>OZ018330.1:98363107-98768107 GCA_963969495.1 Ceratothoa steindachneri
ACTCTTATGCTTTCCTCCCCTACCCTTGGTATCATCAAGTGTTCTTTTACCTTCCCTTAGGTAAATAGGCGGCCTACAAAGGCCTGCGATATTGAATCGCACCATACAAATATGATGATTATTATCATTACTTTTTGAAGTGACAAAAAAGGCTTAATATGAGGCATCAGGACGCAATTCAGGAATAGTAATGAGCTGGAGTTTAATTTGTAACGCTAATAAATTAGGCCTAATTTAGAGCCGTGCGTTTAGGATCGATCCCATAGCCCAATACCATAAGGGCAACCCACATGATACCTGACTTAAGAATTCAAATTCTTGTAACAGTTTTAAGGTTATGAAACCCCTATAGTTTGGAGGTTTGAGAGCTAGGTGGTACTTTGTCACGGTATATCAAATTTTATACTATATAAACTGTATAAACTATATAATATCTGATTCGAAACAAACGCCAATTTAAGTCGGAAGGAAGACACGAGACTTGTCTCAAATTGGATTAAGCGGACGTCTCGAAAACGGCTTCTTTAAGTCGCAAACGACTGAGATTAGATTCGGGGAGACTTAATATCTCTGCAATGGCGTAGAATTATTAAAAATAATGAGGCTTTATTTTTAAATTGCTAGAATTAGGAATAGAGCATTTAATGGTAGTCCCTTTCACATAGCTGATTGGATGTAGGAAGGAAACAGCTACATTTGTTTTGGGCGATACTCTATCTTCACACTGGCTGTTGCATGGTTTGCTAGCACAGGGTGGTGCTAAAAAATTCCCGCAGCATGCAACAGCCTCCCTTCACTTTACCCTGGTCCCTTCAGTAGAACTTCACAGAAAGCGGGGAAGAACTTAATTTTGGCAACATTGGCAGAGTCCTACAGCACAAACTCTAGAATCAGGACGTTTCTCCTTAATCTCCCAAGGAGTAGGATGGAGTAGAGGTTTCTTATTATCCCAGGGAGCTACAAACAACAACAACAACGTCTGCGAATTTCCGCTAATTGGCAGTGCTTTAGCTCACCAAATAGGGACCCAAACGCGTACCGGCGATGTACCTGTACTCTTCATTAAGGTTCCTATAGGTCTAGTACCATCATTTTGCCCCAAATAGTTATGCTAGGATGAAATTTGATGTCCTAATGGGATTCTTAACCTTTCTCACGATTCCTTTATATCTATCTTTCTATCTTCACTTTCATCTTTTTATCTCTCCCTCCCCCCTTTCTCGATTGAGTAGGAAAGGTGTTTACACCAATCTCTCTTATGAAGTTTTATGGATACCCTTGTGAATCTGGCCCTTGTAAATACCCCGAGTGGAGGGGGCGCCAGAGCGGTGTTTCGCCGTCCAACATCGTGGCATCGCCAAATATTTGCGCGGGTTTGATTAGGTCGTGTTTAGGCGCCGGCAATAATGGCGTCACGAGTGTTTAGTCTCGGTTGTTTGTCTGTCGAGTCGAGGGTTCGATATCAGGGCTACTCGACTTGGTTCAAAGGTCAGGGGAGGGGAAACCTGGTAAAACATGGGGCTTTAGCACTTGCGTCGATTTTAAAGGGAGTGCAGTAAAAGTAAGACTATCGATATTCTTAATCCATAGATTAAAGAACTGGTCACAATAATAGACATAATCATATATGATCTCCAGCAATTCATTTCACATAATGACTCCGATATAATATATATATATATATATATATATATATATATATATATATATACATGCATACAGGTTTGTGTATAACTTTTCGCTAGGAGTGTAGGATGCTTTAGGAAAAGCCAAAAAGATAAACCCTTACATACGAGTATGTAAAATGAGATATTTACTCACGTTAACCAATAAAATATATCCCTAAGTTTTAATTGAATTTAATTTAATAATCACTTAAAATTAATTTTATTATATTTAATAATTGCCTCACGTACTGCTTGCTAAAAATGTTCATATAAGTTGTTCAAATAATAGAGCGTTATAGTGCATTTTCTGAAGAATAGTTTGTGTCTGGCGACTTGGAATATCGTGCCAGACCAGATTTTCACAGCCTTCTCTTTTCGACTCGATCTTGAGCAATTGCATCTAAGTGTTGTTCATTTGCAAGGCAATTTCCTGGTCATTGCCTGATGTCAAAAAAGCCGATTCCAGATTCTTTTAAAAGTTGTTGTTAAGTATTGGTTCCACGGCAAGGGGATACTGAACATCCAAACGAATCTATAAGATTTTGTTGACTTGGAAGAAATGGAATAACATTTTCTTTAATTTTTTTTAAAGATAACTTGTTGATTATAATAGATATTGCCCCAAGAAGCACCACCTTCTTTAATAAACCATATCATTTTTAAAGCAAAAGTAAATATATTCCATTTCATAAAGGCTTCTTGCAAAGCTGCTAATATTGTCCATCATCTTCAATGACTTCTAATCCATAATCTGTCATTTTTAAAATTGGTTGATTGTCAACCACATAAAATTGATGGCTAGGAATGAGGTGCATAAAATCAGCTTCAGTCCAAAGATGCAAAAAATCGCCAAAGACAAACCGCATTCTCTTTTCTACGCTTAATCGCGACACTTTATGATAACGTGAAATGTTTTTAATTAGGTATTTTCTAGATATCTTTGAATTGTGGATAGTGACTTGCCTTACCTCGTCTTTCTAAAATTATTTAGCAACTTGCATGATTGTAATGGTGGAATCTCTTACCAGTACTCACACAAATAATATCCTTGCTTTCTTGCGACAGATATATAGGTCTCCCATCACCCAAAATTACAAAGTAAGATTAATGATGTATTCACCTACCTTCACAGCTTCCCCATAAACATTTATAATCAGTCTGTCTACTACATGTTGTTCTTCGCTAACTCCTACATAAGTTGAAATTTAAAAAAATATATATTTCTTAATCTTAAACAGAAAAAAAATCATGTACAATACATTTGTGTTGAGATCCTATTATATGTTGTACCACACCAACAAAACTTATGCATAACCCTGTAGAGTAGGGAAAATAGGTATTCAATATACTCGCTTGGAAAACATGTTGACTTGGTTACATAGTTGTTTTTGTAAGTAGGAATTACCATTTTTAAAAGCAATCAGATTTATATAAATGCTCCTTAGCAAACGTGAAGTGTCCCTCCAAGCGGATTTTTGGTCACATCGGGCCTTCTCGCTCTGTAGAAGATCGCAACCGATTCGTATCTTAACGTAATTTCACGTTGATGCTCTAATGCAAATTGAAGCTGTTTTTTTTTTAAGAGAATTAATTTTTTTTATAAAGAGCACAGGACTGTTTTGGAGCATCACGCTCAGAGCTTCAAATGTACAAACTGACGGAATTTGATCTAAGCCATTTCTTATTTATAAAATGTTAAAGAAAAAAAGCAGCAATCACGAAAGAATAACAATAATAATAAGAAGAATATTAATAAAAAGAATACTAATATGAATATTAATAATAATAAGAAGAATATAAATAACAATAATAATAATAATAAAGATATTAATGATAATAATAATAATAATAACGCCCATGATAACGAGATGTAAAAAAATCAGAGGGAATATTTACAAAGAGGCGCTGGCTCCTCATAATAGTGAAGTCCGTCCTATTTAGGAGGTGATAGTCGATCTGATGACGTGGTTGGCCCGGAAGTTTCCTTTCAATTGATTAAAGTTTGGTTGGGAATCAATTAAATCAGCTTCAACTATCTGTCACTTGAGGGCCAATCATTCGAAGTATAAATATTTCAGCCTTTTTCCCTAATTGACGGTATGATTAGTAGAACTCAAAGTGCTTAAATAAAGCAATAGACTCGTTGCCTGTGCATACAGAATATTTAAGTTCGTAAGCCCTCTGAGATAAGCGACATCAAGTGTGTCCTATCTACATTTTATCACATTTTTAGATGAATTTTATACGCACCTACTTTATTTATTAGAGGAGGGGGCTTATCCAGGATTAGTTATTTTTAAAGAAAATTAGGGATCCTAAAAACTAAGAATAGAATTTTTAAATGATTATTCCTAGGTTTAAGGGTGGGGTGGTAGGACTTAGGTTGAAGGTCATTCCTACTATAAGTAGGAGGATTAATTTCATTATTCCTATTTTATAAATCACTGTCAAGGGTTTGCTCCTGTTTTTTTTTGCTGGTTGTTAAGGTGTCTTTTGGTTGACACGAGCGCTCCTTTTTGCCTGTTTGATGGACGAACTTCGTGTGTTTTCCGTTTGTTTGTTTTTTATTCCATCGTTTTCTTCTGTGTTTTCACGTATTTTAAGTTAAACCGGTGATTGGTGTTTTAACTTAATATTAATTTCAGGCGTGAATTCTGATACACATCCCATGTTATGAATTAGACCGTTTGAAAGGTGGACGCTAAGCGTAGTCTCTCTCACCCGGTCAAATACGCAGGAGTTAGCCATGTGTCAATTCCCCAGCAAGAATTTCGTTATTTTCCGTTGTAGCAACGGTTTTAAAAATTAATTTTCGCAAATACAGTTTGTATCCATAGTTGTCCCGTGTTGTGATTGCCACATCCGGGTATGTTACTGCTAACTCTGTTTTTCGAAGCATTTTCTGGGATTTTCCTTTTACGCTGGTCTGTATTCCGGAAAACTTAGTGACTCGTCTTTTCAGGTCACGGAACAGACTCCATTTTTTTGTTTATTCTCAGCGCTTTCTGCACTCCGTGGACGCACTTCATTCCCAACAGGTCAGGTCTATATCATCAATTAAAGAAATACTTAATACTCGAGGAAATACCCGTTGAAAGACCTACGAACGCAGAATCGTTATTAAGCAACAAACCTAAAGATCCCTACATTCTGACCCAGAAACAGAGAGGCCCATCGATCGATTACCTTCTTGGAAAGAACCCCTCGTCCCCCATTCCATAAGTCACTTTTTTTCTGACTTGCAACTGCGGTTCATTGATAAAGAAATGCACGATTTAAGAGGCAAAAAAAAGATGTCTGAATATTACGAATTTCACGATCGATGAATTTAGGATCCTATATTCGGTACGCACGGAAGAACACACTCGCGATAACTCATTTATTATATCATTGTGGCTAGAGTAAAAATGTGTGAATTTGAAATGTATTTAAAAATGTGTGTATTTGAAATGTATTTAAAAATGTGTGTATTTGAAATGTATTTAAAAATGTGTGTATTGATCATGGGTGAAAGGAATAAGGTAATACTGTCAAGGAAAAAGGAAGTTTACGATAAATTGTAGACAAGTTGGGATTTATATCGCGATGGGTGAGGATACCAAGGAAGGGAGAGGTTTAATTCCCATTTCAATTCAATTTAGGGATGCAGATTATTGAGTTGGCTTAGGGAGTTATTAAATTTACCACTTGCTGGTCATAATAAAAGTAGGTCGTTTACGTAACGCTAAACTTTTATTTGTGGAATATTGGGTCATAGTTGTGATTGGTAGTATACCAGGAAGAGGCAACATGGAACTAGGGACTCCTATTGAAAAAAACATATTTTGGCTTCTAATAATTTCTAATCAAACGTTTGTTTTTGTTAAGGAAAGAATTACTAGGAAAAAAAATATGCTTGCCCATGGGGACGCCCTTGTCCTAAGCTCTAGTTCTAGTTCTTGCTTGTTAATATAGGCAACGGAATGAGTACACGCGACGCTATAAGTTACTAGGTCGATCCGTAAGTCGAACGGTCGGATGGGAACCGTTTTACTTATCAATAAGCTTTTTTGGCAATAACATCGTAACTATTCGGTCGATTCTAACGAAATTTGAAACACTTATGTTGTTTTGCATTCTCTTTCTAATTATATAATTGCCAAAGTCCTTCTAAGGTTAGTCTGGGAATTATTTTGTTTTGGTTATAACATCGTAACTATTTGGTCGATTCTAAGGAAATTTGAAACTCTTATGTTGAATTACATTCCCCTTCGAATGATATAATTACCAAGGTTTCCCCTACGTTATTCAGGGAATTATTAAAAGGAAACTAGCTATGGGTTGGATTGCCCCACTTGTTGAAAGTTTTGAAGGTCGTGAGGCAGAATAATTGAGAGCACGCAACTTAGGTCTGTTGACCTTGCTATTTCTCAGTTTGGAATCCCCTGATTAACGTAGGATCCGTAGCACGGGTATCTACAGCGTGTGACAACCAAGGGACCTGAACCGAGACTCCATCCCTTGACTAGCCACAACCAATGTGGCTTAACATCGCTGTAATCGGAAACGATGTTTCCACTCGGCTACTCCGAATGAGAGCACATATTGTATGTACGTAGACATGCATCAGATTTTACATAGGTGAAATTCCATGCGCGTATGAATGTGGAAACGCCCCTCTCGCTAAACTGCTCCAACAGGAACAATGAACTCCAATCTACCGGAAGAGATTTCCTTCCCACCACTACACACCGTCATTGTGCTACATAAATAGGGAAGAGGGAAATAGCGATACTGAGATTGAGGGAAATATGGGAAATAACGATACTGAGAATGAGGGAAATTGGGGAAATAGCGATACTGAGAATGAGGGAAATTTGGGAAATAGCGATACTTAGATTGAGGGAAATTTGGGAAATAGCGATACTGAGATTGATGGAAATATGAGAAATAGCAATACTGAGTTCGAGGGAAATATGATAAATAGCGATACTGAGAATGAGGGAAATATGGGAAATAGCGATACTGAGATTGAGGGAAATATAGGAGATAGCAATACTGAGATTGAGGCAAATTTGGAAAATAGCGATACTGAGATTGAGGGAAATTCGGAAAATAGCGATACTGAGTTTGAGGCAAATTTGGGAAATAGCGATACTGAGTTTGAGGGAAATATGGGAAATAGCGATACTGAGATTGAGGGGAATATGAGAAAAAGCGATATTGAGATTGAGAGAAATTTGGAAAATAGCGATACTGAGATTGAGGGAAATTGGGGAAATAGCGATACTGAGATTGAGGAAAATTAGGAAAATAGCGATACTAAGATTGAGGGAAATATGGGAAATAGCGTTACTGAGATTGAGGGAAATATGAGAAATAGCGATACTGAGATTGAGGGAAATTTTGGAAATAGCGATACTGAGATTGAGGGAAATTTTGGAAATAGCGATACTGAGATTGAGGGAAATTTGGAAAATAGCGATCCTTAGAATGAGGGAAATTTGGAAAATAGTGATACTGAGATTGAGGGAAATATGAGAAATAGTGATACTGAGATTGGGGGAAATTTAGAAAATAGCAATACTGAGATTGAGGGAAATTTGGGAAATAGCGATACTGAGATTGAGGGAAATATGGGAAATAGCGATAGTGAGATTGAAGGAATTTTGGAAAATAGCGATACTGAGAATGAGGGAAATTTTGGAAATAGCGATACTTAGATTGAGGGAAATTTGGGAAATAGCGATACTTAGATTGAGGGAAATTTGGGAAATAGCGATACTGAGATTGAGGGAAATTTGGAAAATAGCGATACTGAGATTGAGGGAAATTTGGAAAATAGCGATACTGAGATTGAGGGAAATTGGGGAAATAGCGATACTTAGATTGAGGGAAATTTGGGAAATAACGATACTGAGATTGAGGGAAATTTGGAAAATAGCGATACTGAGATTGAGGGAAATTTGGGAAATAGCGACCATTGCCAAATTAGATTTAAGTATAATAAATATGATTCAAATCTCAAACTTTAGAAAAGCAGATTATATTGGTCTGAGGAAGTACCTGGAAATGGTTGTTTGGAGACTACTAAATGAGTTCAGGTCCGGACTTGTGATGTTAATGAGAGAAATTGAAGTGGAAGATAACCTCGCCGGTAGAGAGGACTAATGCAGATCAGGAATATGAGAAAATGATTAAACAGTTAATTGCCTGACAGAATATGAACAATCCATATAATGAAATTAGACCCAAGTCTGTCGAGCCTAAATGGATGTCAGATAAAATAAAGCATTATATCGGCATTAAAAGGAGCATCTATAGGGGAAAAAAAGGGCGGAGGTCAATTAAAGCAGAGAAACAATGAACCAACTCGGGACATTTAAAAGTTACTTAGGGTAAAAAAGTGAAATTAGTAAATTAAACTGGTACATAAGGCAAAGTATGATCCGAAACCTTTTCTTTCAATTATACACAAATAAAACTAGAGATAAAATAGGCCCACTTAAAACTACAGATGCATAGTTAGTTATTGATAGTGATACAATGGCTATGATATTAAATGAGTATTTTGTTTCAATATTTACATTCGAGCATAATCTAATTGTACTTGAGGGGAACTTGATCTTCAATGATAATGAAGAAGAGAAATTATAGGATATTCTAATTACTAAGGAGATAGTCTCAGGGGAAATAGAATTAAATCTAGTAAAACACTGGCCCTGACGAGCTTTTTCCTAGGATTTTGAAGGATTGTAGATGTATTAAGCGAGCCTCTAGCATCTATATTTAGAAAATCGTTATTGATTGGCATTGTACCAACGACGGAGGAGAAATCTAATGTGATAACTATATTTAAGAAGGGGGATAAAACGATAATGTCTAATTATCGGCCAATGAGTTTTACTTGAATGGTGTGGAAAATGATGAAATCTGTAATAGCCAAGTCTATTAGAGATCACTTAGATAAACATAAGTTTATTAAGGCATCTCAACACCGCTTTACTAGGGGTAAATCGTGTTTGACTAATTTCGTGTATTTTTTTATAGAAAGATGTATGATGCTGCCAATAGAGATTAGAATTACGATATAGTTTATTTTGCTTTTAGTAAAACTTTTCGATTTTTTAATCAAGTTAAAGTTCATGCGATCGATCATAGGATTTTTAAGTGGATTCAGTCGTGGCTTAGGGACCGACAGCAGAGACTTATTACAGACTACTTGATTTTTATTTTTTTTTGCGTGTTTCCATTGCCTATGTTCCTCTGATTCACTCAGAGGAAGATGATGCGTTCAAACCAGACAATTAAATTGCCCTAAAAAGAATTTAACAACCATCCCTACAATGTGGTACTTGATGTGCCATATAGAAGATTTCATCCACGCCTGTCCCTAAGTAAGGGAATTTGTGCTTGTTCGGGAGAGTTGCGCACTCTCCCGGTTCCAAGGGCTCGAATTAGTCCAATTTGGACCAGATCTGTACCAACACACATTTCACTTGCACAACTTGATCACCATTTTATCATGCACCTCTCCTCACAAACTCACAAGATGGTTTATCGTGTAGCATGGACAACCATGCTGCAGCTGACATCTGAACGATGGCTTGCCCTCTCGACCCCAACGCCCGGTTATATATCCGACAACTTCTTACTTCCTCCAACATCACCACTTTCTTTACAAATCTCTTTTGATTAACGTTACAATGTAGATGTTCTGAACCACGTGGAGTTCGTGTATGGGCGTAGCTTTGTCTATGCATGCAGGGTGTGTGTGTGTGTGTGTGTGTATGTGTTTGTAAATGTATGTACGCCTGAATGAGAGCGCCAAGTGAGTTAGTCCATAGTAAGTCTTGTGTATGAATATGTATAACGGAATGTCTATACTAAATTCGAGTACACATGTATGTGTACATATGTACATATTATTTTATGTAGAGATTTCGATGTGCGTGAATGTAGGCAACACAAATAAACAATCACACTGCAGACAGAAACACAAACAAAACCAACCATTGCTTTGTTGATATACGCACAGTCCTACTCACCCCACATGCGTGTGTGAAAGAGAGTAAGGAAGAAAGAGGGAAAAGGCAAAAGAGAGAAAAGCAAAAGAAAGAGAAAAACAAAAGAGAGAAAGAGAAAAACAAGGAGAGAGAAAAAAGGAAGAGATAAAAGCACAGGGGAAAGAGAACAAAGCAAATGAGAGAAAAACAAAAGAGAAAAATCAAAAGAAAGAGAAAAGAGCAAATAAGAGCAAGTGATAAAAGGCACGAGAGGAAGAGAAAAGGCCTAAGAGAGAGAGAGAGAGAGAGAGAGAGAGAGAGAGAGAGAGAGAGAGAGAGAGAGAGAGAGAGAGAGAGAGAACACAGGAGAGAATAAACAAGAGAGAGAAAAAAAAGCAAAAAAACAAAAGAGAGAAAGAGATAAAAAGCATAATAAAGAGAAAAACAAAAGAGAGAAAAAGGTAAAACAAAGAGAAATATATAAAAAACACAAGAGAAAACGATAAAAAGGCAAAAGAGAAAAGAGTGTTCTTGTCTTGTTCCGTTAGAACTAGCATGTTTCACCTCGTTTCACACTATTCCAATGTACAAAGTGTGAACTCGAGGATAAACCAAGTTGATAATTCCTTCATTCCCCTTACAGCTCTACAATATGGAACTCTTTGTTCTTACTCTTTTTCCTGAATCCTATAACCTGCCTTTCTTCAGGAGGCAGGTCTGCCATCACTTAGGGAGACCCGTCCATTAACGCTTCTCCGTTGTTTTTCCATCTTTTTTTCTCCTGTTCCATCTCTAACCCGTTTGAGTCGATCCGGGACACTTCATCCGTGTCCTGTAAGCCATGGGTTCGTACACCGTAGAACACTAATCGATAAGATCTAATCAAACACTTTTTATGAGAGGCCTACCACGCATTAAAACGTGATAGAGCGAAGGCCTATTTTTCCTCTAGTGATTTGTTCGGATCGCCAGTCCCTGCAAACGCTCTCGTTCAGGTAATGTAAAAAGAATGTATAGGGACATTTACGCGCGTATGAAGTTTGGTATGCCAGTAGAAAGTCAGATGTTTGTGTGTACGTGATCTACGATGCAGAAGGAAGTTACATATGTCTGTGGTCTCTGTACCCCCCACCCCCTAATTCGGTGCTGCTCCTATTGTGGTTCGACTCCCATAGGGCACGTATACTTTTGAGCCCTGGTTGGGTGGAAATCTGCCCATTCCATGGCTAAATATTCTCCCAACACAACAAATCCGATCGCTTTGGGCCAAAATCTATAGTTTCTACCCTAGCACCCCGGCTGACCCCCAGAGAACTATATTAAGACCACAATTATTATATATTATGAAGCATCCCTTTTGTCCTCATGCCCTGCTTGGGGCATTGGGTGAACTGAGGCAGGGAAATTGCGCGTCAAAACCTCATCTTCAATTGAAGGTCCTCCGCCAGGCTAGTTAAGTTAGTTAACTGGGCGGAGCCTTCAATTAAACAGAAAGTTGCTCCAATGCACACGATCTATACGCCCCATCGGATCAGTCGACTTTCATGGGGCTCGTTAGCTCAAGTGATTTGGGGGGGGGGAGGGTTGTATTTTACCTGTTAATTAGTTTAGGTTAGGTTTATTTGGGTATATTGAACCATTGGCGAAAGAAATCAGTCGTCTTATCAGAAATCTTGAGAGCGTATCGTATCTGCAGCCTTTGTCTCCTTCAAGACGAACTTAACTGCATTAGTTGTTCGTTTATTGGGTTAATGTCCCCCTTCTGGTTTACTTAATCATGTCACTCTAGAACCAGACGGATTTATTATCGCTCTAATATCACCAATCACGCCTCCCCCTAAACCATTATTATATTAATTTTCCCCCACAACTTTCCAAACCAAAGGACTTAACCACAATTACCAATATTAAGATAGTTTTTAAGTACAACTAGACTATAAAAAAGTGTTTTTCAATAAACAAACTGGGAACTTTAATAAACGCATATATGCACATCGAGGTGATAAAAGAAGTTGAAGATTAACTTCTAGTTTGTTCAACCACACGAGTAATTGTATTCACCAAATTGAATTTAATAATGCCAAACTAGTCTATAAGTCTGGTAATTATTACAAAAGACGTATAATTGAGTCAATATTGATTAAACAAATTCGAAATTACAAAATGTCTGAGGCCTCGGTTAAATTTAACAATCATTCAAAATTTTCTCGGCCAAAAACTTGCTTCGAAAATCATCACGAGTTTACCGAAGCCTCCCTTTGTTCTTCCCTCTGTCCTTTGTGATCCTTTTCCCATCCGCTCATATATATATATATATATATATATATATATATATATATATATATATATATATATATATATATATATATATATATATATATATATATATATATATATATATATATATATATATATCACCTATGTATATTGTTTACTAAAAGGTTTCTAACAACGCGAGTTTGATTGGTAATTATGGTCCTACCAAGAATCTTTGGCGAGACTCGATATAGATGATCAGGTTTCGTTTCTCGTGAGATATAATACCCATCATCCTATAAACAAAAGCACTGCACCCCTTCTGACAGCTGGGTACGAGGTCCACTTGTGGGTAGAGATCTCATTACTTCTACGCATTGATCAGGTTCCCTTTATCATTTCACTCTTGGTATCGTGTTACGTCGTTATTAGAATTCTGTGTGAAGAGATAATAGAAGTTGTACATTTGCCTGCCGCTCTTAGCAGCCCTCAACACCATTGGGACAACCTTTTTCTACTGTCTGCATATTACTTCTTCTTCCACATTTTCACTAGCAATGGGCGAATTACATATGCAATAATACCTGTTCAGGCAAAAGTAATGAACCTTCACCTTTACAGATTTAGTGATGTAGTCCCTCAAACTAGGTAACCATAATTATTATATAATTTAATAAATGTAACTATCTTAAATATTTCTAACAGTCTTAATAAAAAAATAAATAAATATGCCAAAGAGTATAATGTTCTCGATTTAATTAAATCAGCCATAGGCAATGCCCATCTAAGGAGCAGGCTTACTATCTCTTTCCTATGAGATTTTAAGCAAATTTGTAAGCGCGCCGCGGGCGGGTTTAGATTTGAGTGCGGGCGAAATTTAGCCCGCGAACGAAGGGTTTCCCACTCCTGCCCTAGAACTACACCGAATCCACACGCCTCTCTCCTTTACATCTTATCTCACCTATCTCCTCCCAACACTGTCTCCAATTCCCCTCTCAATCTACCCAATCTCTACCTTGTGACCACCGCATTCTACTCCCACATGTTCTAGTCTGTCTGTCTGTCTGTCTGTCTGTCTCTCTCTCTCTCCCCCTCTCTCTCTCAAGGTGTACCACTCACAGATGCCCTCTCCACCTTTCCATCTATGTGTGCTTCCTACTTCATCGCTAGCTGGGTGCTGGGGCACTGTGGTAGTAATGTCAAGACAGTCCTAGATATTATTCCTTTTGGGTCCGGGATTTTGATGCCCATTCGGCAAGTTCGGGGATGGAAGAGTGAAATGTTGTGTGTGTGTGAAGAAGGTAGTAGTAAGAGACAGTGGTGTAGTGAGTTGCTCTGTGCCTTTCAACTCCATGGTGGGGGATATTCTTTACTTTACCCATCTTCGGACAGTAAGGTCAGGAGGACACCCAATCTTCTATGTGTCAGCTGCAGCATTCTGGCTTATGCTACACCTGACGCTCTCTCAGGACCGAAGAGAAAGCAAAGGATGAGGCGATGCTTAACAAAACTTCACTTGTACCACCGGAATAAAGAGTGGTGCGAGCGATGGTGCCACAAACGGCATTTCACGAACCTTCTCCCCTGACAGTCCGTCTGGCCATAGTACTTAGAAGGGAACATTCAAATGCAGCAAAGTTCCCCGTCACGTGTTTTTCAGGATCCTCGTCATTGGGTGTTCACGATCCTCGTCCATGGGTGTTCCTCATAATCGGCACCTCTTGTTCAAGATTTCTTTTCACTGATTGTTCACAATACTCGTTAGTGAGTATTTAGGATCGTCATAAGTGGATGTTTAGGATCTTAGTCACTGGGTGTTCACGATTCTCATCCATGGGTGCTCAGCATCATCATCACATCGTGTTCAAGATCTTCGTCACTGATTGTTCTGGATATTCGTTAGTGGGTGTTTAGGATCCTCATAACTGGGTATTCAGGATCCTCGTCAGTGAGTGCTTAGGATCCTCGTCACTGGGTGTTCACGATCCTCATCCATATGGGTGCTCAGCATCATCATCACCTCGTGTTCAAGATCTTCGTCACTGATTGTTCAGGATACTCGTTAGTAGGTGTTTAGGATCCTCATAACATAACATAACATAATTACACGGATGACAAAAGCCACAAGGGCCTATCAAAGGTCATCCGACTCCGTCAAAGGGTGTTCTGGATCCTCGTCATTGAGTGCTTAGGATCCTCGTCACTGGGTGTTCACGATACTCATCCATGGGTACTCAGCATCATCATCACCTTGTGTTCAAGATTTTCATCACTGATTGTTCAGAATGCTCGTTAGTGGGTATTTAGGATCATCATAACTGGGTGTTTATGATCCTCGTCATTGGGTGTTCACGATCCTCCCCCATGGCTGCTCAGCATCATCATCCCCTCCTGTTCAAGATCTCCGTCACTGATTGTTCAGGATACTCGTTAGTGGGTGTTTATGATCTTCATCCCTGGGTGTTCAGGATCGCCGTCACTTGGTGTTCAGAATGCTCGTCCCTGGGTCTTCAGGATCGTTTATCCTATTCGCTACCCACAGAGTCAAATTCACGGTCGTCGAGTGGCTCTTCTCCATAATGAATTATGCTTCTGGAGGCAATGAATCGCCCCCTTCCTGCCCCAATCATGCAGGGTTAACGGGTTGCGTCTTACAGTTACTCTATTGGTTCACTGTTGACCCGTTCTGCCTCGTTGGATTACAGAGAACCCATTTTCTAAACGGATAACCCATGCCTCGCAGCACTCGAAATAGAAAAGGAGTGTTGGGGGCGGCCTCATTCATCTGCAACTATAGATTTACATTTCCTCACAACCTTCCACACCAATTTCTCCCTCCGATACCAAAACTAACCCTGCTACGAGAGAGTGTTCAGGTGTGGGTGGCTCTAAAGGGTATTTACGCGTTGTGGTGGAAGTGGGAAAGAAGCTACCCGCCCTTCGCCGCTAAAAATACCATTGGGTCGTCGTTGGCACGCCAATTCGGGCACGGCGGTTCTGAACATACACACGCGGTGGAATACAAATGTACCCACACACAAATCTATAGTTGCATTTAAAAATCACACATACATACACGCATCTACACATACACTTGCACATAAAGGAGCCATGTTTGGCATCACACTTACACACACTCCTAGGTCGAGTAGGAGGAAGAAACAGGATGTAACATGACAAGGATTTATGGGCCACTCCTATTGTGCATTTTCAGTGTTTCCTGAACCTATAGATGTCAACTGCAGCATATATAACTTTGCTGCAGCTGATATCTGGAGGAGAGTGCGAACTCACAACCCCAACACCAGTAGTTTGACCTCCAGGCCCTAAGTTGGGGGCTCGTATTTTAGGTTTTTGACACTAATAAGAGCAGGTAGAATCATGACTGACACCATTGGGTATGGACCCGTTCCGCGGCCGGTGGATGAGTATTAGCGTATCCGCCTAGTGGGCAGCCAGTTCATGGCACCGCTGAAACTTTCGTGTTCGGGCTCGCTGGTATCGAACCCTGGCCCTAGCTTCATAAATTCAACGCTGTATCCACTAGCCTAGCGAGAGCTCCTGTTTTCCATCGTCGTCAATAAGGAGATTGAGATTTATCGTCCCGGTTCTTCTTGTATTCGGGGTTATTTTATACCCGCCGGAGTCTTTCTCCCGGTGGGTGGATTGCAGTACCCGTGACGCCATGGCTGGGTTCATAGATATGGAGTGGTTGCCGGGAATGAGCTCGCTGACGAAGGAACCAGACTGCATGCACAGACTAGGAATCAGGAAAGCACTTCGAGTTGCATGGCAAAGAAGATGAGAGACGGCGGACGGGAACTTGCAGTTGCCTCCCATTGTTCTTCGACTTTCCCTGTGGATCTACCCCCGAATGCTTCGACAGCTTACTCATATTTTTTGGAGGGTTGCCTCCATATCAGACATAATCGCAGGACGCAGGGGTATCCTGAATACCCCTTGGTCCCCCAGAAATCACGCTATATTTTGGTTGAATGCCCCAGTTTGGGGGGAACTTTGCGCCTGTTACCTGCCCCGCTACCGTGACGATCGGGGTCCCTACCGTTTTGGTACCGACGGCGGTCTCTTGGTGGCTCCCTTAGATCTGAGGTAGGCACGCCTACCCAGGGGCCACCCTGGGTATGCCTTTTTTAGGTGTTTTATTTTAAGTTTATGTTTTATTCTTATTTTTGTTGTATTATTTTAAATTATCCTAAGGATAAGCTTATCTTTGCAATGTTGGTGGCCTGTGTCTTTAAATAAGCACCCAGGGATAAATTAGGCGTCAGGTGTCCGTGACCTGGGTCATTCCTGCTTATGACACCGAACTTACCTCACCAGGGAATTCTCCCCCCGCCCCATGGGCGATCTGAGGGAGTGATTAACAGTGCTCCTCTTCTCTCCGCAGACGCGACCATGCCAGTGAGGGACATCCGCGTGGAAGACCGGGGCTCCTTCTTTGACGACCCCTTCTTCAAAGATTCCTGGGACGACTTCGACGCCGCCATGCAGAGGGTCCTTTCCAGGTTCGACGCCCCCGGCTCCCGGGTGAGGACACACTTTTCATCCGCGTTTGATCTCCCCCCTCGGATTACTCGCCTTTGCCCCGCCTTTGAGCTCCTCACCGGCGACCTGGAGAGGCCTTCCGCAAGCCGTCTCACCGCCTCTCTGCGCTCGCCAATCTTTCAAACGCGCAGTGTACGGCCAGGCGATGTTCACGTATATTTTCCCCCACACGATGAGCGAAAGGCAGTGAAATAGCGAGTGAAAGAGAGCCCACACGAAATAATATTGCCCTCAAAGATCACTGACACGTGCAGATGGAGTACAAACAGAGTACACTTACTATTGAAGTAGTCATGTAGTACTCAAAGGGCTAAGAATGCAAAGTTCCCTTTCCCTTCGTTTTATATAGGTTGAGGGAAGAAATGCAATTGGATAGGGACGCCCTTCCCTCTGTCCTCACCAGCCCTCAGAAGGGGGAAATGAAACCCTTGGGGAATTTAGGAAAATGTAGAGAAGGAGAGGATGCGGGCCGTGTGTAGAAGAGACTGGATAAGAAGAACAAGCAGTGTGGGAATGAATGCAATTTTGTAAGCTGTAAAAAAAAAAAAATTAATAGCTGTGAAAATGGATGCAGTTTGCTAGACAGAAAATGAATCCATTTTTGTAGAAGCTGTAAAAATGAATAAACCTTTTTATGGGCTGTGGAAAGGCATACACATGTGTAGATGCGGTGTAAATGAATGTAATTTTCGAATATCTGTGGAAATGACTACACTTTTAGAGCAGTTAAAATGACCATAATTTTTAATGGTAAAAATGACTACACTGTTTAAATAGCTGTGAAACTGAATACACTTTTCGAGAAACTGAAAAAGAATGCAATTTTGTAAAATGTATGAAAATGAATACACTTTATTATTTAAAAGCTATGTAAATGCATAACATTTGTAGAAACTGTTGAAATGCTTACACTTTTATAGAAAGTTTGCAAATGTATACTTGCGCAAGCTGTAAAATGTATACACTTTTTAGAAGCTGTGAAAATGCAAACCTTTTTGTAGAAGCTATGAAAATGAATAAATTATTCTTTAGAAGCTGAGAAAATGATTTATAAAACCAGAAAAATTAATAAAATATCCTTATTCGTTGTTAAAATTAATATAAATCTTTCTGTAGTACATATACATTTCCTTAGAAGCTCTGAAAATTAATTCTGTAAAAAATGTGTAAATAAATGGACTAATCTTTAGAACCGGTGAATATGAATGCATTATTATTTCTGTAGAAACAGTAAAAATATTAACTATTCTTTTGAAGCTGTGAAAATGAATAAGCCATTCATTAGAATCAGTGAGAGCGTAAAAAGTATTCTCTGTTAAAATCAATAATTTGTTATGCTGAAGCTGTTAAATGAATAATTTGTTCTACATATAGAAGCTGTGAAAAAGATTAAACAATTCCTTAAATGCTGTCAAGATAAAAAAATTGTTCATTGGAAGTTGAGAATATGAATAAACTATATGCTAAAAGACGTCAAAATGACTAAGTTCTTCTGTAAAAGCTGTGGAAATGAATAAACATATGTAGAGCTGTCAAAGTGAATACACTATTCTTGAGAGAATATAGAAATGAATAAACTATAAAGTAGAAGCTTGGAAAACGAATATACTATGATGTAGAAGATTGATTTTTTTTAAACTATTCTTTTAAGATGTTAAAATGAATAAAATATTCAGGAGAAGCTGTGAAAACAAATACTCTATACTGTTGAAGCTATGAAAATGAAGAAATTATTCTGTTCAAGCTGTGAAAATGAATCAACTATTCTTTAGAAGCCTTCAAAATGAATAAATAAACTATTTATTAAATGTGAAAAAATTAATAAACTCTACAATAGAAGCTGAAAAATAATAAGATATTCTGTTTAAGCTGTAGAAATTAAGAAACCATCTGTAGAAGCTGTGACAATAAATAAACTATCTTGTTGAAAATGGCAAAATAAATAACCTATTCTGTAAAAGCTGTGAAAACGAATAAATTATTCTATTCAAGCAGGGAAAATTAATAAAATCTTATGTAGATGTTGTGGGAATGAATGAACTATTATGACAAGCTGAGAACTGAATGAACTATTTTGTAGAAGCTGTGAAAATCCTGAAAAAAATATTCTGTAGAAGCTGTGCAAATTCATAAACTATTTATTCTGCAGAAGCAGTAAAAACAAATTAACTATTCTGTAGATCTGTAAAAATGAATAAATTACTCTTTAGTAGCTGGGAGTGAATGAAATTTTTGTAGACGATGTGAATAGGAATAAACTATTCTGTAGATGTGTAAACGAATAAAGTATTCTGCAAATCTGTGAAAACGAAAAATATTTTTCTGTAGAAGCTATGAAAATTAATAAATTATTCAGTAAAGCTGTGAAAATGAATAAACTTTTCTGTTGAAGCTGTGAAAATGAATAATCTATTCTGTTAAATCCTTGAAAATAAATAAAATACTCTGTAGCATCGGTGAAATTGTATAAACTCTTCTCTAGCTGTTAAAATGAATAATTTTTCAACATATGTTGCTAAAATGAAAAATAATATTTTGTAGAAGCTGGTAAAATTAATAAACTATTCAGTAGAAGCTGTGTACATTTTTAAACATTTATGTATAAACTGTTAAAATGGATAATTTACTCTGTGGAAGTTGAGAAAATGAATAAAGTATTCTGTATACATATTGAAGCTTGGAAAATGATTAAATTATTCTGTAATCTTGTAAATGAATTTCCTATTCTTTTAAAGCTGTAAAAACAAATAACCTATTCTTTAAAAGTTAGAAAAATGAATAAACTATTCTATTTAAGCTGTGAAAATGTATAAAGTATTCTGTTAAAACTGTGAAAATAAATACACTATTTTTAGAAAGTGTGGAATTAAATACCTTATGCTCTAGAAGCTGTGAAAATTGCTAAGTATTTTCGAAAGTAATGAAAATGAATAACACATTCTGTAGAAGTTGTGAGTTAATAAATATTCTTTAGAAAATAAATAAAGTTTCCTGTATAATCTGTGATAATGAACAAACTATTCTGTAGAAGCTGTGAAAATGAAAAAATATTCTGTTGAAACTGTAAAAATGGATATTCTCTTGTGTACAAGATGAGAAAATGAATAACTTATCCAGTTGAAGCTACTGAAAATGACTAAATTATTTTCTACAAGTAACGAAAATGAATAAAATATTCTATAGAAACTGTAAGTTAATAAATATTCTGTAAAAGCTGTGAAAATTAATTAAATATTCTTAGAAAGCTGTGGTAATGAATAAACTATTATGTAGAAGCTGTAAAAATAAGTAAACTATTTAGTATAACCTGTGACTGAATGAAGTATGCTGTAGATGTTGTAGAAATGAATAAACTATTTTGTAGCCTGTAAAAACAAATAAACTCTTGTGTAGTGCTTTGAAAACGAATAAACTATTCTGTAGAATATGTGAGTAAATGAACTATTCTTTAGACGCTGTTAAAATAATGAAAATATTCTGTAGAAGCTGTGACTGAACTAACTACTCTATAGACGCTCAGTCAATAAATAAAATATTCTGTAGAGGCTGTGAAAACTAATAAATTGTTATGTAGGTCTTTGAGAACGAATAAACTATTATGTAGAATCTGTGACTGAATGAATTATTCTGTAGAAGCCGTGAAAATGATTAAATTATTTTGTAGAAGACGTGAAAAGGATTGCACCCTTCTGTAGTAGCAATGAAATTAACTAAACTATTCTGTAGAAGCTGTAAAAATGATCAAATTATTTTGTAAAAGCCGTAAAAAGGATTACACTTCTGTTGTAGCTGTAAAATTGACTAAAGTATTTTGTAGAAGCCGTGAAAATGATTAAGGTATTTTGTAGAAGGCGTAAAAAGGAGTTCGCTATTTTTGAGGAGCTATGAAATTGACTAAACTATTCTGTAGAAGCCGTGAAAATGATTAAATTATTTTGTAGAAGCCGTAAAAAAGATTATACTCTTTTGTAGTAGCTGTAAAATTGACTAACCTATTATGTAGAAGCCGTTAAAATTATTAAATTATTTTGTAGAAGCCGTATAAAGGATTACACTCTTCTCTAGTAGCTGTGAAATTGACTAAACTATTCTGTAGAAGCCGTGAAAATGATTAAATTATTTGGTAGAGGGCATAAAAGGATTACACTCTTCTTTAGTAGCTGTAAAATTGACTAACCTATTTTGTAGAAGCCAGGGAAATTATTAAATTATTTGCTAGAAGCCGTAAAAAGGATTACACTCTTCTGTAGTAGCTGTGAAATATGATAACCTATTTTCTAGAAGCCGTGAAAATGATTAAATTATTTGGTAGAAGCCGTAAAAATGATTACACTCTTCTGTAGTAGCTGTGAAATTGACTAACCTATTTTGTAGAAGCCGTGAAAATGATTATTTTATTTTGTAGAAGCCGTAAAAATGATTACACTCTTCTGTAGTAGCTGTAATATTGACTAAACTATCCTGTAGAAGCCGTGAAAATGATTAAATTATTTTGTAGAAGCCTTAAAAGGATTATACTTTTCTGTAGTAGCTGTACAATTGACTAACCTATTTTGTAGAAGCCGTGAAAAGAATTAAATTATTCTGTAGAAGCCGTAAAAAGGGTTACACTCTTTTGTAGTCGCTGTGAAATTGACTAAACTATTCTGTAGAAGCCGTGAAAATGATTAATTACTTTGTAGAAGCCGTAAAAGGATTACACTCTTCTGTAGTAGCTGTGAAATTGACTAACCTATTTTGTAGAAGCCGTTAAAATTATTAAATTATTTGGTTGACTAAACTATTTTGTAGAAGCCGTGAAAATGATTAAATTATTTGGTAGAAGCCGTAAAAAGGATTACACTCTTCTGTAGTAGCTGTGAAATTAAATAACCTATTTTGTAGAAGCCTTGAAAATGATTAAATTATTTGGTAGAAGCCGTAAAAAGGATTACACTCTTCTGTAGTAGCTGTGAAATTAAATAACTTATTTTTTAAAAGCCGTGAAAATGATTAAATTATTTGTTAGAAGCCATAAAAAGGATTATACTCTTCTGTAGTAGCTGTGAAATTAAATAATTTATTTTGTAGAAGCCGTAAAAATGATTAAATTATTTGGTAGAAGCCGTAAAAAGGATTACACTCTTCTGTAGTAGCTGTGAAATTTAATAACCTATTTTGTAGAAGCCGTGAAAATGATTAAATTATTTGGTAGAAGCCGTAAAAAGGATTACACTCTTCTGTAGTAGCTGTGAAATTAAATAACCTATTTTGTAGAAGCCGTGAAAATGATTAAATTATTTGGTAGAAGCCGTAAAAAGGATTACACTCTTCTATAGTAGCTGTGAAATTAAATAACCTATTTTGTAGAAGCCGTGAAAATGATTAAATTATTTGGTAGAAGCCGTAAAAAGGATTACACTCTTCTTTAGTAGCTGTGAAATTAAATAACCTATTTTGTAGAAGCCGTGAAAATGATTAAATTATTTGGTAGAAGCCGTAAAAAGGATTACACTCTTCTGTAGTAGCTGTGAAATTAAATAACCTATTTTGTAGAAGCCGTGAAAATGATTAAATTATTTGGTAGAAGCCGTAAAAAGGATTACACTCTTCTGTAGTAGCTGTGAAATTAAATAACCTATTTTGTAGAAGCCTTGAAAATGATTAAATTATTTGGTAGAAGCCGTAAAAAGGATTACACTCTTCTGTAGTAGCTGTGAAATTAAATAACCTATTTTGTAGAAGCCGTAAAAATGATTAAATTATTTGGTAGAAGCCGTAAAAAGGATTACACTCTTCTGTAGTAGCTGTGAAATTAAATAACCTATTTTGTAGAAGCCTTGAAAATGATTAAATTATTTGGTAGAAGCCGTAAAAAGGATTACACTCTTCTGTAGTAGCTGTGAAATTAAATAACCTATTTTGTAGAAGCCTTGAAAATGATTAAATTATTTGGTAGAAGCCGTAAAAAGGATTACACTCTTCTGTAGTAGCTGTGAAATTAAATAACCTATTTTGTAGAAGCCGTAAAAATGATTAAATTATTTGGTAGAAGCCGTAAAAAGGATTACACTCTTCTGTAGTAGCTGTGAAATTAAATAACCTATTTTGTAGAAGCCTTGAAAATGATTAAATTATTTGGTAGAAGCCGTAAAAAGGATTACACTCTTCTGTAGTAGCTGTGAAATTAAATAACCTATTTTGTAGAAGCCGTGAAAATGATTAATCTCTTGTGTACTATTCAATATAAACTGTGAAAACAAAAACCTTATTCCATCGATGGTGAATGAATAAATACACTATTCCTGGAAGCTCCTGAGTAACCCCTCCCCCTTCCCCATCCTCCCTGAAGCACCCTTCGAGCTGAGCCCTTACCCCGCCCTCTGGAGCATTTGGAACAGGCCTTTTCCTACGAGAACCTAAATATTTATGGTTGACAAAAATTTCTAGAGTAGTCCTTGTCCACCACTCCCTTTTTCCTATCCTAGTCCTTGTTAGTTTAAGGCTCCCTTCGTTTTATTGCTCGCTCTTTTCCTCTTCATTATTTATGTTTTCTTTGGTTACATCATTTTACACCTTTTTCTAAATGGGCGTGAAGTACATGAGTGATTGGATTCTAAACTTAAAGAGCACTCTTGGCGATGTCTTCCTTTGTTTGTCCTTGTCATATTTTTACCTTTTCCTTCCGCCCACAAAGCACTTACTCACCGGTAATTTTCCTTATTGCCTTCGTTCTGACACTGTCTCACCACCTGCCTTTTCCGCCCGAACTTATTGGCCCTATTCGTCATCATCATGAGTGCTCGTCATCCCTTCCAGATAGCCGACCGCACCCGACCACAGTGCCAAGACGTATATCGCCAAATTCGCTCCGACAAAATTGATGACGACATCTACGCCTCCCAGGCCATTCACGTGACAGAGAAAGACGGCCGCTTTCAGGTGAGCTGTTGCCATGAAAACATCAGCTTATTTAACTGAATCTATACTATGGCAACCATAGCATCAGTTCAGGGCTTTCATAGATATGGAGTAAAATCGTTCGAATTCTTCCTTTCCGTGGCGAAGTTGCCGAAATATACGGGTACCATTCGCCCTTTAGAGTTTTATACCCTTATCGCATTCACATACCTCTCGAAATTACAGCATGTAATCCATCAATGAGATGTTTGGCAGGCAAATTTGTCGATGAATTATACGCCGTATAACATCAGTCGACATGAGTCCACAATGTCGACTAATTTTTAATTGTTCAGTAAAAGTAAATCTTTAATAATCTTTTAATTGTATATAAATAGCATTGGTAAGTAACCCAATGACAAAACTTTGTCATATAATATGTAATCATTACTTTTTAAAGGAAATTTATTAGGAGGGGAGCAGTGCATTGTTTATTTTGTGTTATTTGCTATTTTCTCAATTAAACACGATTCTGAATCATTAATGAATGAATGTAAAGGTGTTACTGTATATCAGGTGAAGTAAGATTCAACGTAGCAATACACTTTACTTCACATCTCGTAGAATAAAAGTGTTTCGCTAATAGTTTTTGGCTTTCTACTTTTGGGCAATTTTTCAAATCGTCATTTAGGAATTATGTAAATAGTTCGCAATTTCGTTCTTCTTCCAGATACTACATAATTAATCATCCTTCATTCCTTCATTTAGTAAATGGATTTAGTAAAGGGTATCTCCAATGAGCTGGAGTAACACTTTATTTTAGACTACCTTTTAAACTCTAGCCACCCTGTAGGAAAAGAAAAAAACTAAAGAGTGGTCAGCCAGTCGAAAGTGGATATGACATGTCCTCCTACAGTGGGACCACCCCACTTGTATGAATTCTGCGTGAGGTTAAGCAAGAATCGAACATCCACTTCCTAGCTGTTGCATGATCAGGGCGGTGATATAAAATTCGTACAGCATGCAACGGCCTCTTTCCACTCTAACCCAGTTTCCTCAGGACAGCCCCACAGAAAGCGTGGCCCCACCTGATTGGGATAACGTTTTGGGGGGATGTACAGCAGAGGCTGTAGGGTCAGGATTTCCCTCCTTAAACTCTTATCTGGGAAACAGATGGCACAGAGATGCCATCTGCTACCCCTAAAGACTTACAATATATATATATATATATATATATATATATATATATATATATATATATATATATATATATATATATATATATATCTTCCACACATTCACCTCACCTTTCTCCTTTTCTTTACAGTTCTCCTCACAAACTTTATACTGGAGATGCCTTCGTTGGTTTATGCTTTTTAATGTAACGAACAAAAATAACGTCACCCCTAATTGTTGGTACATATAATGAAATAATTTTGGGGTGGCAAGGCATCTTCTGACACTACTAACGAGAATAAATCACTACTCTGTTACACGCAGTGCTTAAATTACCTCAATGAATCACCTACACTCCGAAACCAAAGTAGTGCCCATAAAATTCCAGCTCGATACGTGAAACCCTATTTGTCAACAGTACACAAAACCAGTGACACACAGCACCGTTGTCAGTCCACGTGAGATACGTGCACAATTCTGCGTAACGAACACGACCCCCCAAATTTTGCGGAGTATCCCACTACCTTGAAACCAGGCCACACTTAGACACAAATTCAGGCCCACTATCATAAAAACACTCTCCCAGGCTAAAATCGGGTGCGATCTTCCTCTCAATCATGCAACCTACACACACCGGATCAGCTTGACCAGCACAGAGCTCTAGATGCTCTGCTTCGAGAATCAGAGCAGTTCAGCACATTTACCATAATTTCACACCATACACACAACCGTCATATACAAGTGTCAGAGATCACAGAGAGAGAGAGAGAGAGGAAGATACGCGACGCCTCGCCCTTCAATAAAGAGAGAGAGAGAGACAGACAACAGACACCTGGGCGTCCCTTTTTGTCTGCGCTAATGGAGGTGCGAAGTTATGAGACGCCGTGATGACCTGAAATGCGGCCATTACAGACAGCTGCGACAAGTGTGAGAGCCCAGAAGGTCCCATCTGAAGTCGGACAAAGTTCGCTTCGCCGGCTTAAGGACCTTCTCGCGCTCGCCCTAAAAGGCCGAGTCTATTCTCCTCTGCTGATGCGTCTGACCTCAGAACCCTCCACTTCCGACGGAGGGGGCAATACCCCATTCGACCCCTATAAATCCTCCGGCGCCAGAGTTGGAAGGCAGTATCCGACGTCCTCCCTGCCCCGTCAGTGTCCTCTGTCCGCCCCCGTCGGTACCCGCTATTCGCGTCTCGTTGGACTCTGCATAATTCTCGCAGAATCCTTCAAGCTCCCGGTATTCTCGTTAATTCACGTGAGTCTACCTCGACCTGCTTCCCCCGTTCCTCGAACGCAGCGCGCTCAATCTTGATTCGGGTTACTCGAAAGCAAGATTTAAGTTTACCCCCGTAATAGTCATTATCCAGATTCTATTGTTTGAAATTTGCGCCAAGGCAGGAATTACTCCCTCCAGCCAAATCTTCAAGTTAACAGCAACGCGCAACTCTCCTGTGCAAGTGCTCTCTCTGCCTCCCCTCTCAGTGTAAGCCTCATCATTGGCTTCGTTACGTTCAAGGTCGTTTGAGCGTCCCTTGGTCAATATTGTCCGTTTGTTTGTACGGTGACCGTCCTCACCACGTCTCTCCCCCCACTTAGCTGCTGAAGATCCGTGTAAATCTAGTATGTGTATAGCTCATTCTAAATCTTTTAGCCTTGTAAAATAATATTGATTTGCATATTAGTAAAGATATTTCTGTACCCGTTTTCTGTTATCCCGGAACTCCAAGATAGTCGACTATTGGCTAACCTACTTTCAGTTAATTTGCACTCGGTTTATATTGTAAACTTGCCACGCACTCGGAAAGCAGAAAGGGTGAACTTGACCCTATTCTACGACATCTATATTAATCTGGTGTAAGGTGTGCGGGGTTAACCTACGACAACAAGGGATACTGGATTCATGGGTGAGCCCGGTACCGGCTGCTAACTCTACACTAAGGGCTCTAACTACAACAAAGGCACCGGCAACAAAAACAAAAAACAAGCAGCAACAACAACAACAACAACAACAAAACATCACCAACAAGAGCTGGAACAAAAACAGCCGCAGCAGGAACAAGAAGCGCAACATCAACAATAATATAAGCAACAACAACAATAACAGCAACAGCAACAAGAAAAGAGGCAACAACAACAAGAACAACAACAACAAAACACCAGCAGTATTAACAAAATAACAAGCACAGTGTCTTCAGCAAGGACAGTGGCAGCAATAGCAAGAATAGCAGTAACAACAACAATAAGAACAACAGCAGTAACAACAATAAGAACGGCAGCAACAGCAACAACAAAACAGCTGCAGCAAAAACAAAACAGCAGCAATAAAACAGCTAGCATCTGCATCAGCATCAGCAAGAACAACATAATGAAGTTTCTAAATAGTTTTTTTTTATTATGCATTTCTTTCTCTTCCCCATTTCCTTCCATTTCTCCCCCTCTTATTCTTTTCCATTCCGTGAACACTCCCCCGTTGGCTACATTAGTTTCCTTTCCCTCTACAGGTGGTGGTTGACGTGCGGGATTTCAACCCGACGGACCTGCAGGTGAAGGTCGTGGACGAGAAGGTCGTCCTCGAAGGCCGCTACGACAAGGTGTGTAGGTCGACCGCCGCTCGAATCTCCACTTCCAATTCCCTCGTTATTCGCGTCTTCCATTTTCTTATGTTTGTTTCAGATCAGACCCGCCATGAATGCGGCGGGGGGATGGGGGGTCAGGTTATGATGAGTTCCGCTTGCTCTATGTCTTCACCCCCCTAACTGCACCACTTTCCTCGGGATCGTTTATAGCTAGCTGAAAGTGCCCTTATTAATATATATATATATATATATATATATATATATATATATATATATATATATATATATATATATATGCTGCAGGTGACATCTGGAAGTCACAAGATAGAAATATCTGCGGTTAATTCCACTCATTTTCACTTCCTCTTTCTTCATCATTCTTGTCGTAGAATGACCCTTGGCTTTGATCACTCTACGCTTTGACGTGTTGCTTCGTCGCTGCTTGAATTTTCGAGGAGGGAATGCTTCTTAAACGTAATTAAAGAACGGGAGCTCGTTGGGTCAGGGTTCTTCTCCTCTCACTCTTACGTTGCTTGAGATGTGAGAATCACTCGAGTGTGAGCGGCTTTACTTTTATTTAGTCGGACTTCTTTGCAGACGGAAAAGGCTTCTTCGGTATGGCACCGATATAAAACTTGACTAATTAGGTTAATACGGCCCTGAAAGGGGGGGGATCGATTTTCTCAATCTGATCCTATCGTTTCTCACGGAAATAGTCTTGTATGGCTGAAGGATCGATCTTTACGAATTATTCTTTCTTCTGGCGAATCGACTTCTAAAAATCTTCTTGTCTAGCCGATGGATCGATCTTCACGACCTAATCCTACTCTGGCGTATCGACTTCAGATAATCACCTTCTCTTTCTTTGCGGGGCTTATTTATAGGCGGATTGCCGCCCCATCTAAAGGGGGAAGTGACCAGGCCACAGATGCAAAAGGGGGGGGGGAGCGAATGGTGAGTTAGCATCTGGGTAGAGCGAGAATTCTTGAGGTGGCACTGGGGTGCCCAAGTCAGCTCACAAATTATAGGCTCGTAACCGCACCGCTACTTGGCGTGCCTTCTGACTCGCACCGTTTTTTTTTTCTAACCACGGGTTTATGGGTCTCGTAGGTCATACGATCGTTAGAGCGTCGTTTAAGGACCTTAGGTGGTCGCCTTCAAACATATGTTAGCTCCAACTGCCCACAGCGGCGAGGCGATCACACATGGTAAGCATTTTCGCCGGCTACCTTTCCCACGCTTCTCCTCATGAAGGGAGGGGGGCTTGAATGTATCTATACTCCTCCAGGAGGCTTAATGTAGCCATTTCTCCACATCTACCTCCATTCTTAAGAAAATAACTGGAGGGGGGGGGGGGTTCCAATCCGACGCTTACAATAATATACATGGGTAACTTACGGAACATTATATTATACAATAAATTCTACATAGTTCACTCGGGAATGCCTCGATAACATTTCACCTGACCTTACATTAATTCCTATATTACTGTGCCATCTTAGGATTTTCCTACCTATCACTCGGGTTACTCGCCCCTACTTACTTACAATTCTACTGATTTACACTTAACTTTGCTATAATACAATAGTTGGGCTGCTCCTTAATCGTCGACAGGGTTCCGACTTAACGAGTCGGCCATACAATTGTTGGACCCTTTTATGTAGTGAATGGAGTACTGGTACTCCATCAAGAGTAAACTCCATCTCAGGAGCCTTCCATTTTTACACTTATTTTTACCTAAGTATGACAACGGTTTATGGTCGCATTCCAACTTGAACTCGCGCCCTATTAGATAATATTTGAATTTACCTATGGACCATATTATGGCCAAAGCTTCGATTTCGATAGTAGCGTAGGCTTTTTCTCTACTCAACAGTTTCCTACTGACATAAGCTATGGGATAGGCTGTTTCGTCATCTTCGTATTGAAGCAATACTCCGCCTAGCCCGTCCCGACTAGCGTCCGTGCGAAGACCGAAGATCTTGTTGGGATTTGGTAAGCGAAGAATGGGCGCAGTTACGAGTTTTCCTTTTAGAATCTCCAACTGAGTTATTGCATGGGGGTTCCACGTGACAGGGTCTGACGCTGTCTTTTTTAACAAATCATTCAGTGGGGCCGCAATGGAAGCGAAGTGTGGTACAAAACGCCTATAGAACGAGGCCGCTCCCATAAACGATCGGAGTTGTTTCTTGGTTTTCGGCCGGGGCATCTTGACTATGGCGTCCACTTTTTCTTGCTGGGTAGTCAAGTGTTTTTGTCCTATTTTGAATCCCAGGTAGTCAATGGATTCGTAGGCAAAATAACACTTGGTCGGCCCGGCGGTTAGACCTTGCTCCTTCAATTTCTCCAGCAATGAGCGTAGGGCGTGTAAGTGTGACTCCCATGTACGGGTAGCTACGTACACGTTGTCGAAGCAAAACGACACGTCGCTTAGTCCAGCGATAATTCGCCTCATCATCCTATTATAATTGCTACCGGCTGTAAGTAGTCCGAAGGGTAGCCTGGTAAACTGTACCAGACCTCTCTCGGTCGCAAAAGCCGTCAGTTTTTTGGACTCCTTAGCGAGAGGTATTTGATAGTACGCTTTACACAAATCCAATTCGGTGATGAATTTAGCGTCTTCAAATAAATGGAGATTTTGATCTATTAGTGGGATGGGCTCGGCGTCGAAAACGGTAACTGAATTCAATTTTCGGAAGTCCACGCACATCCGAAATGATTGATCAGGTTTCTTAACCATTACTATGGGGGAGCAATAATCAGACTCCGATGGCTCTAAAATTCCCAATTTTAGTAAATTCTGGACTTCCTTATTGAAGGCTTCTCGTAGGTGGATTGGTAAAGGATATGGTTTGCTCCGAACCACTGAATTAGTTTTTAGTTTTATTTCATGGATAAAATCCTTGGCACATCCGGGGTTTTCAGAAATGACTTCTGGGAATTCCATGAGCAAGTTCAACATTTCCGCTTTTTGTTGAATTTCTAAGTGGGGATTTATCTTTAAATCCACCCGAGGGTCTTCCGGGGTAGGTGAGAGCGAGGGAAGTTCGTATTCCTCGTCTTGTTCCACACACACGGTGTGTATGACTTGCAGGGGCGTACCCGGGTAAACGGCATCCATCGGTTCTTCTTCGTCTAGAAGGGTAATATTCTTTATGCACGCGCGGCGGTGATATTTTTTTAGCATGTTTATATGATAGGTTCTTCGCCCTGTTGGGGTATCTATCAAGTAATCGACTGGACCCCGTGCCTCGATTACTTCAAACGGTCCCTTCAACTGGGCCCATAACTTGTTATTTTCGGTCGGGAGTAATAATAAGACTTCATCTCCTGCCTTTAATTTTCGAGCCTTTGCTTTCATATCGAAATAGTCCCGATATTTGGCTAAATTTTTCTCGGCGTTCTCTCGAGCTAAGCCAGAGCAGTATTCTAGGCGCTCGCGCATATCCATCACGTAGGCGTAAGATGATTTGATTTCTTGCTCGAGCTTCGCGTTGGAAAATAATTCCTTAAGAATACTCATAGGACCTCGCACATTTCTCCCGTATAATAGCTCAAAGGGCGAGAATCCCAACGTCCGATGAGGTATTTCTCGGCAGGCGAAAAGGGCTGCAGGCAGGTATCTGTGCCACTGTGTAGGGTTGTTTTGACACAACTTCTTCAATATATTTTTGAGAGTCCCGTTTAATTTCTCGCAGATTCCGTTAGCGGCTGGATGAAATGGACTCGTAAAAATTGGCTTGACTAACATAAGTTTGTTAAAATACTCCATCAATTCTGAGGTGAATTGGCGCCCTCTATCAGATAGAATTTCTTTAGGCAGGCCTACTCGTGCAAAAATTGAAATTAATGCTTCCGCGCAGGAAATAGTGTCAATCTTCCGTAGGGCCACGGCATCTGGGAACCGGGTGGCACAATCCACTAGGGTGAGGATGTAGGAGTGTCCTCCACTTGAAGGGGGGTGAATTGGTCCCACCAAATCAATTGCCACTCGAAAGAAAGGTTCGGTAATAACGGGCACCTTTTGTAAGGGAGCGGGAGGTACCCGTCCTCTGGAGGGATCCTTCTGACACACGTCGCATGATCGGCAATAGGCCACAATTTCCCTGGCGGCCTGGGGCCAATAAAAGTGTCGGAATATCTGCTGCGCCGTTTTGTTGTGCCCAAAGTGTCCGGCTAATATTCCATCATGCGCGGTATTCAAAATTCTTTGCGTGTATTCTTGAGGTACACACAGTGCTTTCTTGTTCTCCTTATCCTCCTCGCTGATAGTACGGTAGAGAAGTGAGTCTTCTACGATATACTGGATCGGCTTCTTTCCTTTCACTTGGAGAATTTCACCTTTAATAGCTTTCTCCCATAGAGGTTTAAGAGTGGGGCATTCCTTCTGAGCACTGGCGAAGGAAGTCAATTTGAACCCATTGTCTTCGAGGGTAATCCTCGGGGTCAACTTAGCAGGTTGCTCTTTCCTCTGGGCTTCTTGTGCCCGGGTGACTACTTGTTGGGCCACTTCTTGCTGGGGAATTAGGGGGTTTTGTCCGATTAGTACTGCGCAGAACTTAATCGGGGCTACTACCACGTCCGTCCAACCGGTGAAATATCTGCATTGTATATGACATCTCACGACGGGGAATCGATTGTCGCGTCCTAAAAAGTCGTGGACGATTGCGAATTTCTTATGGGCAGGGTTTACTGGAGGCAGCAACTTGTCGGATACCACTATGCACGTGCATCCGGTGTCTCTGACTAAAGTGGATACTCGGCACCCATTAACAGTGCCCTCTTCAAATTGTAGGCCGCCTGGCGAACTTTTGTTGAATAGAAAGTTTACCTGTTGCTGGGGCCCTTCGGATGTTGGCGCGGGGACGTAGGACGAATCAGCTTGTCCTGCTGGAATAGCGGCAGTCAGGTTTTGCACCTGTTGTCTCGAGGTCTCCCTCAGTCGGGAGTTCTGTGGGCACTGGAAACTCAGGTGACCTATTATCCCGCAGGTATAACAAGTGACGGGCTTCCTGGGATAAGTGCCGGTATTAGGGTATGATCCTTGTGGAATCCTAACTTCTTTTTGATTTTTTTCTCCTCCAAAATTTGGTTTATAAGTTACTTTTGCTGCTGCGAACTTAAAGGGCTTCTTCTGTAAATGCCTGGGTGGCGGCCCATTTTTCTTTGGGGAGGGAGCCTTCTCTTTCTTGTACTCCCTAGGATATAACCGATGATTTACCGCGTGGAGGTCAGCCTCGTCCAGGCACTCGTTGAAGGTAGAAGCTTTTCGGTCCTTAACGAATGCACGGATTTCCTGGGGTAGTGTACTTAGTAACTGATCTCTAAGCATGAAGTCAACGACCGCAGCGACTTCGTTCTCTACCCCTTCTGACTCCATCCAAAACTGTAGGCTTCGACGAAGCTCAAAGCCAAAATGTTTGTACGTTTGTCCAGGTCTTATACGAGACTGCCTGAACTTCATCCTATATTCTTCCGGGTTAAGGTTTGTTGCTGAGAGAAGTTCGGCTTTGAGAGTGGAATAGTCCACAGTCGCTTCTGAGGGTAAAGATACGAATATCTCTCTCATCCTACGATTGAGTAGCGGTAACAGTCTGGCGACCCCATCTTCTTCTAGGTCCCAATTATTGACTTCAAATATTTTCTCAAAATGGGAGAGATATGAGCATAAATCTTCTTCGTCCTTGTACTCCGGGAGTTTCATGCTGGCCGCTGGTGACACTCCTGTTTTAGATGACACTGACTGCACCTCTAACTGGTCTTTACTAAGAGCTCTTTCGTGGGCCCTTATCTTCTCTCTTTCATCAGCTTCCATTTTCGTCTTTTCTGCTTCCATTTTCATCTTTTCTCTTCTTTCTTCTCTTTCGTTTCTCTCTTTCTCCTGAATAAACGAACTCAGATCGGTTCCTTCCAGTCCGAGGCTTTGACCTTGCTTCCGATAAAGGTCAAACAATGCCATCGCGCTTATGTCAGTCATCTACCTTGTTTTTACTCAAGCCTGACCTACTCCACCACCGAAACTTACCACTTGGCCTAACAAATACCTTTAGATGGTATCCACCTCTAACTTTACCAATTTCCCACTCGTCAAATATCCTATTATTCCTGGTGTTCCTTTTATGTGTTAGCTCTTCCTTAAATAAACACTGCTGGGTTCTTTCTAATATAAAACCTCTAGACCTGACACCACTTTTATAATATGTCGTAGAATGACCCTTGGCTTTGATCACTCTACGCTTTGACGTGTTGCTTCGTCGCTGCTTGAATTTTCGAGGAGGGAATGCTTCTTAAACGTAATTAAAGAACGGGAGCTCGTTGGGGCAGGGTTCTTCTCCTCTCACTCTTACGTTGCTTGAGATGTGAGAATCACTCGAGTGTGAGCGGCTTTACTTTTCTTTAGTCGGACTTCTTTGCAGACGGAAAAGGCTTCTTCGGTATGGCACCGATATAAAACTTGACTAATTAGGTTAATACGGCCCTGAAAGGGGGGGGATCGATTTTCTTAATCTGATCCTATCGTTTCTCACGGAAATAGTCTTGTATGGCTGAAGGATCGATCTTTACGAATTATTCTTTCTTCTGACGAATCGACTTCTAAAAATCTTCTTGTCTAGCCGATGGATCGATCTTCACGACCTAATCCTACTCTGGCGTATCGACTTCAGATAATCCCCTTCTCTTTCTTTGCGGGGCTTATTTATAGGCGGATTGCCGCCCCATCTAAAGGGGGAAGTGACCAGGCCACAGATGCAAAAGGGGGGGGGAGCGAATGGTGAGTTAGCATCTGGGTAGAGCGAGAATTCTTGAGGTGGCACTGGGGTGCCCAAGTCAGCTCACAAATTATAGGCTCGTAACCGCACCGCTACTTGGCGTGCCTTCTGACTCGCACCGTTTTTTTTTCTAACCACGGGTTTATGGGTCTCGTAGGTCATACGATCGTTAGAGCGTCGTTTAAGGACCTTAGGTGGTCGCCTTCAAACATATGTTAGCTCCAACTGCCCACAGCGGCGAGGCGATCACACATGGTAAGCATTTTCGCCGGCTACCTTTCCCACGCTTCTCCTCATGAAGGGAGGGGGGCTTGAATGTATCTATACTCCTCCAGGAGGCTTAATGTAGCCATTTCTCCACAATTCTCGTTACCGATTTCCCCTTACATCTTACTGGTGAAGATATTATCGTTGCTTTTCCCTTAGTTTTAAGTAGTAACAATAATAATAAGACCATGAAGTACGATCACTCTTAACATGCATCCTTTTACTAAGGCAAGATATTTGGCTTGGGGTATATACATGATAATCTGCTTCTGAGAACCTACCCAACCTTATTTGTGGTTAGCTTTAGCTTCCCCTCCCTGTGAAATACAAGCCTAAACTTAGTATCTCAACTCTTTTATTACTTATATTAAGCTTTGATCAACACCCGCGTAAATCTTAAGAGAAAACACCCCAAAAGGAATGCCATATTACAGGGGTATCGGTAACATTGGAAGGTTACATATGATGTTGATGTCCCTATAAGTGAAAGAGCTTGGAATTTACTAGATCATAAGCACATATGGCTAGAAATGAGCACTAAGATGCAAAATAGGTATTAAGTTATCAAGAAATTAATGTCACGAAAGGAAGGCAAAAAATATGCTTGTCAGAGATGTTTAAATTGTTCCAAAATTGTTTCAAGCTATTTTAAGATAACTGTAATAATGCCTATGCCTTTTATAAGCCTTTATTCTGCTTGCCTTTTATAAGCTACTGCTAGTAATACATAGGCCTTATTTAAGCTAGAAATGCCTAGGCCTTTTTTGAGCTACCCATGCCTAGACCTTATATAAGCTTGTAATTCTTCAGCCTTTTTTAAGCTAGAACCTTTTAAGCTACAAAAGTGGTGTTTGGGTGCTACATGAACTGTCTGAAAGACAATGTTTACAAAGTTGTATATTGCTTCATCTCTAAACTAACCTATTTATTGAACAATTGCATCGATTAAATGAGGCTTTTGAACTGGCAATGCACGTCTGCTTGTGGCACGTTTGACCCAAGAATAAAGTATTGCTTTAAGTTGGAAAGTTCTTCCTCGTACTCCATATTCGACCGATCTTGCACCATATTTTTTTTTGACAACCTAATATAATAATAAAAAATAAACTTTAAATATCAAATGAGCAAAAGAATACGAATTGACGAAGTACAATCTGTTGGAATTTCTCACCCGGGGAGTCGTTAAATCCGAACGAGGATTTTTCCAGGCTGACGGGAACTGAATGACGTCATCAGACGAAAGCGTTCGTTTGCTTGCATCATTGCTAAAAATATCGCTTATTTCGCTTGCAATAATTTTATGGCCTTTGTGCAGTGAGAGTGTGAGGAAGGATTTCCCCGTTGTGTAGGGGATAGGGAAATGTATAAGGGGGAAGAGGGAGAGAGAGAGGTGCCCACGAAGAAATAATCATAGAAACTCTATTCCTCATTTGCACTCTCTCCTCTCTTAAGATGAGGAATCTTTGATGGCGAGGTGGCCTACTACCTGGAGAAGCGATGAGTCACGCAACTCCCTTCCGACCTGTCCTTGGGGTCGATTAATTGACTTATCTATTGGATTCGAACACTGACACATGGCCACGTCATTTGGGATCAGCTGTGGCAGTCTAGTGGGACAGGGTTACTAGAATTGATGAGTGATTATGAAGTTGCCCCCATCGCCCGCCATCTGTGGCGGTGACCCGAACTTTAGGGAGAGGATTATTCCTAGAAACTCATTTTGATATTCTTGTGCGCGTCTGTACGCGTTTATGTGTGTGAGTGGTTGTATATTGGTGAAATTAAGAGTGTACATTCTGGGGTCAATGGGATAAATTGGAAATTATTTCATAATTACAGTTAATTCTGCACAATTGCCAGCATATTTGGGAAATGCGTTAAGCTTTACCAAATTATTGAAATTTACCGGTTATTATTCAGTTAGGAACTTTACTAGTAGGGGCGATATATTTAATAAAATTAATCGAATTTAGTTTAGGTTAGGATGGTTGGTAACTAGGTAAAAATAGATGGAAGTTCATTTAATTTAGTTAAATTTGTCACTTCTGCCACAGAACACAGAAACTTGGTAACCGTGGAAATTTACAATTTGAATAATATATATATATATATATATATATATATATATATATATATATATATATATATATATGTATATATATATATATATATATATATATATATATATATATATATATATATATATATATATATATATATATATACGAGTATATATGTTTGGAACGTTCCAACTGGCGAATGAATTTTTTTTTTTCTCTGGTTGGAGATTAAAGATCAGTTGAGGAAGATCCATTTTTACCATACTCAGAAGAAACCCTGACTTTCGCCGCCCAAAGATTCTAGAGGCTCTTCTCATTAAAGAGATTGGCCCCAAACTTAACACTTAACGCACCAGTCCCGAGCGGCTACTTCACCTTTTCTGCTAGAGGAACATGGTACTCCGACTTGACCTATAAAAGCATCAAAGAACGAAAATCAATTTCATTCTTCGCTGCTCGCGACCAGCAAAAAAAAGGGACTGCTTTGGTTGCCTTAGCTCGTCAAATTCCCATTGCTTTCGTGAAGATTGTGTCAGTGCCTAAATTTTTATCGCACTGAGATTTGTTCGTTAGTACCGCGCGTTTATTGAATCCTTTTGGATAAGTTTTGGCATTGCTGCTAAGAAATTCATTTTAAGATTTTTTGCACTAAAATTGTGAAATTTTTCACTCGCTTTCGTGCACCTGTGGCGAGGAGTGAACTTGTTTTCCTCCTCCCCCTCCTAGCTATTTATCGAGTCTCCTTGGTCGGACAACAACCTGTAAGCATTCGAAAAGGGCTCTACACGGAAGGTAAAGTGGCATTTAAAAGGTTTTTTTTGGGGGGGGGGAGACTGGGACACCTTTTCTTGGAACCTCTCTTTTTCTCTAAAACCTGGTGATAAAGTCTCTCAAACTACACACACGCACACATACAAACACACACAATTACTCCGGGGGGAATTTCCGTTGAAGTTTATTTTTTCCAATCCATACATATGAGGATATGGAAGGATAAATGAAGGAGACCCGGCGGATACCGCTGAAGACCTTCTCCGATGGCCCCAAGCCTGATCGGGGAGGGTTTTCGCTAAAATTTATGGGATCTAGGAATTGCGCTAGTGAGACTAATCGATACTCATAATGGTTACGCGGCTATTTGCTCAAATGAGAGTGATTGCGAAGCACTCACCTCTCCTAAAGCAGCAGAATGCCTAAAAACACTAAACTTAAAACCACATACACCGCCACATATAAAGACTTACCGCAGCATTATCCTTCACCGCCTTGATCCATGGGTTGGAGGGAGCGCACCATTGAAGAGATTCATGCGGAGGTGGAAAAAAAAACACACCCTGGGCCAAGGTAGCTGAAATCATAAAATTTAAATAATACACACATTGTTTCAAAATAGTATTTTGTGATACAGCAATATTGGTTAAGGATTATGGAGAGAGGTATGCTCCTCTTTAACGCCCGTGTCTGCCATGAGCAGATCGAACGTTAGGAGATAATCCACCTCCAGATGTGCTTCAAGTGCTACAAGTACGAGGAGCACACCACGGCCACCTGCCCCAGGGGGGAACGTTCTTTTGTGCTCCATTTGCTCGTCAGATGCACATTCTTGGAGAAGCTGTAATAGCACCTCTATGAAGTGCCTGAACTGTGCAGGAAGACATAAGATGCTCTCCATGGCTTGCCCGGTCAAAAAATAACTTTTGAAGAAAAAGCTAACCAAAAGAGACAGGAAGAAGAAAACAAAGTGAACAGTACCTACGCCAAAGGTGCTAAAGTTGCTGTTGCGGAGTATAGGGGAAATCCAACATATCTCCACGTCGAGAACGAAAACTTGACAAAAATTATGTGTTGCATCTATTATGTTCACATTGCAAATCTATCCTCCCTGGGTGCTTTGCAGATGAACTTAATAGAATGCTGACGCATAAGGGAATAGAGAAGATGTGGTTTCCCCCCAAACCACGGTCGGAGATTCTTAAGGTTAGTCTCAAACCCCAGTGTGAGCCTAGTTGCGAGAAGGTCCCCACCCCTAGCAACGCCCCAGCTCTCTCCAGGGATCCTAGGATCCAGGTTCAGGCAGTAAAGGAGGCAAAAACACGCACTGATAAGAAGAACAACACAAAAATTGCACAACAAACTCAATCACGCACACAGATGGATAATGAGGTTATGGTGACTGAGACAGCAAGACCTGAGGAAGGGGCACGCTCGCCCCGCTCACAGAAAACCTTACAGCCTCAGAGACGTCCGAGATCGTCCTCTTCTTGTGAGAGCGAATCTAGGCACGCTTACCATTCGAGAAAAAATAACTTGAAGGTATTCGCTGCCGAAAAGTCCCCTTTCCCTAAAGAGATGGATGTCCTTGATGTATCAGAAGGAGTAATATCCGGAAGATACAAATGGAAATTCACCTAGGACGACTGCAGCGAAAAACAAGTCGAGGAGGCTTTACTCCAAGACTTGATCAAACTGGCACCCGAAACCTTTATTACTCTAACGGACGGCGAATTAAGAAAAAAACGTACAAGAAAAACAATCACGCGACCAAACACTCCACAAGGACCTAAGCTCGTAAGAGAATAAGCCCAAAGAACAACAACACTAAATATAGGAAACTTTAGTGAACAAGACAATGGAGACATTAAAAATATTACATTTTAACTCAGACGGTTGGATAAACAAAAAAATACTATACGGTAACGTAATACGACAATGTGACCCAGATGTTGTATTTATCTCAGAACATGGGATAAATGACACATACAGGATAAAAATTTTCCCCTACGAAGTCTTAACCAAAAATCACAGTGGATAACGTTTCGACGGATGCGCACTAGCTGTGAAAAGAGGTCTTGACTTCAGATCAATAAGTGGATTCGATGAGTCATACCTCGCTGTTGAGGTCCGTTCGGCAGTGGGCTCCCTGGTCCTGGCAACAGGGTACCAGCCCCCAAGGAGAGGGTACTTGCCTCTTCACAACTTCCTGTAATTTTGTGGCCACGGCAGAACCGTTCTTTTTGCCGGCAACCTCAATGCGAGGAGTGCTGCCTCAGATTACACGTCGACCAACCCATCAGGCAGGAATCTTGAGACACTTATTGAAAGGCAAATTATGACAAGAATTGGATCAAACTTCCCTACATACATTACACACAGAGCAGCCACAAAACCAGACATAGTGCTCACTAGCACTGTCTTCCCCTACAACTACTTCATTGAAACGGGTCCTCCTATCCCCAGCGACCACCAGGCTATCCTTATTAAAATCTCAACCTCCCCCATTCAAGTCCCTATCCCAGAACGCATGAGCTACGCTCGAGCCAACTGGGATACTTATAAACGACTCTAAAATTACAACCCTGACCCCTTAATTAGTGCCACTCTAGAAGAGATTGACAAGGAGTTGGATACAATTAATGATAATTTATTAAAAGCCGATAAGGAAGCCATTCCTCGAGTTAAATATAAAACTCTTCCTGCCCCTTCTTAGACCACTAGAATGAAATCCCTCGCGAGGGAATACGGGGAACGGATCAATGAAGTAAACCTCACTGGCCCCAACATCACTACGCACAGGCGAACACGACAGATACGCGACGAATTAATGACTCTTATTAGGAACCAACAGAATGTACTTTGGAACAACTTGATAGACGGACTAAATATAGAAAACGACTCACGTACATTCTGGCAGACAGTAAAAAGAATAAGAGGCGAACATACACAAAAGATCATAAAACTTATACGGGATAATACCGAAATTACGGATGCGGAAGAAATCGAAGAGGAATTCAGACTATTCTGGGAATCTATATTTAAGATATCCCCGGAAGAGAATGATAACTTTGATTCTGACTTCGAAGACGGAATAATAAACGATTTGAACTACCAGATACACAAAACCCATCCTCACCATTATGTATCGCAGGAAAGGGACATGGAGGGACTCGGCGGTAGAATTACTGCCAAATAACTCTTAAAAACCTTAAAATTCTTTCGTCAACAAGCACCAGGGCGTACAGGACTGACTAGCGAGAATTGTATTCGAGCCCCGCCTAACATCATTTTGAGTTACTTTCCTGACCACTAGAAGGTAGCAAAAATGATATTCATTCCCAAAGCCGGTAAGCCACCGGACAGTCCAGCCAACTTCAGGCCTATATCTCTCTTAGAATTTGCAGGGAAAGTCTTGGAGAAGATATTGGCCAACAGGGTGAATACGTTCCTCAAGGAAAATAATTCTCACAATAACCAACAACATGGCTTCCGAAGGAAGCGAGTAACGAACACGGCGCTAGCCGTGATCACTGAGAAGTTGTCAAAGGTAAAAGCTGAAAGACGCCATGTAAATCTGGTACTCCGCGACGTCAAAAAGGCCTTTGACAAAGTATGGAGGAGAGGCCTGCAATACAAAATCCTACAACTGGGCCTCAATCCCATACTTGAAAGGATTCTATGCAACTACGTAATGGAGAGAAGGGCGTTTCTAAACATTTAAGATTTCAATGGCCCTGAGTTCGAGCTCAAGGCGGGGGTGCCACAAGGCGGGTGTATAGGCCCCTTGCTATACAACATATACACCATCGACCTTCCCCAACCTCTGACTGAAGGCTCGTTATACGTCAAATTTACGGACGATATAACAATGATCTGTACAACACCTTATCGGAATGTGAATTACATGGCACAGAGTACGGCGGTAGAAATCGAAAACATCAATTCTTTCGAGAGAAGATGGAAGATATCTACCAATGCCCCCAAATTCCGTGTAATTCCACTATTCCGACAGACCCTCGCAGACATCCGTGTGGGCGGAGGGGGGGTGGGCACGCATTCCATACCGCACGCAGGGCACGGTTCTGGGACTCCATATTATGACTCGTGGATATGGGAGTCATGTAGCTAAAACTACATCGAATGGAATGCACGTAGGGACTTGGTGGAACTTTTCAAGTTCATAAAACTGAGTTCCTCCAACAAACCAAGATTTATAATGCATGCATTCGATCAAAACTCCTGTATCCGCAGGTCCCTATAAACGCGATTCCTAAGATCCAAGTCTTTAAACTGCAAAAGGTCCAAAATAAGGCATTCTATATCATAACATGAACCCGAAGGAGAGAGCGGAGAAGGCAGAGTGAGCTCCATGGTGAACTGGGGATTACCCCCATAAACGTGGAGCTTCACCTGAGAGCAATTAAGATCTGGGACAAAATACACCGGCACCTCCCTCCCGAGTTTGTGCTCGAGCATTTGGACTTTGATGACATAGGACGCGCAAAACCTTTTAAAAGCAGCAGACTACTCATTGACGACGACGTAGACCCAAGGTTCACTTAGATTTTTCAAAATACCAAGCCAACAGAAAGCCAAGCAAAATTCCTTTTCACTAAATTAGTCAAGTGCTAATTTTCTAAATTTTCCCCAAAATTTTAGCGCTATTAACTCGCTAAAAACATTTAAAACAACAAAAAGTACAAAATAATGAAACAAAAATTCAAAATCAGGGTGTAAACAACCCAGATAAGAAGATAAAAATCTTCACCAAAAGCAGTTCGGATCAAAATACCTGGTGCTACAAAGGCTTGAATGTCTTTTTATATATATATATATATATATATATATATATATATATATATATATATATATATATATATATATGATTTGAAATCTATGCTTTTTTTTGTCCTATTATCGCGCCTCTGTTTTCCTCCTTTCTTTTCACTCGTTTGGTAACATCCTTCGCAGGTCTCAGACGACGGCAAGAACTCAAGCTCGAAGGCCTTCTACCGCGAGTTCACACTTCCACTCGAGGCTGACATCGACCAAATCTCGACAGCTCTCTCCAAGGACGGCATCCTCACCATTCGAGCCCCTCGCCGGGTACGTACCTCTTTTTCAACTGCCTCACCTTGCAATTAAGACAGTCGTTTGGGGGTGGCCAGCAATAACACCGCCCCTTAAGAAATAATTTCAACCACAGATGACAAAGTTTGATTACTATTCCTTGATTATAGTTTTATTTATCTCTTGGCGCTTTTTTATAAATTATTACACATTTTAATGTTAAAATAGCTTTAAAATGATTTAATTTGAAAATAATTTAAAAACACACCGAGAATATGAAATTTTCAGGTTTCCTGTAAACAGGACAGTGTGCAGATATGAGCAAAAATATACACATTAAAAAAAAATGCTTTAAGAATTAGCTAATTTAAACTCATAGGAAACAAAAGGTGGGAGAGGGGGGCTAGATTTGTGTCAAAAAAACAGATTTAGTTGTGAAACTCTTAGCGAAAGCAGTCCCCCCCACCTCGTTTTATTACATACACTACCGAGCAAAATAAGAGAACGATTTTCCTTTATTAGAATATTTTTAAAAATATGATGATTAAGTAAATGAAATTTCCATGGTACATAGGGGCAGGTATTTAATATATTTTATGAAAATTTCCTATGATACAATCGTATATTGGAGGGATTTTACTAAAACTAACAAAAGAAATTATTGACACGTGCAAAATAAGAGAACGATCATTCACAGAATTACTTAGCAAGCAAATATACTCTAAACATATCAAGATTTGACAACGATATAATTCAAAACACTTACTATGAGGTGTTGAAGCCTTTGTTTTCTATTACTTCGCGCAATGACGACTACAGGACCTCACCAGTTTTTTGCAAAAATCTGGTGTTATTTTGTTCCTTTCTTGCTCAATTTTCGTCCATCAGTCCGTCAGAGTTAAAGGCTGCTGGTCTTAAACTTTGTCTCCAATGATCTTCCAGAGGTTCTAAATTGGATTCAGGTCCAGGCTCTGAGAGGGCCTCTTCATTACTTCGAGATCTTCTAGTTCGAAATAATATTTTACTCGCTTGCAGTATGGCATGGCGCACTCTCCTGCATAAATACTGCTGGCTGGTTCAGAGGTGTTCGGAGTGAAGATATAACATTTGTTGTATGAGGTTTAGGTACACAGTCGCATTTACCGTTCCAGTTTTTCGCACGAGCGGACCAACTCCTTCAGACGAAACATCTCCACACTATGATGTTGCCTCCTCCATGCTTGACAGACTTTTTCGCATATTTAGGGTTAGGTCTGTAACCTCTAGTGCGTCTAGCAAAGTGTCTTCCCTCAGATCCATTTAAATTCAATTTACTTTCGTCGCTGAAATAAATTTTCTCTCAATCTTTATCCCTCCAAACAACGTGAGCTTCGGCATATTTGAGTCTCGCCTTTTGGTTCTTCTTACTGATGATTGGTTTAATTGCTGGAGAACGAGCTTTAGAACCAGATGCATTAGGTGACGGGATATTGTAAAAAGGTTCACTCCTTTGACACTATTGGTCTTAAATTTTCGAGAAATTCCTGCCTCAGTCTCGAAGCGATCTTTCATAGAAAAGCGCCTAATAGCTCAGTCTTCTCTGACGGTGGTTATACAGGGTCGACCGACTTTTGCATGGGATTTATAGGTTTTATTTTCATTGAATAACTTCAGAACGCCCGAAATCACACTCTTGAACCTTCCTACCTCTCTTAAAATGGCAGAAAGTGTCCTTCCCGAAGTATTCAGGTGAACAATTCTCTGACCAAGCTGGGGAGTCACTTTCACGTGTGCTGGTATATCTTTGCAAAGTGAGTACGGCAACAATGGCTGTTGTACAGTTCCTACATACTGGCCAACTGTTGCCAGATGATTGAGCTTATTTGTTTATGTATTAAAAAATGTAAATTTAGTTTCAACGGCAAATTCTATGAACAAGTGTTTGGTATGGCTATGGGTAATCCCTTATTTTCCTTATTGGCAAATTTATATATGGAATTTTTCGAAACTAGGTTGATATCCCTTCTTTGGTCTACTCAAATTATTTGGTTCTGGTATGTTGACGACATCCTGGTAATTTTAAACAACAGTTTTTTTGACATCGATAGTTTCCTTTTAATTATCAACTCATTGATTCCGTCAATTAAATTCACCGTAGAAAAGGAAATAAATAAGAGCCTTCCATTTTTGGATGTCCTAATAATTAGAGAACCACAAAGATTTAAATTTACTGTTCATAGGAAACCGACAAATAATTTATCTTATGTCCATTTTTATTCAAGTCATGCCAAGAATATAAAATCTGCTGTTTTTTCCTCCATGTATCTTTGGGCTCTTCGAATATGTAGTCCCTACTATATAGATAAAGAATACACAAAAATTGAAGATATTGCTACCAATTTATGCTACCCAAAGTACTTTCTAGAAAAAATGTATGAATATAGCCAAAAAAACATTTTATAATTGTAAATTAGAGACAATAGAACCTCGTAAAAACCTATTAATTTTACCCTATCATGATAATGTTATGTCTGTTGTGCCCATTCTAAAACAACTTAATATTAAGGTAGCCTTTAAATACAACCATACATTAAAAAATCTCTTAATAAAGTATAGCCCCAATAATGATAATAATGTAATTTATCGAATTCCATGTTTAGATTGTAATTTATTCTATGTAGGCCAAACTTCCAAAAATGTTTTCATAAGGACCCCAAAACACAAAAATGCAGTAATTAAGGGATATCTAAATAAGGCCTTAGCTGTCCACAATTCCAAGATGGGACACAGAATTAACTGGTCAAAAACTGATACAATAATCCAGTCAGTCTTCGACTGACCTTCGAACAGGTAGCACGTGTTTTATAGAGCTCTCAGTCTGTTGATCTATTTTTCAGATTTTTCTATAGTTTGTTTGTTTTTTGTTTTTTTTCTCACCACAATCAGCGAAAGCTAAGTTGCTCTTCTTTTTTTATTTCTTATTGCTACTTAAATTCTTTCTTTGTTTGAATAAGTGATGGAGTTTGGGGATGAAAGTGAGCATGAGTGTCGGAATGTATGCATTGGTTGTGGTGTATTAGGTGAGGGGTATACATGTGTTGTATGTGGGCTGCGTGAATGCATTGTAGATTTAGAGGGGATGAGAAGGCAGGATTTAGACAGGATATGTAGGCTGGAGGGGTTAGTTGCTGAGCTCAGGAGGGAACTTAGTGTTAGGCCTAGAGCTGGGAATAGGTTAGGTGGTGAGGTAGGCCAGTTAGATGTTTCAGGTGAAGGTAGAGGGCCAGTGGAGGAGGTAGGATGTGATAGTTCTAGTGATAGTGAAGTTAGCCCCCTTAGATTAGTTAGAAATAGGCCTAGTGAGGATGGGGGACAGTGGAGAGTGGTTAGGAAACATGAAGCTAGGGAGGCTTCTCCTGTTCTTTGTGAGAATAGGGTTGCCTCTGTTGAGGTGGTTAGCCAGGGGGAGAATAGGTGTGTGAGTCAGAGGGACACAGATCCTATTAGCTTGACTAATAGATTCAGTGCCCTAAGAGAGGAAGTAACTGGAAGTGATATGACTGATGGGGGTGGGGGTGGAGTTCGAGTGACTGGTAGTTTGAATGAGAATAGGAGTGGGGATGGAGTTAGGTCTGTGGGGGTTAGGAATAGGAGTCTGACTGAAGTGCTTGTGATGGGTGATTCGCGAGTTAGATATTTAGATAGGAAGTTGAATGCAAGTAGATTGAATGGTTTGAGGGTGTGTTTGCCGGGTGCTGGAGTGAGAGATCTGTCTGATAGGTATGAGGAACTGGTGTCTGGCTGTGCAAGGGATGCGGTTGTGATTACACATGTAGGAGTGAATGATGTGAAGAAAGTGGGTGCATGTGAGTTACGTGAGAGGTACAAGAGGTTGATTGAAAAGGTGAAAGAAAGTAGAATGAAAGGTGTTGTGACAGGTGTGCTTCCAAGAATGGATGTTGGGGTAGAATGGATGTCTCGTGCAATTGGGCTGAATGATTATGTGAGGAGGATGTGTGAGATGGAAGGTGTCATGTTTGTGGATGTGTGGGATAGGTTTGTTGGAATGAAAGAAATGTATGCGATGGATGGACTGCATTTGAGTAGGAGGGGGGTAGATGTGTTGTGGGAGGAGTATGATCGTGTTATTAGGTCTTTGCGGGCGGGAAACTAGATACTAATAGTGGTCAGGGAATTATGAGAGGACATTATAGTACTGAAAGTAGAATGGACTTGGCAGATAACAGAAATAGGTTCCAAGGCGATAGAGGTGAGGTCATTCAAGTTTCAAGAGGTGCTTCAGGGATAGGGGGGTTAAATTGTTTCTATACAAATGCTCGTAGTCTTAGAAACAAGAAGGATGAGCTATTTAGTTATATTAGCAATGAGGATATAGATATATTATGCGTTACTGAATCATGGGTTAATGAAATAGAATTTAGTGACACTATAAGTGAATTTGATTTTCAGGGCTATAATATGTACATTAGTCAAAGGACAGGTAGGATTGGTGGAGGAATAATTATCTATATAAAAAACAACATTGTTTCAAGTTTAAATACTTCAATAAAGCAGGATGGAGTTGAGTCACTTTGGATAGATATTAGGTTCAGTAAAAATAGAATGGTGCATTTGGGAGCTTTTTACAGGCCACCTGGGCAGACTGATGATATAGATGAACTAATGATAAGGGAAATAAGTAAGGGATGTGAAACAGATGCAGTTATTATTGGGGACTTCAACTTAAACTCTGTGGACTGGGAAAATATGATAGGTAGGGATAGAACAAGTGGCAGGTTCATAGAATGCTTTGAGGATAATTTTTTGAATCAATTTGTTAACGATTCAACGAGGGGGGACAATATATTAGATTTAGTACTTTCTAACAGTGATCATTTAGTTCAAGAATTGACTGTTGGGGAAGCATTGGGAAATAGTGACCATCAGATAGTTCGTTTTAACTTGGGAATTGAGAAGGGTAAAATAACTGAGAATGCTGAAAAAGTTCCAAATTTTCATAAGGGAGATTATGTAAAACTTCGAAGCTTGCTAAATTTGGTAGACTGGGATATAGAATTCAGAGGTAAAAATGCTTATGGGATGTGGGATACTTTCAAGCATATAATAAATGTAGTCCAAGAACAATGTATCCCAATGAAGGCCATTAGGAACAAAAGTAGGAAACCATTATGGTGGAATCAGGAGATAGCTAGAAAAATTTCAGAGAAGAAAAGGGCATATAAAAAATTACAGGTAGAAAATAATATTCAAAATTTAAGTGATTATAGAATGGCTAGGAATGAGTTAAATAAGATTCTAAAGAAGAACAAAAGGGTGTCAGAAATTAAATTAGCTCAGGATAGCAACAAAGATCCTAGAAAGTTCTTTAGTTACTATAAAATTAATAACAAGTGTGGCAGAGTTAAAATAGGACCTATCAAATATGAAGGGTTTGTGAGAGAAACTGATGAGGAAATAGTTGAGGTACTAAATGGTCATTTTGCATCAGTATTTACAAAAGAGAAACTAAATAGTCCTATGTATAGTACTCATAGGTCAGGAAAAGAGGTGTTTACTAACATTTGTGTGGATCGGAGGATGATAAAAGGACTAATAGGTGATTTAGATACTACCAAGGCCTCCGGCCCTGATAATATTCATTCTAGGATACTTAAAGAAGGGGTAGAAAGTATCTCAATAGCTCTGGACAAGTTATATACTAGGTCATTGGAATATGGAGAAATACCCGATGATTGGAAGAGAGCGAATGTAGTCCCCATTTTCAAGAAGGGTAGTAAAGAGGATCCAAATAACTTTAGACCGGTTAGCCTAACTCCTGTAGTCTGTAAAATTCTTGAGAAAATAGTTAAAAAAGGGATTTGCCAACATCTAGAGAGGGAGGGGTTAATCAGCGATGCTCAGCATGGGTTTAGATCAGGTAGATCATGTTTGACTAACTTACTAGACTTTCTGGAGTTTGTAACAGATCAAGTAGATAAGGGAGAGAATGTAGATATAATTTACTTAGATTTTAGTAAAGCATTTGATAAGGTACCACACAGGAGACTAGTTCATAAATTAAAAATGATTGGGATATGTGGGGGTGTTTCAAATTGGATAGCTGAGTGGCTGAAAGACAGGAAGCAAAGGGTAGTGCTAAATGGTGTAAAGTCAGAGTGGAGGGATGTTATCAGTGGGGTTCCTCAGGGATCAGTTCTCGGTCCATTATTATTTGTCATCTATATAAACGATCTTGGGGAGGCAGTTAATAATAAAGTGTCAATTTTTGCGGATGATACCAAATTAGCAGCTGTAGTTAAAGATATTGATGATAATTTTAAAGTGCAGGGGGACTTAAATAAATTGTTATCCTGGGCACATAAGTGGCAAATGACTTTCAACCTTGATAAGTGCAAAGTTATTAACATGGGAAAAGATAATAGAGAATTTAACTATGAAATGGATGGGCATTGGCTGAGCTCAGTAGAGGATGAGAAAGATCTAGGAGTAGTAATAGATAAGTCATTAAGGTTTTCTAAGCAGTGTATTGAAGCAAGAAATAGGGCAAATAGAGTGCTGGGTTTTATTAAGAGAAATGTCAGTTACAAAAGTAAGGAGGTTATTCTTAAACTCTATAACTCTTATGTTAGGCCACATCTAGAGTACTGTATACAGGCATGGTCCCCACATTTTAGACACGATATTAACCTTCTTGAGTCAGTGCAACGGAGGGCAACAAAGATTATTCCTTCCCTGAGGCACCTTGAATATGAAGATAGACTGAGGGTATTAAATATGTTCTCGTTCGAAAGGAGGTGTGTGAGAGGGGATATGATTGAGCTGTTTAAAATTTTTTCCGGGATAGATAAATTGGATGTTAGCAAGTTTTTTGAGTTAGATGATGGAAATCGGACTAGAGGTCACCACTTGAAAATTAAAAAGCAAGGGTGTAGGTTGGATTTAAGAAAATATTTTTTCACCAATAGAGTGGTAGACTTCTGGAACAAATTGCCGCAGAGGGTAGTAGGTAGTCCAAATCTAAATGTATTTAAGAGTAGGTTGGATGAGTTTATGGGAAGGGAAGGTTGTGATGGTTCCTAAGTTTTGTATATATTAATATTGTTTGTATATATCTATAGCTGCATGATTTAGTTCTTGACAAGCCTTGATTGGTGATACCCTTGTTTCTGGATGCAATCCTCTGGATGTAGTCTTCCTGGGAGTTTGGGTGCCTTGAAAAAGAGGCCGCTTGACTCGGATGACCTATGATGAGCCCTTGTGGCTTTTGTCATCCGTTATATTATATTGTGGGGGACTTTGATTTTGTCTTCCCCTGGTGATGGTGCTTTTTGTGGGTGGGTTTTGACGGAGGCGGATGACCTTTGATAGGCCCTTGTGGCTTTTGTCATCCGTGTAATTATGTTATGTTATGTTATGTTATAGTAATGATTTTATAAAGAGAAATATCCTGGAATCATTTTTAATCTCCCACACAAAGGAGAGTAATCTCAACATTAGCCCAAGGCTGTTTTCGCTAGATCCAATTTTATCACTTTTTCTAAAATCCGACTTATCTGATAGCATTACTATGTTGACCTCATCCCAGGCAAACGTGCTTTGTATAAATACTGGGTGTCTTATTTTTCTTACCATTGAGTTTGAAAATGTCGAATAGACGAAAGTACTAATCCAATCCGCTTTTTATTCAGTTTCCTTCCGTGGTACATATTCATATTTATAGTTATCACGCGCTAACTTTCGTGATATTTCCCATATATATATATATATATATATATATATATATATATATATATATATATATATATATCAAATAAACGGCAAGTGAAGAGAAGTTAAAAGGAATATTTTTTTTCTTCCGCAAAAATGAATTTTCATAATTGCGAAAAAATCCGTGTTAAGGTGGGGAATCGAACCAAGCACACAGAGACAACGAGCAATCGCTCTGATCTCACTTAAAGCCACCCTTTAAACCACTCGGCTACGCGGCAATTGAGAAAATTCACTTTTCGAAGAAAAAATTATTCCTTTTATTTTCTCTTTCCTCGCGGTTTGATTGTCACTCTAATCTCTTTTTATCAGTTGCTTCCGATTTCTTTCGTTTACAGACTCTTAGTTAGAATAATTGAGTTGATTGTTTTGAACAAGACGGAAATAATCGGGGGAGGGGGGATTAAAGAGCGAAGATTAAAGAGCGAATGAGTGTGCTATCGAAACGTGACACTTGATCTGATTTGGAAGATCAAGAATAATCAGGTGTGTTTCTCTCTGTTTAGATACTTTCATTACAGTTGCTTTAAAGTTAGTTTGGTTAGATTAGGATGCTTTGGTTATTTAGGAAGGGTTGCTTAGTTTATGAGAAGTTAGTTAGCTGGGTTAAGTTAGGTAACTCTCGGTAACGGTTCCTTTACGACCAGATTAATTTATAGCATCATACAATACATAAGAAAAAATCCTCTTTTTTTGTGAAAGCGATTATTACCAAACAAAAAACCAACCCACCCACTTCAACAAAGATCCTCCCCCTATATTTCCGACCCGTGTTAATCCAGGGGATCAGTAATAAGCCAAGTACATTAGGTAAGAAGAGAAAGGCAAGGGCGTTCATTAAAGAATTTTCACTGTCATAAAAATAAAGCTATCAAACTCAAAGTTACCTTTATATTCGTTTATGGTGTCGAATTTATTCATATAAAAGGCTTCTAAAAGTGTACTAGTGTCTGTCTTGAACTTTTTTAATGGTCTTAACCCGATTAAAATCAATTGAATGATCCTTTTCGAATATATACTTCACCAAACTCCTCTACAAGTCCTACTGGTAAATTCGACGTTTTGAATACCAAGTTTCTCCTATATATGTTGGGGGGAATATAGAACTTTTCACGGCCATATAATTTAATGCTTACTTAATTTCGCATTAGTAATAGGGAACTAGTTTACAATCTCTATGTTATCAGGGATTAGGCTTAAATCCTGTTGTAAAAGAGAGATAGGAACCTCCAAGAATCCCTCACTTATGCTGATCTTTATTAATTTTACTATAAAACCTCTTTATGGTTTCTGTAACAATGATTTAAAGGAAGTTCTCTCTAAAGCTCAATTTGACAAAACATAGTTTAATGTGTCTAGTTTCTCCGTCAAGAAAGGGCAGAACAATATAATATATTTTGAATAAGTACTTTGCAAATGCAAAGTTACTTAACTCTCGATGTCCCCCGGTTATAGCAATAAACCTCTGAATTATAGAGAGAATTATGCTATTCATTGGAACAGTTAGGTCTCACTAAAGTTTGCAGGACGCCTTAGGTAGATGCCATCACGAAAATTACACAGGGAGTATGATATGAATGGATCTAATACCTATCAACCATATGGTGATTCATATCTGTTCTACATTGGGTGAAGTTGTTTGAACGACAAATATAGTATTTTCACTTTAGTTATGGAGAAGGAAAATATAAGAGAAAATGATCTAGTGGTATCAGGCTTACATGGGAGAAGGGGAGTAAGGCAAGATGTCTGGGAAAGATAAGTATTTAAAGAACAGCAATAATAGCATGTGGTAGGATTTAATGTAGTCTGGCACTTGTAAGGACATTCTCACCCATAAATTCCTGCTAAGCAGGTCCTAGAATCTGAATGACAAGGGACGAAGGGTCAAACAATAAGGAGAGGCCTTGCAGTGTAAAAAAAAATCCTTCAAAGGTTAGGATTTAGTTCTATTAAACAACGGATGCGACATTCGGTACAAGTGATTTTCGTGCGGTAACCAAACATGACTATCATCTTTTGATAGTACTAGATGTGATGATCCTAGATACGGCCACTGCTGTCAAGTAATAGCTTACATCTTCCTGACCACGCTAGTCGTTTCAAGCTAATGTATTCCTCCTCAATCGCGATTATACTGTAACGACCTTTTTATTTTTTTCCGTAACCATCGCGATAAGAATGTATTCTCATTTCCAGGAAGTAATGCCGCCTCAAATGCAAGAACGAACTGCAGCAGCATCCAAGTTTATCCAGGACGCTTTGAACGACCATCGTTATGGTATTGGAGTGTCACCTACAGCGAGGGTTAACCAAGTATTTGGTCAAAACAAACCTACTTGTGAATTTCCAGAACACTACGAAAGCCTACCAAGAGATATTAAAGAACGCCTTCTACTTTCTGATCGAGATTCTGGACACAGTTCGGCTTCAGCATCACCCGTTCCTTCAGGATACTCGTATACACCTTCTTGCGCTTCTCCAGCGCCATCGGAAGCGGGTTCTGAAGCATCTCGAGTTTCTACCACCATGGAGTTTGATGTAGGTAGTAAGAGAGCTCCGTTCGCCAAATCTGAAGTTTCCTTCAAGGTTGGAGCCCCCACAAACCCTCCTTCAGTTTCGAGTCAAGGGGGACATCCAGCCGATCGAATCCTCCCTGCCGATCGAATCCTTCCGTCGGATAGGATGCCTCCTTCCCGCGTATACAACTCTCCTCCTCCGCCACCCCAACCCCAGATGAATGTAACTCAGGTTCCGTCACAGAAGCCTTGCGCCGCCATCGGATCAGGAGGAACCGCTAGCATCAGCGTGAAGGAGGAAGACGGAAAGAGAACGTTAACTTCTGAGAAGTCCAGCCTTGTTCAGCAGAAGGACGGCTTCCTGGAAAGCAAAGAAATAGCTGCGGAAGTGACGGAGAAAGACAGTCAGGCAGCTCGCAGAGAAGCTCAAACACGAATGATGAAAACTGACGAAGACCCAGAAGGTCGCTACCGAAAGTCCGAGGCTGCAGATGCTTCCGACATAAGTGAATCGTCCGTACAGCAACTTCCTGACGGCTCCGTTGTTACGGTCAAGAAAAGCTCCACCTCTACGAGCAACGTAAAACAATCTATTTCCACTTCTAGTGGAGGTCCAATGCCAGGATTTTTGGATGCAGATTTCCCGAGCGCCTTTGGTAACATGCATAATCTGATGGGCAGAGGACAGTCTTTGATGTCCCAGATGTCGACCGATTCTTTAGCTTCTAACATGTCTAACTTCTCTGATATGTCCAGTTTCTCCAGGTTTTCAGATATGTCCAATATTTCGAATATGTCGAGTGCGTTTAGTAACCGCTCCGCTTTTTCAGACAGGTTTTCAAATCTTCAAGGATTTTCTGACTTTCCAACAATGAGTTCCCCAACAGAAGGAAGCCAGACTCAGCAGCATACAGCACCCGGCCAGACTAATATGAAGAAAACATTCTCTACATCTTCACAGTCCACCTCCTTTTCTTCTTTTGACAGCTCGAAATATTAATGTGAAATTTTAGATCTCATAAAGAAAGATGTTTATAGAAATTTTCTCACTCTGTCAACAAATCACTAAATATTATGGATACCGAAAAGTAACTTCTCATTTTTTTGCGTGCTATTGTAGGTCAACAGAACATAAATCAAATCAAAACATAATTGCCATCAATAACAATGAAATTTGGACATTGTGAAACGAGTTATCTGATGCCACAGCCAAAATATTCAGTTTCTTTAGAAGAGAAAAAGTTATTTAAGTGCTGTTTCATCATCTTTATTTCTTCTAAATGTTTCTCACTCAAAAGGTGTGACTTAAATGAAATGTTTTTTTTTTCATTCCTGATTAGCTATCGTACAAGAACGTTTGGTCCTTTAAATTGATGTCAATAGAAGTGCTCAAAATCACCTTCCTTAAATTTACTAAACCATGTGTTCAATGTCTATGCAAAATTCGTAAAGCATTCAATATAACATATGATGTTCTTTGTTATTCATGGATTATGGATTATATGACACATGAAAAGAAAAATATTGATTTAAATTAATGAGAACAACAGTCAAATTGATATGAACACAAACTTTGGCCTTCAAACCTAATAACTTTTATGTACCATTACCTTAAACTCTTGACTTGAAAATGCATTACTTTTCATTACTCATAATGGATGATTTTCTTTATACTTTTCATAATTTTATAGAATAAATGAATGATATTTATGTCTGCAATAAATAGTAGTGTTGTTTACGAATTGTCATTTGGTATAAATAGTAGTGTTGTTTACGAATTGTCATTTGTAAACATCTATTATTATGTAGATGTTTCACTGTTTAAGTTTAAAATGTGCACCAAACACTATGATAGTTTTCAATCGATGATTTTATTAATGGCCTTTGATAACCATGAATCCTATGTTTACATAAATTTTATATCCATAGTGTAAATTATAATACCAGTTAGCATTATAAGTAAACGTAATTTATTATATGGTTTTTCATATCATTTAAAAAATCATCCCCAATTATGTGAATCTTATCTTTAAAAAAAATTTAAGCGGTGATTAAAAAATATTAACTCATTTTTATGAAGTTTTTAAAAATTTTCGCAATATCAAAATTCTAAATTATTGATATATGTAATACCTCAGGTTGGTCAAGTTCTATATATTTTACGGTCGATCTTCTACATTTTATGGCGCAGACGAGGCAATAAATAGTCCGAACCAAATTCAATCCTTTAAAAAATATTTATATGGCTGTACATTAGCAATGTTTTAGTTTTGTTTTCTGATATATTGAATTTAAATTAAATATTTTAACTTTGATGCAGTAGAAATGCATTGCTAGGCTTCCTAATTCATTTGTTAACGGGATCAATAATGTGTTTCAACTTCTCAAACTCCTTACAGATAAAAATCAGTTTTCCTAAAAGTTATATGTAGTTCCTAGGCATAAATTTGCTCATCATTATATTATTACAATTAATTTTATTAGTGATTCCACTTTATAAAACGTCTTTATACCGATTCAGATAATTATAGCTATAATCAATTTGACTCTAGATCCTTTGTAGGAATTTTCCATCTCAGATTACAGAGTTAATCTGTTCTTGACAAGACGAGTGTAACAGATTCGTCAGATTGAATCAATTATCAACCTCTTACACGATTGACTTGGAAAAAGGCTTAGAACTATATGGGATTCAAACACAGGGGAAGTATTAATAGAAGTAGTGGATACGGCAAGCATAAAATTAATTTGCTAGTGGGAAATCAAGGATTCTACTCAACACACATGATCGCGTCTGTTAATCGAGGATTGGACATGCACCTGTGAACATTGCATTCGTTTACATATGAAAAAAAATGTTAAATATATAAAAATTATTACGTTGGCTCTAAATTTTGGTTGATTTACATTGTTACATGTTATAATTCTTATCAAATTTATTTGTCTAAGCCTAGCTGAAAGCCCTTAGATTTGTGTGAATAGTTTCCTTTCCTTCTTATCTGCCACTCTTTAAATGCACGACAATTGAGTGCAGGAAAATTGAATCCTGAGAACAGCGCCCAAAATTCAACGTCGAAAATCGAGCCCACGATAAATGACGTCACGCCACTGAGCGCAACAGTAAAATAATAATGATTATATAAATGACATCTAATTTGTCTTAATCAAAGTACTTTAAATAAATAATTAACTAGGTATCGAGCTATCAAATAAGTACGAGTAGGAAGATGCAGTTTACGTTTTTTTTTTTTTATAAAACAGTTATAATTATATAATTCTTTACTTAGGAGACTGATGATGGGAGCAGTCACGTCCGAAACTTGTCTCCTAAGTAAAGAATTTTATATTGTATACAAAACCTCCGTAAACTGCGTGTTCCTTCTCAAAGTACTTTTAATATCTGAAATTTATATAAATGAATATTTAATTATTTAGCTTTCTTAAAAAGGAACCGGTTTCTTTACTCAATTTTATAAGGTTAGGTTAATTATCGTTGTGTTTAGTTGTCTTTTCGCTAAATCTAAATCATCTTAGTTTTTTCCTTACAAACTGGACTAAGTTCATGACCTTGATTACTAATTTTTGTAAATGGTTTAGATGGTAAGACACGGAACACCTAAGATTAGAAGGATTGTTGTTGCAGTAGTCCTTTTTATCTACGGTTCCTTAGATCTCTTTTCTTTTTACCTTATTTTATCCACATAGTTCTTTCTCGTCTGGCAGTTTGTTTTACCTTGAAAATCGCGAATGCCTTTGTTGATATTGTCCAGCCACGACGGAAGTCATTAATTATCGCCACTTCAAATTTGAGAACGAAGACACTCGAATCTTCTCTGACTCTGCAAGATGATATGTATTCAGAGCCTTTCCCGAACTCCAAAGACAAGAAAATTAATCATTACCGCGTCTCCCATCCAATCAGTAACCATCACTGATGTTGCTTCATTATGTCAACGAAAGTCGGACAATCGAGCGCTCACCTTACGACTTGCCATACCAAATATGGCTTGATTTGACTTATGGTTAAAAGCGATGTTTCTATTCAGTTAAAAGCGTGTGTTTTATTAAAATAACCCCCCCAAAACACCGGGATATCGCCGTCAAAATGTTTTGCAAAGATGTATACATATATATACAAAAGTGAAATTATGTCAACAGAAAGTATGTGGAAGATCCATCGCCCTAGTTAATTTTAGGGAAAAGGACCAGGGGAAGTTGAGCATTCTTGGCAGTACCACGATTCGCAAGAGAGAATGGGGCCCCCGGCTCGACCGATTATAAAGAGAGACTAGAGCATGAACCGGGTATGAGGTGAAGGGGATAACTAGTGCCGGCCCCACAAGTCAGACCCTTAAAGGTACGCCCCAATGCTGTTGTAGCTTTCTTAGGGGGCAGGAGCCGGCCCTGATACCACTCCAGGATGGAATGAAAAAGAAATTAATTATATATAGGGAAAACTTTTCTACCACCATTCTGGTCTTATATGCATTTCACTATAAGAAATCTACGATTTCTTCCGAGAACTTAATAAAATAGGCATTATTATTTCGCTAATACGGATGTTGCCTTAAAAATAAAAATAAGTTTTTATACCTACATATATCGTAATAAAGTGTTGATGTTCCTAAAAATTATAAATATCCTCAAATCTCAGCCAGCGGCTCACTGTTAAAACCTACCTTGGTGTCTCAGGGTTTTCACAAAATCTAAGACAGTCGTTTGCTCAAGTTGACCTGCAATCTACATACATAGTAGTGATTACCATATCGATAGTTTGCTACCTTCATACTTACCAAGACACGGTACTTATCCATGTCGAGCAAGGAGGTGGATGGTGTAAAAAGGTTGATGCCTCTGATACGACTAAAAGCTGCAGGAGCGGCGCGAATTCCCGAGTCCAGTTCTTCCCGAGAGAAACTGGTGCCCTCTCTCTGATCGTCTTTTTAAACTACTAAATCTTCCACTATCTTTTTCACACCTGGACAGAACCATTAGATGGAGTAAAGGACGTTAAACTTAATTTAAGAAAGACCAATCCAACAGTCCTAAGCGGAAACTTCTTAATTGACTATTATAACTGACAATAATAGCATACTAGTGTAACCGCGACTTCAAAAATGAAGGAACTGTGTATTTAAGTAATAAATATATTATTATTGACTTGATAATAAAATAAAGCATGGATTAATTGAATTTTAGATCTCTAAAATGAAATTCATTTTCTTAAAATACCTCCTCTTTAGGTGTGGCTGCACTGCACTGTCTCTCCCTGAAAGGAGGTATTTACAGTCAAAGAGCGAACGACGACATTCTGTCTGGTGTAAATTGCCCATCCATCCACCCGGCCCCCATTTTGTGGTGGTAGAGTGCAAAACCCCAACATGGTCTCAAGACAAACTGGTAAAGGGGAACAGGAGGAGAGGACCCCCCCCCCCTCCCAATTAGCCATGAATTCACGGCAATTCCATAGAAAGAAAAAAAATAATTCCTAGATAAAGAGGATGTTGAGGCCCTCCTCGATGTCAAGATCTGGAATGACCGCTGCCTTCCTGGAGACAACTCCAGGAGCTGATGCACGCAGAGTGAGCCGAGGCGCTGTAAATTCGAGGGCTTACTGGAGTGTGCTTAGCTCGTCTCACAAGAATTGACGCCCTCTTGTCCTGAAACAGTTAACTGGCAATGTGGTTCCGGGGTCAGAGATCCCTCGTCGTTTAAAGGGCGAGAGAGCGAAAGCTAAAATGTTTCTCTCTCCTCTTTTCTTGGGACAAACTTTATAAGGTCCAGAGATGGCTCCAGATTTACCCCCGGTGATTTAAACGACTGACTGGAGGTGCATGACCGCTTCGCTCTTTGTGAAGGGGTGGGGTGGATGGGAGAAGTAGACAATGGTTTTAGCCGCGATGGGAGTCGAGCCCGTATCGACGGAAGATCTATCAGGGTGGCACCCGAAAGAGGTAGAAACCGAGAAGGGTTTCGACCGGGCGCTGTGGCTACCGTCATCGTAGGCCTAAGCAGCTAGGCTCAGAAGGTGCTTTCTTAATTAGACTCCCAGATCACTTAAGACGTGACAGAACCAATTCATTTTACTCGCTAAGTGAGAGTAGGTCTTGGACGCCCAAGACCTTCGTAAAAAAATAAGAGTCACATTGCCTCAATGAAGCAGGGTGCGCCGCGCCACAATTCAAAAAATTGGCCTTACATGATTTAGCTTTATCGCGTAAAGCTTTGAAACGGTTTACACAGATTTCCAACTTGCCACGTCTGCATAACCTATTGATGAGACCGAATCGGTTGTACTCATAAAACCTCCGTGGTAGTGACACTTATGTCTTAAAACGATGGCGATATCAATAAGTTCGCATCGACTTAGAGATCATGTCACGGTCGAAGATGACGAAGAGTATAGGGGTGGGTCTCGAATCTTTTTGTTTTCTAATTATACGCTCGACCTTGACCGCCGCCTGGTCAGGCTGCTCTTCTTTGATGTATTCTACCTAAGAAGTAGTCAACCAGTTCCTTCACATAGGCTGCTACTTTTACGAAGTTTGTGGTAGAGTGCGGGATCACTAATGCAGGCGAGTCATCCAGCGTCTTGAAGGCACCCGCACTGACCAACTGAGCAGGGCAGCCGCATTCACCAGAAGGTTTCCGTCCGAGAATCTGACAACTTTCGGTTCACTACCGATAACCCTGGCGAATACGTGACTTTGATGGAACATGGATCCTCTCCATAGACATCATGTTTTCAACAGTAGAACGAACTATCAAAAAGCGTTTAAGTCGACGTGTTTGAATATCTTGGGTAAGCCTCAAACGGGGGCCTGACGCCACTGACACGCCATTTTATGATTATACTCGTTATTTTGGGTCTTATCATCTCTGTTTGGGGGTTGGATGTGCTATCCTTGGCCTGATCACCTGCAGAATCGACAGCAGACCTGTCCACCCCCTACCCAGAAAGAAGAAGAACCCCTTGTTCTTTTTATTTCCTCTTCTTTTTAGAGGAGGACGGGATATCTTCCCTCACTTCACCCCACCTAGGGAGACCCAAGCCAGCTTCAACTGGTCCTTCAACGAAATGGTAAAGGAAAGTCATCTGCAGAACTGCACAGGAAAGAGAGGAGACTTCCCTCCCTTCGAGTCCCATGGGACTTGAGACCCCTTAAAAGACCTTGCTCAGGGGAAGGAGGGGGGCTACACTCACCTTTATTTCACAACTGAATATACGCTTCCTACTGGGGATTAGTAGTGGTAGTAGTAGTAGTTGTGGTGTAGCAGTAGTGGTGATAGTGGTGTAGTAGAAGTAGTGGTGGTGGTGTAGTATTTGTTGTTTTAGGGGTGATGGTGGTGTCGCAGGTATAGTAGTAGTGGTGGGGGTGCAGTAGTAGTGGTGGTGGAGGTAATGTAGTAGTGGGGGTAGGGGTGTCTAGTAGTATTGGTGGAGGTGGTGGTGGTAGTCTCAAACTCAAAATAAGAACCCATATCTCGGTTAAACTCAAACAAGAATCCAATTATCAAATCTGGAATTAAAAAAAGATTCCCAAAATCCTCGCGGCTAAACTATTGAAGGCAGAGACTTACGTTTGGTTTCAATGAACAGATAATTATAAAAACCTCTTTTGGGGGTCACTCGTCCCGTGGATTTCCCCAAGATTTCTGAAATGCCACAAATGGAAAAGGAAAACTTGGTTTCTCCAACGGGAAAAAAATCGGCAAAAGAAAAGTTATCACTTTTCGGCAGAAAAGCGGCCTTTGGACAGATGACTTCAAAAACCCTATCATGCATGAAATATGTCACAATATATTAATAGTAGCAGGTTAGACTACCTCTGATGCAGTATTGATGGTCGCCCATAAGTTTTCTTTAGACGAAAATTGATTTTCATCGACATAAAGATCATGTTTAATGATGAACCACAAATTTTCGATTGGGTTGAGATCCGGAGGGGCTGTCGGCCACACCGTCAACTTGTCACTTTGTATGCTGTAGGAGCCTAGGAACACTTGGGTGGCAATGACAGAGTGGGATACAGCGTCGTCATGCATGAAAACTAAAGTCCTTAGAAGTGACAAAGGTATGTCATAATTCCAAACTCCCTTCAAGAGATTTCAGTAGGCGGTTGTGGTCACTTTAACCCCCATCAGGCACTCTAACTGGACCAGCAAGTATGTGTCCATTTATACCTGCCCACAACATATTTCCTCTTCCCTGCCGTTGACATTGCAAACGTTGGGGACGCTCATCTCCGAAATGGACCCAACCGTCAGGTCAGTCAAGGGTAACCCTGGTTTCGTCAGTGAAGAAAACGTCATGTCTTTCGAGCTCTTGAACACTTAAAGTCTTGTGACGGGGCGTTAAAAGAGGCAGGTTTAGGGAAGCTCGCATGGAAGCAATGGTCCCTAGGATACAGTTCCTTGTGGTCTTCGGTACATGGGGATGACCAGTGGTGGTGAAAATAACTTTGCTTGTTTTTTCCGGGTTTACCACGTAACTGACTGTCAATATTCCTCGCATATCTAGCTGTCATAGTCTTGGAGGTCGCACAATCCCATCCCTTCTTGCTCAGCGAAGAGTCCTTCAGAAATCATCTAATCGTGTCCATATGCCGAACTAACTTCTCCTCAATAACATGAACAGAGGTGCCCTCAGCACTTTTCTTGATAATGAAAGCCTTTTCTTCACCATTGAGGCCTCTGCGACGTCCCACTCTTCTTAAAGAGAATAGATGCTATTAGTGTGGTTCCCCCCAAAAAAATTACTAACCTGAAATAAAAATTAAAGTACGTAACACAGCATAATGAAAAGCTAGCGTTAGTGTTGCCATATTGTGCAGACTATCTGGGAAAAGCTTCATCAGAACTGATTCACAAGAACCGAGAAATCCTAACTTTCCCTCCCAAGCTATTAGCGTGATTCATGGTGTACATAAATAAATCATTTAGAAGGAAAATAACCTATCTCCATTGTGAAAAATATGAATGATATTACAATAATAACTTGGAGCAACGGAACAGTGTCTCTATTCGTGTTCAGTTGGCTACAAATGGTCTTTGTTAGTCTTTCTTTTATAATATGTACGTCCGACATTTCATAACATAATCCATAGAATTATTTCCATAATAAGATTGAATCCTAATTGGAGTAACATAAATTGAAGTCCTCAGCGCCAAACCTTCTCGAAGGCCGTTTGTAGCTCCTTCAGTACTGAATATGCAACTTTTCATTTTTAGCATTTGGCTACCTTCTCCGTAATTATAGCTATGACATATCCGCACCCCTCTTAATGCGGAAACTACGTTCCTACACAATGTTAAGGTTATTCGTATCCATAAATAGTTGTTCTCTGGAAGTTTTAATGTTTTAAAGATAAATATCGCCTTAGCCACATTCCAGCTTTCCCAGAAGACCTGAGAGTCTTTACTCATGAGTTAAAGATGTTTAGAAGGCCTTGTAGGATGCTGGACAGAGTTATAGACAAGTTGACTTTAGTATGACTTGTAATATACCTGCTTTATGTTGAAGGCGTTGTTAAATGGGGTGATTATTTTTATTATTAGTTGGTCGATTAGTTTTTTATTATATTCTAAAATATAGCATTCATTTTATTATTGTATGATTGAGAAAATCTCGGCCTAGTGACGCCTAAAAGTGTCTACAATTCTCTCGGGAGCATTTGATTTCCACTTCGAATACATACTGCGTATTGCCGAGGTAGAAAGGCCACTCACTCTTTTTTATGTTTGCCAAAATGTATGTGGATCTTGCTCAATGCAAACCATTGTATCATATTCCACAACTCATGCTGTTGCAATATCAATTATTTTATTCTACTCTACCTTAAACTTTGCTTTCCAACACCGGTTTCACCGATTTCTGCCAAGTAATATTGAACTTCCTGGTAACAGAAATAAAAAAATAATATAGGAGGAGAAAATTACCCCTGAGCACGTCGCTAGTGATTTTAGCCAAATGTGACGATTCTCCATTTATTACCGCAATCAGTCTGCGGTTGGTAAGCTAGGTTTATATGCAGCGCAATAGGCTACCTCTTATATCATGCTTTCCTATATCTCTTCCATGGGGAAACGAATCGATGACCTTTTAAAATCAAAGTAAATAATGTCTATTGGTTTAGGCCGACCATATTTTACCGCCATATGGTAAAACTATTTGAAAAAATTCGCTAAACATGAGCAACGTTTTCTGAAATTGTGTTTGCTATTTATAATTGATTTATCATTACCATTTACATTATATTTTTAATTTGAAATTGCCTACAGCAAGGGGCCAGCAAGCGCTTAAGTTACACACAACCTTATCTTTAGGCTAATTAAAAAAAACAAAACAATAACAAGCTAAGAAACTAAAAACATCAGAGACAGCAAAATCAAAGAAAGTAAATGTCATGCGCAGGGGCTGGATGGAGGCCCACCTCTCTCAAAAGCCCAAGCACGGAATTAACAACCTAAATAGTTATATACTATGGAAGATGCCTGCCTCCATGGGATAATGGCATCGCCTATTGTCGTACTGAAGTAAGTACCACTCATAAAGCTCCCCCAGACTAGAAGATTCAACCAAACGATCTCTAAATCGTCTGGGGAAACAATCACTCCTAACAGAACGGTTCAAAGGTGACCTCCATCGAATAGTACTACGCCCCACGAGTGTGTCTGATTCGGAGGCGCAAAAGAATTCATTGATACCGTCGAGAAATCAAGGGTTAGGTCCATCTACAGAGTGAAGGCAAAATGGCCAGCAACTTTAAATTCCCAAGCGTCCTTCCCCAACTCCTTTACCATGCAGTCCGAAGCGCTTTCCTGAGTCTTATATTACAGTCAGAGTGTGGAAGAAAACAACGCTTTTGTGTAGACAGCCTGACACTTTCGTCAGTGCGCTCATTCCCCTGAAGGCACAATGCTCATCAAATTTAAATTCCCATGCGTCCTTCCCCATCTCCTTTACCATGCAGTCCGAAGGGCTTTCCTGAGTCTTATATTGCAGTCAGAGTGCTGTCCGAGAGTTGGGAGCGAAGCTGAGACTTCGTGTACTTCAGTATGGAGAAGAGCTGTTCGCAACAGTAGGTGCTGCCAAACATGGCCACGATGCGTTGCCCATGTGCAATGTATTTTGGAATATTGCTAGAAGGGAGGACGAGGTCACGGAAGAAGAACAGTGGAAAAGACTTGCGGAACTTCGCCTTCAGTTCATCATTGCACTGCAACTCCATCTGCAGGGAAAAAGGGCGTCGTCTACGGGGAAGTCAAAGGGGGCTGTAAAAAGTTTGAAGTGTGCAGCCAGCGGCCTGACTCCTGCGAAACGGGAAGCAAATTCATCCCGCAGAGAGGTGACGATACTAACGTAAGTGTCCAGGTCCACGTCGTCAGGGGCAGTCGGGAGGGATTGGAGATGTATTCATTGAGAGTAGATGGAGGAGATTCTGATCGCAAGTTGACCGGTGAAACTCTAATTCGGTAAATCTAGGACGGATTTGGGTTAGTGAATATTGAGAGAAACGTTTTGGAGTAGGGCGTTTCGCTGCTGGATTTGAAGGGCTATACGGTTACTGTGTGCGTGATTTATAATGTTCTGGTAAGGTAGGGTTGGGAGGTGGTTAGTTAATAATTAGATGAATTGGGTGTGGGTAGGTTGGGGGTTCTAGGTGTAGGGGAACGAGTGGAAATGGCGCGTAAAGGAGGTAAGACACATTCTAGTTTAGGTAGTTTTCGATGGGTACAATTTCTATTTCAGCATAAAGTTGTATTCTTTTTATATTGTCTAGCTGTGTATTAGATATGGCTGGTGCCCAGGCTGCAATTGTGTAGCTGAATACCGTTCAGATGACCTGACTCTATGAATGTTTAGCGTTTCTTTGTGTTGTCCGAAGTTGGTGTTTGTGAATGTTGTCATTGTGTTAAATTTAAATTATTGCCTTCGATGTAATGATTATTTGTGTTAAGCAAAGATCATGTGGAATTTATGGATGACCCCCAGTAGAGTGTAGTTAGGGCTAATTGGGAGATTAACCATGGAGCAAGATGCGTGGGTGGTAGTTTAATTCGTGGTAGTCAGGGTTAAGAAGGTGGCTTGATTTTTGTAGGGGGAGGTTGACATTCTCTTTAGCTTAGCTTATTACGTCAAAATTGATATATTAACATATTTTAGCACCAATGACCCCGTAAAAGGTGATTTGATCCAATTTAATAGATTTAAAAGAGTACAAAATTATATTTTTTTAAATCTGCAAGGCCTAGATTTGGTCTTATCAGTCCATCTTTCTAGAAAGTCGCGGCATGTAAAAGAAAAATAGTTAGCTTGCAGAAGAAAGCAAAACAAAAATCCTCTTGATCACTAAGACTCGACTACCGGAGCACAAATGTCAGATAGATCAGTCCCAAGAACAGAATATACCTATGTTACTAATAAATTGGAAACCCGATCGATTGAAATTAAGGACAAACTAATTAAACAATCGTAGGAAGAGTTTTCTTAGCATATGGAATTTCTCGAAATTAATATTGAACCACTCTATGCGTAAATTAAATCAATATACACAAATTAACTACTGATTTTTATAAGTTAAGGAAGAAGAAATATTCCCTCTATAACAGACTACATCATCTGCAAAAGCGGAATATTTTATCATCACAACGAATCAAGAAACTATTACAAAGGCGTGGCTGTCTCCTGTTTCAGGGTAAGATGGACCTTCGTTTATCTTCTGTTCTACGCCTTTGAACGTCTGTCTTTTTCTCTTTACTGCGACACTCTGCCATCTAATTCCTAATTTTTTATAGCAAGTCCAAGACCAAAATATGCAAGACTGAAGATCGATCTCAATGACTTCCAATCATGCAACAGGAATTATTATTTAAATATCTTCATCAATGCATGCTGAGCTTTTCCATTCGATCATTGTAATCCTTACCTCTCCAATATGATTTTACTCCCTTTTTAGAATCAACAGAGCTTTTATAAAATAAGCAATATTATTTGTTCCGCTTCATCTCTACTTTATCCATTTAATAAGACCTTGACTCACCCTTCCAGTTATGTTTTCGATAAGAACTCTCTGTCGTTCTAATGCTCGGTACCTTAAGACCTTCTTTGATTGAGAATTGATTTTTCTCGCCATCGTATTACTATAGGAAGGCGTGGCTATTATAAAAGGTTTACCGCTCCTCTCACGTTTCAGGGAGAAAATCTTTGGTAATGTTTAATATTTCTTTTCTCAAGAGGTTATGGAAAATGTGTTAACAATTATTTCACCCCCTCCTGTGTTTTTACTGGTGGTAGTTAGTCGCATGTAGCGTCATATCTGTAGAATGCAATTCATGAGGTAATTATTTCCCAGAAAAGAGATGTCATTCCTGAGGAGGGTAGATAAAAAGAGCTATAGTACTTGTGTGATGTGTCAGCCCAAGCCAAATTGAATAACTGTATTGATGTTGGTCAACTTTCCGATCAAACTTCAGCCCTTATTTCGGTTTGGTTAATTCAACTCACCAATCTAATGAGTTTTTGCATAATCGATGTTCTTGTAATATCATCGGGGGTTACTAATTTGGTAAGTAGAATGGCCAGGTGTATCAGAAGTCAAAATCCTTCTGATTTTTCCAAAAATTATTCTCTGGCAATTAAGATCTAGTTGAAAAAAGGTTAACGAAAATGCTTTGAATACAAATATCAAATTATTAACTTGAGCTATCACAGGGACAAACATTCAAACGATTCAGAGCGAATAAAAAAAATAATGTGATATATTTTACATAGGATAATTTGATGTTAATATGATGATAATACTACTGATAATACTAAATCTTTAAAAATCACAAGCACTATATTAAATAACTATAAAAATTGTGGATCTTATAAGAAATTCGACTGTCAAATAATAAAATATTTGCTTAATGTAAGTAATCATAATAAATACATATATTTTTAAATATTTGGGGCAGAATATAATTTCATTCAATAACATTTCAAGAATAATAAGAAAATGATCTTTCCAAACATTTCATTCGCCATCGAGCCTGTTTGCTAAAAAATAATAATTTACGACTAAAATAAATATTACCAACATATAATTTGAATACATACGGATGATTAAGTATTTCTTGAATTGTTTGTTTTTCGGATGTTAATTTTAATCTTAAAAAAGTACAGTGAATATAAATGGGAATTGTCTAAATACAGTAAGTATAAAAATGATTCGCATTATTGAATGTATAAAAATAGTACTGGGCTAAATTTTCAGATTTTAAAAGTACACTAGATCCTCTTATAGCTTTTATGAAAGTTAGTTTTGCTAATAGGTGTGGCTAAGAACGAATTCTAAAACAGAAGCAGTGCGGTGTGATTTCACCAATCATGGGAAGATCCTAGTAAACTATACGGGATCATAGCTGTTTTCTCCCAGTTCTTGACAAACTGCCTCATGTTAAATAATTTCATTCTACTAGGGCGAGGGAATATTTCTACTCCTTAGCGGAAGGAAGTTTAACATCTACAGTGTCATGGCTGAAGACAAGGCGGTCTTGAACATCCTTGGACATCATGTCGCTCAGAGCGGATCCACTTGTCATATCCAAAGATGAAGAAGAGGACATCGATACCTTCTTGGAGGAGCTGAAAGATGAACGCGAAGAAGAAGAGAAGGACTTTGTCTCCTTTTTGGTCGAGGAGGATACCATTGAAGAACTGTTGTCATTTACAGTAGAAGACTCGTGGCTGGAGGAAGTCTGTTGCTGAGTGGAAGAACTAACTGCTCCTGAAGGGGCGGGTACAACGCTACCATCACCCTACAGGAAACAGAAAATCAATGAAAAATACTAATATAAAAGAGCTTGATAATGTAAAATGTAACAAGGAATTAAGATTCACGAAGTTGCTATCCTTGTTGACTTTAATGACTTTTCTACCTACCCTTTTTGGAGCTTTGATTGTCAAGACGCCATCCTTAGATAAAGCAGTGGAGATCTGTTCAATGTCAGCAGTACTGGGAAGACTAAATTCCTTGTGGAAAGACTTGGAGCTCTTTGAGAGTCCATCTTCAGACACCTGAAGAAAGAAGGTCACAAAAATGGACTCAGATTTTTAAACGAGGGGTTTTTTGAAATAAAAGCAAATAGAAAACATTTTAACCTTGAAAGGAGTAGCTTTGATGTGATTTTTTATTTTTTTTGCATTCTATACATTTTCTTGAAAATATTCAGATTATCTAAGCCAAATAAATTTATCTATTTATATCATCAAGTATCGAGAGATTTATTTACCTTTTCAAACTTTCCTTCCACAACAACTTTGTCCTCGACAACCTTGACTTGAAGTTCGTTGGGAGTGAAATCTTTGACGTCCATCACACACTGATGAAAGTTTTATAGGGTTAATAAAATATAGCAAACATCTCGTCCTACCATCTATTCCCACCCTCTAAGGAAGGACTTCTATTTTCCTAAAGCATTATAAATGGTGATGAAGTGTGGTGACCACTAGAGTCTCTCGTTAACCTCAACACAAACTGTGCCGAAGTAAACTTTTTTTGAAAAAATTGAAATATCGTAGTAGACTGGAATAAATATATGAAAAAATGTGGGAATGAAAAAGGATACCATCAGTGTAATTTGTCATTGTACAACATACCCAAATGGACAAAGAGGGAGGTTAGTCCAGCAGAATTAGGTTAGTGTATGTAACGGAAGACTTGTGTGAGTGGACCAAGAACAAGAGTAATTCGCGTGAACAATGTATGAAAGAAAGAGCTGTCACGTGATCATAGGTGGTGAAATGTTTATGATAGACGTGCTTTGATAAGACTTGTAAACAGGTGTGGTTGAAACCCTGTCACCCAGGTGACGAGGCCTTGACCTGAGAGAAGGTGTTATAGCCCTGGTTGCTCTTACCACTAAAGTATTAGTGTGGTTGTCGTTAGTTTCTTGGTTTTATCTACCTTCGGTGCTTCTTTACCCCTCTGGGACGCTTACACATGCTGTAACACACTCATAACAGTGCAATTAAATGATGGTGAAGATGATTAATTTTAACTACATGATTAGTCCCCCCACCCCTCGGTCCTCTCTTGTGTTCTTGTAGAGAGTTGGTAAGTGAACTACTCACTTTTACGAGTCGCATTAAACTATGACTCTAACGGCTTAGTTATTTCGAACCTGCAACATTTTGACATAGAGGTAAAGCTATTTACCTGGAATTTGTCGTCTTTTTCCGTCACTTGTAAAGCTTGAGATTGATACAAATCCTTTCCAACGTTGTCTGATCTAATTTTTCGGTAAACATCTTTGCAGACAGTTCGATCTCCTAAATCAACCTGTGGAAATGAAGCTATGAAGGAGTAAACCAGTACTTACCAGTTTACTAGAAACCAAATAAGTTTGAATTTGTCTATTGATTCCGGGAAGATTTATAGGCACATTTCAATCCCCCCAATTTCGAGACTATAATGGCAACCTATTCCAACTTTCCCCATATCACTGTTCCTCCTTTTTGTTTTAATTCGGTTTCTCTTCTTCTGTCTCACTAAGTGAGGATTCCATGGTTGACAAGCTTCTCTTTGTCTTGTCATTGAATAAAAATCATACATACCGAACACTTCACTCTTTTCTCGTCCACAAAAAAGGATTCACGCCTAATTCTTACAGGTTGTTTTCCTGATTCAGAAGTTAAAGTAGGCTCTATCTTTAGTGGCTTCTAGCTTAAACACTCTCATGACTATTCATATAATATACCTTATGAAAATGTAAACGTTAACAATGGCTGGCAATTGTTATAAAGTTAGGTAGGTGATTCTATAACCCTAAGTGGGTTTATGATTCAGGTAATAAAGGTGGATATTAGTGGCTTTTGTGGCATCGTTTATCAGTAGTCTACAGAAGGACAACATTTAATCAATATCCACGGTAGAGGGCTGTTATGTGTCAGTGACGGATTCACACTTGATTACATATAAAACATAAATTACTGGAGCCTTCTGGTTAAAGGTGTTGCAAAATTATGGAGATGGTCTAAATTTAGTTTTCTTGTCGATATCCAATCAACTTCACTGTTCAGTTAAGCTTCTGATCTTTTGATGGCGTGGTATTTGAGTGTAGATCGAGTTATGCGCCTGTATTTGTGAATTAAGAGTGATGCAAGTATACATACCTGAGGGGCTTCCGTTTGGAATTTGCCAAGGATCTGCTTGACAGCAGAATCAAAATCACCCCACGAGTCCTCAAAGAAGGAGTCATCATAGAAATTGTCGGCCTCTCTTTTGACTACCTTCACTACACGGGTAGTTTTCGTTACTGTTTTGGTGCTGGACATGGTTCTAGCGTTGTTTGACTGAAATGAGGAGGAAAGGCTGTTTTACAATCATTTATATAAGCAGACAAGCGAGTGAAAGGAGTGAATGTAGTAAAAGAAGTGAAACGCACAAACACCGCAGGATAAACAAGAGAAATATAATGGCAATATGAGAAAAGATTGAAAAGGTTGAAAAATTTTATCAGCTATAATATAGTAACAATAGCCACCATACACCAGACAACTCCACAAAATAAGGTGGAAGTCCGACCAGAAGCGGCATGGAAAGGAATGGGTTTCTAAGACATCTGGATCTTAATGGTGAATGAATATGGGCTGTTTCCGAAAGAGCGAAATATTGAACCCTACTAGTACAACCTAAAAATTGTCCTAGTATCTGCACCACTATCAGATAGTGGGAAGAAAACACAACACCCAATTAAACAACATAATGGAAGATTTCACTGCAAAAGTAAATCAATGAAAAGAATCGTACATCGGAAAGTTCTTTTAATAATAGATAAAAATGGAATAGAACTCTAAGTAAACAACGTGGGTGGTCATAATATAAACGCGGTCAAAATTTTTCCAAAAAATATTTGACTGTTTCAATTTCAAATCCCCTAAAATGTTCAAAAATTTCAGGGGGTCAAAACTAAAAGTTTTGCATTTAAAATTAAATTCATTGTTCTTCCATAAGCGATTTTGGGGGTCACTTAGAGTATACGGTTCAATTTGGGTCGCTGCATAGGAGAAAAGATATTGCAAGCTTTGAAAGCCTTCAACGTAGACCGACGCTTTTCACTGGAAAGTCATCATTAAGACGCTCAAGTCATCAACGCCAATAAAATACTAAACAACTTTACTAATATAACTTATGGGTTATTATTTGGTTTACAAGGAAGATGAGCGATTATAAATAATGTCTTGAAGCTTTTAAACAAAAGAATTAACCCCATGATGGTATATAGGTTTTGCGGTTTTTTGGTACAAAAATTACTCATAAAAAATGTACCTGATAGTCGCTTATTATCTTTTCATTTACCCTTAATTTTCACTTTGATCTCTCTTTATTCCCTTTCTTGAGCCAGCCTCGAGGGGGTCTCAAGGTCTGTGTTGGTCTGTAATCTTGTAATTCTGGCATCTTTCTTTATTCAATGCAGGTGTGTCCTACTTTAACATTTCCTTGCCCCAGTAGCTTCCTAGTACTTTATTTTATGTTGATAGCTTAACTATTGAGAGTAAATCTATTAGATCAATTCCCCCATTTCCTAGTAGACAGAGGCACACGCCATCCCCACTGCCATTCTTCAGTTTCTCTCGGCTCTTGGCACTAAAAAACACCAGACAATGCCAACTTGAGTTTCCTTGGGTAAAAATTCTAAAATTAGAGGAGTGAAAAAGGTATTCTAGAAGACTTCTTTAATCCGCTAATTGCTTCTTCAAAAGGCGAAAATCTAGTTTTCATTGAAGATAAGCAAATTTAAGGATAAGAGGATAAATTAGATAGAAAAGGGTAAATGATAGTGAGCCATTTTGATATAGATTTCTGTGCGAATAGAGGAGTAAGAGGGAAAAGATCTCAGGAAGAATGTTAATATATAAAAAAATCTTCACCAAAACCGCTCAAATTTCTTGATAGGACCCGCGCGTGTACCTGAATTTGAAGACATCGCCCAAGACTTGGACACAATTTACGACACTAAAGAAATAGACACATGAAACTGCGTACTTAGTTTGACGTCTGTATCTATGCATATGTGTATTCAAGCATGTAACATATGTTGGTGAGGGTGTATGCGTCTAGTTTATTAAGCTGATTCGCTTAGAAGGATATTAAATTTATTCTTCGTCATACGATAACCAGAAAAAAAAGAAGAATGAAGGAATAGACAGTACTGGAAGAGCAAACATGAACCGTGTGATCGTGTTTGAAATAGCGCTTACTTTTAAGCGCCTCTTCGATTACACGTACCGTTTTGCGCCTACATGCGAGGGCACAGCACATAAATTACCCGAGCAGAGGAAACCCAATATTTTTTTACTGGAGACATTTTTCTCCGTGTGTACTGGTGGATGTACGATTATGTGTATATTGAAATATTTGAAAGGTGAATTTGCACGATTTCTTGAACCCGGATCAATAAAACGTCTAGACTATTCGCCTACGCTATGCTTACCAATGAGGTCAAAACGTGATCACATACCCATCCATATCGCATATTCATATACACACACATACCTTGAATAACATTAAATTCGGTTGCAACTATTTGAATACGCCCCTGGTTGGTATGGCAACGAGGTGTTTATAGTCACGTTTCAAAAGCTTCTGTTTGCCTTGTTTGATATGAAAACCACAGCGGCGTTCATTAGAGGGACATTAGCATTCCTAACATAATATAAAATTAGGATATCAATAAAAAAAAGACAAGAGCCAATCAAAGGTTATCTACCAAATCATCTCCTATCAATCCAAAATACTCCCAATCAAAAACACTACAACCCCGTCTTCCAAGTTTATTGGGCAGATAAAAGAAATGAGAAGAAAACGAAAGAGTTAAAAATAGTCGAGAAAGAACGATATCAAAAGAAAGTCTGGCGTATTTCGAATGTTCCTTCAAACAACAGTACGTAAAGAACAGGCCTAGAGATCCAGTAATACGAACTAATAACGATGCTCCGGAAATCAAAATAATACACGACAACAAATGAGAAAGAAAATAATCGGAAAATATCGAAGCTTAGGTTCGGCTTTCAAAAACCTGGGCAAGATCGGAGTATTAAAAAAAGATAATGAAGGTAATTAGCAGTAATAATTAATTCCCACTTTTCACGCGTTATTACGCCATCTTTAAATACCAAAAATATGAAAACGAGACAGATGCATGTATATAATACTCATGCTGCTAATTCGGCAGCATTTGGGGGCAGTATTTTTAGAATGTCCAAATTGTCCCTGGCAACCAGATGCATTAGTTTTCGTTGTTGTTTTTTTCCACCGCCCGGTCACCATAGAAACGGAAATGAGCTTAATAGTGTTAGCGTGCTGGTATGCTTGGAATTGTGTCCCGTGCGCTGTTATCCTGTTTTAATACGAGAAGTGTTCTTTTGTATTCGTTTGCCTTTGTCTTTTCCCTGTCAATACTTTTTTGATGTCGTTTTAGAGGAATGTTGACCTTTGCACTTGATTTTCTCTTTTTTTTCTTCAAGTTCTAAGTCTAATTTGAATGACGAGCCAATCGAGTCTGTTGTTGTCATGCGATTGGATTCTTGGTCGAAAAAAATTCACTTAGGAGAGTTCCCTCATTCCCCCATGACTCCTGCGTGTCCTCCTCCACCATTACTTGTGAGGTTTATCCTCCCCTAAGACTCCCGAGGGGTCACCAGTGACCGGGGGAAATGGGGCATTCGATACCACATGGCATCTTAAAAGTCTAAATTGAACTCGTTGGCATGACAACCATTATCACAAAGTGAAAGTTTATGTACGTCTTTTGTGGCAGGTACATATCTACACGTATTATTTGTTTGTCTCGGGGCATAGGAAATGGTATGTATACTTGTGTATGTGGAACTCCGTACGGGGGTAAATGACCTTCGGTCTGTCTTTTCCACCCTCTCTTTCTATTCAACCAAAGTGCTTTTATGCGGAGGACGAAGCAGAATTTCTCCTTTCTCACAAATTCCCTACAAATCATTCCCGACGGAAATCCAAATTCCTTTGTGTTGTAGTTTGTTAAATTAATCTAGTATTTATTGATGTGTCCTCTTTCGACACCACGACAAAACCTTTTTGTAGACTTCGTTTCAACATCAACTACATAGTCTTAGTGTTTTGTATCATTCAATTTAGCTACATTTAAACTGTTTACACCTTCCACTCATGTCTATCACTCCTCATTCTCAGGGGCTGTCATTACTATCGGGGGACTATTCTCCTGCTCTTTTTTCTTTTTGATAGGCTTGATAGTAATACCTAAATCCTTTATATATATATATATATATATATATATATATATATGAATAACGTTATAGCCACGAGGAAAATGAAACAACGGAGAACTGCGAGGCCTTTCGACTAATGGTCCTTTACTGAGCAGACTCAGTAAAGGACCATTAGTCGAAAGGCCTCGCAGTTCTCCGTTGTTTCATTTTCCTCGTGGCTATAACGTTATTCATAAATTCCTCACGTTCCTTATTTTCGTGATTCAGTTATACATATATATATATATATATATATATATATATATATATATATATATATATATATATATATATATATATATGATGAAAATTAATGCAATATCGCAAGAAAAGATGAGGAATTAAACCACATTCTCCGAAGACAATATATATATATATATATATATATATATATATATATATATATATATATATATATATATATATATATATTCAGACAAAGTGAGAGAGAGATTTAAAACAAGGCCCTGTTAAGCCATTTACTCCAGGGTCAACGCCCACACTAGAAAAAGTTAGGCTCTTCAACTTCTCCACTCGATTCACATCACTCCATCCTCTGCCGCACAACTTCATTAGATCACAAAATACAAATAAATGCAACCCTGCGAACTATGTCTTTAGAGAAGATGGTCAGAGGAAGAAATAATAAATAAACAGAGGAAGTTGAGAATATTAGTTTGATTTCGTTTTTTATTTCAATACTATTGGTCTTACTGTTTCGCACTGTCTGCAGACCGATAGTTAAAGGCGGAATCTTAACTATGGATCGCTATGACAACCATCGCAACGCAGACCCAACTTAAATTGGGCCCTCATCCGACGGCTAAAAATACTTAACCCGCCATTGTTCCACTCAGCTACTTCGAAGTCTACAAAAATTAAGTCATATTATATAAATATATATAAGAGAAAGAAGAATTGGACGCGAATGAGCAAATGAGACAAGAAACCGGAGTTTTTTAAGGGCAAGAGAAAGGGACATTAGAGGAATCCAGAATCAAAGAGAGCAGAGGGCGGCACAGTGAAGGCGATCCTTTACCGAGAAGACAGAAATAACGCTAGGGAAAAAGTTTGAAATTCCTGGCTGGGACTCGAACGCGGGTCTGCTGATTGCCGGTCAGATGCTTTACCGCTAAGCTTCCAGGCACAGTAAATATATTTCGCCCAAAGCGTTACCCTATAGAGAGAGAGAGAGAGAGAAAGAGAGAGAGAGAGAGAGAGAGAGAGAGAGAGAGAGAGAGAGAGAGAGAGAGAGAGAGAAGGAAAGAGCAAGTTCTCCGGGTGATAACGACCACCACAGGGCTTTCGCCATATTCATTTTCTGCCTTGCAAAGCAATTTTGAAGATAGAAAGGAAGGTGCAGAAACCTCGCATTGCAGACTATATAACAATATAGTACAAGAGAAAGAGAAATTTGACGAGAATGAGCAATGAGACAAGAAACAAGAGTTTTTTATGGCGTTGAATCCCGGACCCAAGCACAAACGAACAAGAGTACAAAGCACAGTGCTCATTGTTGCATAACAAGTACTCAGTAGAATTTTTAACCTTTGAGCCACTCAACTCCTGTGGGTCTGACTCTATCCAATACTAAGATTCCATCACGGTGGGGGATAGGGGATGGACAGGGTCTAATTCACATGGATTCACGCAACACCGACGAATGAGTGACGCGTTGCCTCTTTGATATTTTATTATTATTATTATTATTATTTTTAATTTTAAAGATGAGCCTGCCAGAGCATAACTGAAAAAAAACATCATTTATTTCCCTTTATATTTAAGGTGAAATAAATTAAATAAGAAATAAAGAAAATAACCAACTTTAACATAAAAAAACACCGTCTAAAAGAAAGGAAAAAGCACATAGGGGCTTGAGAGAGGCTCCCTACGGGGCCCAAACATTCAACCACCATCAAAAAAAGCTAAATGCAATGGCGGAGGACCACCTCCTCCAAGATCTCAGTCCACAATCGGGAGAGCACGAATCCGTTCCGATTACAAGGCACAAGCGGTAGCAACCCGGCTCGTCCCGGTACCGGGACAAGTAGCGGGCGCGAAGCTCCCTCAGACTGTGTCGTTCAATAACAATGTACCTAAAAGTGTGGCTGGGGGTCCAAGGAGTAGTCACAAGGGAGGAGATCCTTTGAGCATGGAGAGCCCAGGGTCGGCGGAAGTGTAGTGAGAGCCACGAGGCGGATGCCAGCAAAGAGTGCCTCTTTGTCGTCTGGCATTGCAACAGAAATGGCGGCCCTTGATGAAAGGGAATTTTTCAGTAATGAATGGGCTGCGATAAAGGGGGCTCGATAAAGGGAAAGACATTTAATTGTTTGTTTTGTTTGTGTTCCGGTTTGGGGCTGGGTTGATTTATTTGAATATTTTACTCTTCTAGAAGAATTAAAGCAGGCGCAGAATTAATAGGAGAAGAAAACGAAGATTGAAATAAAATAAAAAATTAAGGAAACAAAAAGAATCTGGAAGCTCAAATGCCGTCGCCTGATTGTGTTTTCTGTGTGTGTATTTGTGTGTGTGTGTGTGATAGGGAGAGAGAGAGAGAAAGTTTGTTTATTATTTTAAACGGAAATATTGAATTTGCTCATTTGTTTCTGGATCTTTAACTTCTATGAAAATAATCACCGATTCTAATATAAATGATTTCGGTGAAACAAATCTGTTTGTCTTTTGTCCTTCTTAAATTGAGAAAGAATAAAAGAAAAAAAAACAGAGACAAAGCACCTCTTTGCGAAGAAACTACGCATAAATATGCCAAAAGAGTTCTATTGGACTCTTTTTGCAGCTTGTGCCGGACTCATTTTTAAGTTATGGTATATTTTATATCTTTTGTTTTCAATTAAATCTTCAATTTTTCATTTAAAAAAAAACCTTGAGTATAATTGGCTTAATCTTGGCAGTGGCCTGTTTTACAAGACCTTAATGACACCTAGATTCTTGGCAGAGTTTCTCACAACTGATTAAGAATTCCGAATTGTGAAACAAAATTTAATAACTCTAATCATAAAAAAGTTAGGTGTTATTAAAAGAGATGGCCCTCATTTCATCGTGAAATGTGAAGATTTGGGGAGAATTGATAGACACATAAAATACTTGATTTGGGTGATGATAGGGAAGAAATTTATACTATTTTCTTTAAGATATTTTATAGAGAAAACTTCTTAGTTCGGTTGGTAATAGTTTGTATCCGCGCGCGGGTAATAATTTGTTGCAAAATGAAAATTGGATAAGAGTACAGATATAGTAAAGGCAACCTAACTAATTTAGAGCTGCCACTCTCTCAACCCCCTCTGAAATAGTGATGTCCCAACTTATGATTTTGAGAAGCATTCTCCAAGCAATAGCTTTAACCCCTCCCGGAAAGGAATGCTCCCACTAAAACATGAATAGAATAGAAGAAAAGGTGTGATAGTGCAAAAGGCTAGTGCGTCCAGAGGTATATAATCCCATCTCCTCTCTTCTGGCCCACTGTCGGGGCCAGAAGTGAGGAGAAGGGGCGAGAGAGCCCGGACTCCTCTTATTCCCCCTTTCCCCACTCCTTGTGCCTCGCGGCACCGGTGAGAGGGTAACAGGGAAAAGAGGAAGATGACAGAGAGAGGAAGAAGAAAGGGAGCGATAGTATAGCAAGAAACTAGTAGAAGATCAAACAGATGACCTAAGTGGTCTTGACCCTACATCTAAAACGCGGTGCTAATACCACGGTGTGTATCACCCACCCACGTATATTTGTAGAGCCCGTTAAGAAAGACATAACCAAGAGTTAGTGAGCCTTCACAGATTAACTCTATTTTACAGCTGTACGATAATCAAAATAAATGGTATTCGTTTATGCCAGGCGTAAGAAAGTCCCGAGAAATCTCGGATTTGACTCAGAATGCAAAATCCGAAAGTTAAAAGCCCGAGTTATCTCGTGAAGTTCAAAATAACCCTCAAATCTAAACAATAAATATCTGATGCTAATCAGTGAAAGGGTTAATAGCCTGTATTTGCCAGCTCTCACACTCATTTGCTTTCAATCTCATCTTGTCAGTTCGTCACCACTTGCTTTCCGGTCAGGCTTAATGCACCGGTTATGATCTTTATTTCCAACACAACATCTCGCTGTACAACTATTAATGTAATCTCTGTACATTCGCACTATGCTACGCGCTTCCTTACTATTCGGAGGGGGTTCAATAGACAGAGAATGGAGAGAAAAAACAATAGATGAAATCAGTGGATCGAAAATGAGAAGGATCGAGAACTTTAAAGACGAAAGAGTCTTGAGATCACTATACATAACGCCATGTACGATATATATATATATATATATATATATATATATATATATATATATATATATATATATATTAGTTATACTCACATTCACTGGTTTACCACAGACTAAGAAATTCGGCACTGCACCTTGGCACTGTTTGTGGGGCACTCTTTGTGTGACTGCGGACGGCGTGCCTGCGCGGCCCTATTATAGCAGCGGCCCATGGTGGGGCTCCCCGCCCGCCAACCAATGTGTGTTCGTATGTATGAGTCGATCCAATCGGACGGGGGCAGTGTGTGACTCACTATTGCACTGCACCTCGCACGCACAGGTGAGTCGCACCCACGCAAATGCCAGCAAAATTCGGTTTTGAGCTAATTAATTACAAATAAAATACAAAAATTGTCAACAAAAATATTATTTTAAAAATCTGCCAAATTAAATATTATTTTTAAATTCTCTAAATTAAAATGATCTTGAATGAACCCAAATGTGTTGCGGATTCCCCAATTTTTAGGGCACCATAGTAACCTGAAAATAGAATGTGCTACACACACACACACACACACACATAAATCACGAAGATACAGTTTGTATATAGTTATGAGCGTGTGTCTGTTTGTGTACGTGCTAGAGTGAGTCAACTAAAAGTAATTTCATACTAAACTTCTCCCTCTCTCTGCGTTTTGACCCTGTGAATCAGTGGGATTTCCTGTACGTAAATAAGAGCAGTAACAACCATTGCGTTCGTACGTAGGAGTAAGAGAAGATCTTGAGTTTACGAACGCAAGTCAGAGATCAAATGCGGATTCCCTTCACGGCACAATCCCGAGGTTCGATCCTAATACGCGTTTCCGCCTTTGGTCTCTAAATTAAGTTTGTAGAGTCAAGCTCTTCTCCTACTCCTATTTACGAACGCGATACTTGTTACTACTCTGATTTACACACCAGGATATCTCTAATACCAAGCTATTGCAAAGGGCCGCTCTCTTCAGAGGAGTGGTTGGTATGATTATTAATTATTTATATTATCATATATATTTAGATTATTAGATTTATTATTATCGTTAAGCACAGAGGCGAAAATCAGTGAATAAAAGTCATGAATATGAGTAGAGTAAAATGTATAAAAGTTACAATTAGCCTCTTGAAGAGGTTACAACTGTGTAGTTCTAGATTCCATCATTGTCTGTACAATCTTGTTTCTCCGGTTGATTATGAAGTTTGCTCTCCAGACTCCCTCTCCCCCTCTCTTTATGGGTGTCATTCAAAACTCCGTTTGAGGTGCCATTCAAGATGATGTTCAATGTGCCCTTTATATACAGTTTGAGATCTTATTCCAAGTGCCGTTCGATGTGCCATATTATATATGATTCAGAGTACCCAATAAAATCAATTCGAAATGTCCTTCACTGCGCTTTTCGAAGTGCCATGTTTATATTCAAGATTGCGACCATTTTCTTCGAGGAGCCGAAACCTTTATGATTCGCCAAAATTGGATATCTCTTTCTCTCATTTTCCCTCTTCCTCTCATTTGTACTCCAGCAACTACACCATCCATCACAACCAACCAATAGCATCCAATAATGTCCCGGCTGTTCATAAATAAAAAAAAATATATTGCAATCAATCAAAATGAAGAGTCACAATGCACTAGGTCAGGACATTAATTCTGACTTGCTGAAAGTTCTGGTTACAACAAGGCAAGAAGGTACCCAAGGAGACCTTACGGTCCATTCAAGGAGGGTACCTTTGGACTAGCAATCGAGCGGGCACATGGCTGCTCAATTGTTTTGCGTCCCTAAACGACCACTTTTCAAGACTTTGTCTAGTCTTGACTTGGACTAGTCAACAGATTCACTGTTGACAACTACCACTGGGAGTGCGTTCCACTCACCGCAAATACTGTAAGTGAAAAAATTTCCACACAGATTGCGGTTGTAACGCTTCAGTTCAAGTTTGAAGCCGTGATTACGCGTTCTGTTCTCACTTAGTGTGAAAATATCCCGGTAGTCAACATTGTCGAACCCTCGAAGTATTTTGAAAACCTCGATGAGCTGACCACGCAGTCTACGGGTTTCCAGCGAGAACAGATTTAATTCCCTTAGTCTATCCTCATAACTTTTATGTCGGATAGAAGGAATCAGTTTGGTTGCCCTAGCTTGTACGCGTTCCAACCTTGCGATGTCCTTTCGAAACGAAGGACTCTAAAATTGTACAGCATACTCCAGGTGTGGTCGGACAAGTGAGTTGTACAAACACAGTACAATCCCCTTGTTCCGATATCTAAACTGGCGCTTTATATAACCTAGCATCCTTTGGGCCTTTTTCTGCGCCTCAATGCACTGTTTCAAGAACTTGAGGTCACTAGTGATTGTTACACCCAAGTCCTTCTCAGTGTCGGTGGATTCAATAGCAGTGCTCTTAAGGATATACTTAGATTGGGGGTTTCTGTGGCCGATATGCATCACTTTGCATTTGTTCACGTTAAAAGGCAGTGGCCACGTGTCGACCACTCCCCAATCTTCCGAAGATCTTCCTGCAGGCGGGCAGTATTTCCATCCTTTGCAACGTTCATACCAAGCTTGGTATCGTCGGCAAATTTGGAAATCTTGGCAACCATGTCACCGTCCATGTCGTTGACGTAGATGATGAATAGTAGTGGTCCTAGGACAGAACCTTGAGGCACCCCGCTAGTAACGGGCACCCACTCAGAAGCCTGTCCATTCACTACCACCCGTTGCCGTTTGCCACTTAGCCAGTTCTCAATCCAGCCGGCTACTTTTCCGTCTATGGCCAGCGCTCGCACTTTCCGGAGAAGGCAGTGGTGTGGTACCTTATCAAAGGCTTTCTGAAAGTCTAAGTATACCACATCCACTGCCTTGTCCCGATCGTGCTCACTGAAGACGAAGTGGAAGAATTCCACAAGGTTCGTCAGGCATGACCGTTGCCTTTGATAGCCGCGCTGGGAACTCCTCAGTAGCAGGTTTGACTCTAAATACGACGTAATTTTGTCCACCATCATGCTTTCCATGAGTTTACCGACTATCGAAGTCAGACTGATAGGTCGGTAGTTCGACGGTTGGCTACGGTCTCCTTTCTTGAAGATAGGAGTCACCTCCGCTTCGCGCCAGTCTCTAGGAACGCATTCGGTCCGGATTGACATGTTGAAGATTGCGCTCAGGTGTCGTGACACTTGATCGCGCCCTTCTTTCAACACTTTAGGTAGAAACCCGTCCGGGCCAGGGGACTTATTCGTCATTAGGTCAGTGATCTTTTTTTTTATTTCTCCTTCGATGAAGTCCATATCCTCCAGCTTTCCCCCCGAGTAGGAATCCGTCGGCTGGAGGATGGGACCACACTCTTCAGTAAACACTGAAGAGAAGTAGTCGTTGAGGAGGTTAGCATTTTCTGCATCTGAATGCTCTAATGTCCCCTCCTCATTTCTCAAAGGGCCAATCGTTTGACGGATTGGTTTACGGCTGTTCACATATCCAAAAAACTCCTTGGGATTCTCTTTACAGAGTCTCGCCACTCGGAGTTCTTCAGACCACTTAGCCGCCCTTATGCTGGACTTTACTCTCCTGGCTAGCCTCCGGTATTCGTCAAAGTCACCCAAGATCTTCGATTGCCGGTACACGGTTCTCTTCTCCCTAAGCAGTTGGCTGATTTCTCGCTTAAACCACTTTGGTTGAACAGAATACCGACGGGAGCATTTCAGAGGGATGAAACGCGATTGAAGACTCATGAATGTTGTTTTGAAACTATTCCACGAGTCTTCAACAGCATCCCACACTTCTAGCCTCACGTCAGTCAGTCCAGCACGAAGACCTGCAAAGTCTGCTCTTTTCAAATCAAGTTTCCTCGATTTAATAGTTGCAGGCCCTGCCTTGGGGACTTTGACTACAAATCTAATTAGTCGGTGAGCACTGCCACCGAGCTCTTTGCCAACAGAGAGGTCCTCAACGATGTCATCCTCAGAGGTGAAAACCAAGTCGAGGATATTGTCTCCTCTCGTTGGCTCTCTCACCCATTGAGTCAGGAACTCGTTGTTCGCGAACTCCAGGAGTATGCTGTTGTGGACAAACTAGCTTCCCTCTTCAGTTAATGTCTAAAACAAGGCAAGATTCCGGAAGACTGGCACAATGCCATGATAAACTTCTACGCAGAAAAAGTTGATCAAACAAACCTTGCAAACACAGACAACTTTGCCTTCTCTCGTGTGTCTATAAACTCTTCACATGACTCATTACTAACAGATTTCAAAACTAGCAAATGACCAACAACTGAGAGAACAAACTGGTCTCAGAAGAGAATTCTCAACGATTGACCACATACATACTGTCACCTAGCTCATTGCGAATCTTCAGACCACAATATACCTCTATACTTGCTATTTGTAGGCTACCAAAAAGAATTTGATTCAATAGAAACACCAGCGGTCAAAAAATTCGTAAAGAATCAAGATATATGTAGATCCGGTCTACATAAAAATCATAGAGCACATATACCATAATTGCAGATCCTACATTAGATTGCAAAGTATTCAGGCATCTTTCAATTCCAGAGAGGTTTAAGACAGTGGCCTGCGTTAACTAAAAATATGTAAAATGTTTACAACGCACTGCTAAAAAAGCAAATTTACATAATTGTAGTTAACGCAGGCTAGTGAAATTTCCAACGCACTTAGAAATTTATGTATTAAATATAATGTAATAATAAGATAAATAAAATGGTCAACAGAGAAAAACTTTAAAAGCAAATTAGTAAAATTTGACAACGCAAACGTTTACAACACATCCATATAATCATCTTTTAGTACTTTGCGGTACAACCCTTATTGTCAATTACAGCTTTCAGGCGCTTCGAGTGGTCACTTACGATCTTTCTACAGGTACTTGGGCTAATTTAGTTCCATTCCACCAAACATATTTTCTTCAAATCAGATAAGTTACGCGGATCTCGGTCCTGGACCATGAGTTTCATTCTCTCCAAAGAGTTTCGAAAGGATTCAAGTCAGAAGATTGACTGGTCCATTTCAAAACATTAATTCTACCTGTATACAGACAATTCTTAGTTTGTTTTGGTGCATGTCATTAATCATTGTCTTGTTGAAATGCCCATCCTAGTTTCAAGTTCAGAGAGTCAATACTAGTTAACAAATTTCTTCCCTCAACTACCTCCATTCTTCCAATCCTTGATGAACAAAAAATAACCCCATACCATGGTTGATCCACCACCGAATTTGATTGTTCGGGTGGTATTCTTTGGTGCGTAAGCTGTGCATAACTTTGCTAATTGAATTTCGACTAAAAGTTCTGAGAACGTTGCTGGTTTATTCAAATGTTCATTTGCATACGCTAAGCGAGCTTTATAGGCAGTTTTCTTAAGGAGTGGGGTCTTTCTTGGAGTACGAGAAAAGACATCATAATGACGCACCGTTCGACTTATTGTATCCTTGTTAACTTCAACTCCACTTTTTTTTCCAGATCTTCCTGCAGTTCCCTAAGAGTAGTTGATAGTTTATCTCATCTTGTTCTTGCAAGTTTTCGAGCTGCACGTTCTGTCAATATCCGAGGGCTATCTGAACGATCCAAATGAGAAATTGAATTACGAGACTTCCAGTTACGTATTATGGTACCAATTGAATATAGATGTACTTTAAACGGTACAGAGATCTTTGTGTACCCACGGCCACGCTTATGAAAGGCTAAAATGCGTTCACAAAGCTCGTCTTCACTGATTTGTTTGTTTTCCCCATGATGAAGATAGTGACAAGTACGACTATCTTTAAGATATGACGCAATAGCCTTACACGATGAGGAAAGAAACCTCGCATTTCGTTTAGAATATTCTAGACATTCGGGAACAAATAAAGATTAGTTTTTAATGAGACATTTTGCAGATGTAACCTATTTATATGTATTTATATCAATGTGTTGTAAACTTTTGCATTGTCAAATTTCACTATTGTCCTTAGAAAGTTTTTCTTGATCACCACTTTGCTTTTCTAATCATTATATTGTATTTGTTACTTAAAGGACCAGGTAAGTTGTAAATTTTAGCAACTTGTGTTGACTAAAAGTATGTAAATTTGCATTTCTGTCAGTGCCTTGTAAACCTTTGCGCCCTAATACCCTAATATATATATATATATATATATATATATATATATATATATATATATATATATATATATATATATATATATATATATATATATATATATATATGAGGAATTAGACCACACTTGATGAAGACATATTTAATCCAGAACAGTTTCGGTGAATCACACACTCTTGTCAACTGACAACTGAGAAGAAAATTGCGGAGAATCCCATCTGCACCTCTGAAAAGATGGACAAAGATCACGTTACATGGCCCACTCCCCCGCTTGGGCTAATCCGAGGGAGGATAAATTTGAATAAACAAAATTGTAAAACTGCCCAACGCTAATCAGGGAGTAAATTATGCCCCCCCCCCCCCGCTCCTCGGATTAGCCCAAGCGGGGGAGTGGGTCATGTAACGTGATCTTTGTCCATCTTTTCAGAGGTGCAGATGGGATTCTCCGCAATTTTCTTCTCAGTTGTCAGTTGACAAGAGTGTGTGATTCACCGAAACTGTTCTCGATTAAATATGTCTTCATCAAGTGTGGTCTAATTCCTTATCTACTTGCGTTAGCGCATCAAATTTCATCATATATATATATATATATATATATATATATATATATATATATATATATATATATATATATATATATATATAATATCATGAGGGCACGAATTAACCTTGAATTGCAGATTTCATTTTAATTCATTGCGCGCCCCCGCTCCCTTTAAATCATGGACGAGGTCCCTCGACTAGATAAAGAAATCCCTATAAAGATCAGAAGGCTCTCATGGGGTTCGTCCCTACTTGGGAAAGGGAAAATGCAGGAGGAGCTGTTTTATGGTATGACACTAAACAGCTCTCAGTCAACTTAATGTGGCCCAAGTGAAAGCTACCCCACCTGCTTCGCTAAATTAGGTTATGGAAATCACTTTAGGGGCTTACAGGAGGGAAGGGCAATGCGTGTGTTAAGAATGGGTGAGGAAAAGACACCGATGTTGTGTTTGGCTATCTATATAAGCGGTTCAGTAAGAGACCGAATCTGTCTGCGAGCATACCACAGACTCGACCCGACGCTCGCTTCATTTCTGTGTTTCCCATTATCTCGCCCTAAATAGAACTCGACAATTAAATTCATCTCCATTGTGATTTCCAACCAGTCGCGACCCTCCCTCGTGTCACACCAGCACCATGGAAACGTAATCCTTTTGGATAATGCCATCATATTTATTAATACCCCCCCCTCCCTCCCTGCCAAATAACACTAGTCAACAATGATTTTTGCTACTTGTGATTTATACTAAATCGAGTATGCTGATTCCGAATCTGTAATCAGAATTGTCCTAACACGTAAGATAGATTCCTGAGTTACACACATACTCTTTAGTTACACATATGGGCAGTGTTGCTTCGGCTACCGAAGTGAGAGGATGTGTTGTGTGTGTTTGGTTCCTGCGTTACACTCCTGCTTTATCACGTTGTCAAATTTAGCCATTATATAAAGTAGTGTTGTTGAGAAGGTATTTACATACAGTGATTAATTGCATTTTTCTTTCAGATTTATAACTCAATTAATTTGTAAATGAAATGAGAGGAGGAGGATTCTAAGGTAAAGAAGATCCAGTTGATAAATCAAGAAAGATTGAATGATTTGGAGAGGGGTTTGTGATTGTCAAAGGAGAACGCAGAACTGTTTGGCTCCAGACGACAGCAATGGAATCTTCTACAGGACGGGGCAAAAATATCTACTTTCCGTTAACGCCATGACTCCTTAGCTGTCTTCTATAAAGAAGAAGATAGTGATTGCTTCTGTACTGATGTTAATGGCCTCATGAATCAGCTAGGAATCGAGCATTTACCTGATGAATGGAGACTATTCATCGATGCAAGCACTGCTAGCCTCAAAGCTGTGTTGCTACACAATGGTAACAAAAAACCTTCAATTCCTGTCGCACTTATTTGTTGGGATGATAGAGACATATGACGCAATGAAATTTACTTTGGAAGGTGTTCATTACTCGCATCATAAGTGGAATATCTGTGGTGATCTAGAGGTAATTTCTTTACTTCTTGGACTGCAGATAGGATATACAACGAGTATGTGCTTCTTATGCCTATGGAACAGCCGTGACGATAGGAATGATTATATTGTCAAAAAGTGGCCCGAAAGAGAAGAACACATAGTTGGCCCATACAATATGAAGCACATGCCTTTGGTACATCCACGGAATATCTACCTTCCACCACTTCATATCAAGAATTTTGTTAAAGCAATGGCCCATGATTCTGATGGATTGCAGTATCTCAAAGAGAAATTTGGTGCAAAGAAAACCGATGCTAAACTTAAAGCTGGCATTTTTGTAGGGTCGGAGATCAGAGCATTGATACGTGACAGGGAGTTCAGAAATAAACTAACTCCACTTGAGTTGGCAGCATGAGATTCATTTATCCATGTAGTGCGGAACTTCCTTGGTAATCATAGGGCTGAAAACTATGAAGAACTCGCGGACAACATGCTAAAGGCCTATCAACGAATGGGGTGTCGGATGTCCCTTAAGATGCATTTCTTGCATTCGCATCTAGATTTCTTTCCATCTAATATGGGTGATATTAGTGACGAACATGGTAAAGGTTCCACCGAGATGATCGCATTGATGGAAAGCAGGTATCAAAGCCGCTTCAACGAAAACATGATTGGTGATTACAGCTGGTTCCTACAACGGGAGGATCCTATATCCACGTACAAGCGCAAGAGGAAGTCTCAAACATTTTTGAAGAAATTTAGTTGTGAGTATACATACTACCTCTTTTATATGTAATGCATATCTTTTCTGGGTCTGCAAAAGGACGTACATAATGCCAAATAGGGGGCCCCGATTCCAAACCTTTGCCCAGAAACGTCTCCTTCTTCTCAAACTCGTAATAATTATATTATTAATTGATCCAAGGTGACAAAGTGAGCCGTATAGCCTAGTTGCATAACTCAGGAACCTTACGTGCTAGGACAGATCTGAGCCCAGATTTGGAATCGGCGCACCCAAATTAGTTAGTTACAATAACATTTACTCAAGTTGCAGAGATAAAATTAAAATTTGTTGGCTAGTGTAATGTACCAAACATGCGCTCGTATTTACATAAACTCGTTGGAATTTTAAAATTCATAAAGAGGAAAAAGAAATCAAAACAGCGCAATATCGTCCTTCTTCTCATAAAAACTCTTGTAAATGAATAATGAATAAAAATATACACATTGAATAGAAGGAATTAATAAACAAATATTATCTTTTCTCATATGTCATTCGGGTATCTTTCGAGAGTTTTTTTCATTATTATAATTTATTATTTGAAGGTAGTCGATAGAAATGGCACCAAATAATGGTGTGAGCATTAGTAAAACGAGCGCCAGACGTACGATACATATGTATATTACACTGTTGCAATTCTATATAGACTATAGCTAATTATTTTTAATATCTTTTCTTAAAGTTTGGGGGGAGGTAGTATAGCAGTGAATAGGCACCTTCACACCCCATCGTGCACGCTTTAGGAAGGAGGGGGGGGGGGACTCGTCCACGCCAAGTAAGTTATTGTACCCGATACACCAACCACTAACGCCCCTAAATAGAACTGTATCATTTGGATATTTTGACCTTCATTTTTGCTGTCACTGAACAGGGCATTTTTTCACCCACTAGTGGGGGCAGGAACATTGCAGTTGTCTTTACAAGGGCGGGGTTGTTGATGGGGGAGTGCGAGCGAGTGTTGGTGGGTCTGTTTTAATACCAATGCCAAAATTGTCCATGACTGACTCTTTCTGGGCAAGAATGGTCTCGATTCTAGAATCATACCAAAGCTGCGGCACTTCCGGTGCCATTATACCACTTTTCGGTCTTTGTTGGTGCTGTAGTGCGAATATGTATCACAGACAGAGAGAAAAAATTCCTTCCAACGCGAGAATATAAATAGCCCAATAAATTACCAAGTCAAAACACGGACTAAGCCGTGTCGCAACGGTAGAGTGCTTGCCTCGGGATACAAAGACCCAAGATCGATCCCATACAGTCCACAAATTTTTACGAAGAAAGTTCTCGAAGAAAACGGAGAATGCTTCAAGGACTAACTAATCTAGAAGGACCAAAAAATCGACTCAAGAGAAAACTGCGCTCAAAGAAAACGGAATTCAAGGAAATACGACTTTCAAGGGCTAACTCGTCTCAACTCATCTCATCCCATCAAAATCGTCAAGAAGCATCAAGAAGTCACCTGATCAAGAATTTGGAAGGAATCATCACACCAAGATAATTGCGTCGTTAATTGGAAGATGCATCAAAAAAGGAAGGATACGAAGATCAAGAATTAACCCAGCCAACCTAAAGAAGAAAGAATCTCAGCCTACAAGAAGTTATAAATATGCCCCTTTTCCCTTCATAGTGCGATTCTACCTCTTTCTCGGTCCCTGACAGCGGTATTTTACTTCTTTACTTGTCACACTGGGACATTATACCTCTTTCCTGGTCCCTGGTGGTGTCATTTAATCTTTTCTCCGATCCCTTATCTCCGATCCCTTATGCTCTCATTTTACCTCTTTGAGTACGACTGTGATATTTTACCTCTTTCCTGGTCCTACGGTTACATTCGACCTCTTTCCTGATCTCTGGATTAGATTCTACGTCTTTGTAGGTTTCCTGGTTGCAACCTACCTCTTTCCCGATCCTCGGGTGTCATTTTACCCGTTCCCCGGTCCCTGCGCACCAAAATACACTAATAAGAATGCAACCCGGTCGGTGCCCGGGTTACATTCTACCTTTTTCATGGTCCATGACTGTGGCATTCTATCTCGTTCCTGGTCCCTGACTGTGACATTATACACCTTTCCCGGGTTACATCCTATCTCTTTCCCTCTCCCCAAAGGTGCTATTCTACCCCTTTCCCGTTCGCCAGGTGTCAGTTTACCCCTCCCCCAGTCCCCGTGGGTGCCAGTTTACCTCTTTCCCGGTCAACGACGGTACCAGCGCCGTAACAGAAGGGAGGCGTTTGATGGCAGACTGAATAAAAAGGAAGAAAATAAAGGTCGCATAAATCATAACAGAGTCGTTAAACGCCACTTAGTCGTGTCAATTAGACAGACAAGAGCGGAGGAAAAAAGGTTCCTTTAGAGACCCCATAAAGTGAAAAATGAAAAATAAATTCCTAGACTTTAATTAACGAATCAGAGAAAGAAAAAGAGAAAGAAAATCTGCAAACAGAGACAACAACAAACGAGAAGATACATAACGCTAAAGAGGAGATGTAACTAAGTTTTTTCAGCTGTAGACGAAGCGATTGCAGGGAGATGCCGTAAATCAGGCGGGGCGTCGAGTCTCAAGCCTCGCATAGCTCCATCCATGTCCGCCATCACACAAATAGCCAATCATAACACCGCTGTCACTTTTATCCCACTTCTTTTTGTATACACACAACACATAACTCTTCCGTTTCGGAATCTACCGAAGGTGTTTCAATTGCCATACTCTCCTGACCGGAATGGGTAACTATCCCTCGGGTCACAGGCGTCCCCTGCTCGCTGGTTGATGGCGGAGCACAAAGTCGTGGAACGCACCCAAAGGAGCGTTCGAAACAGAGCGAAAGCGGACGTGCGCCAGCATGCCCGTGTCACTCCTGGAACGACCTTCTCGAAGGGCGTCAAAAAGGGTGTGACCACTAAAACAGAGAAGCCGGGAAACGGAAGAGCGTAGGGAGTCCTACACTAGGGGACTCCCTCAAAGTTCTTCTGTTCAATGCGAGGTCAATCAGGAATAAGTTTCTTGAGCTCTGTGGCCTCGTAGTAACAGAGGAACCTGAGATGGTGGCCATAACGGAGTCGTGGATAAAAACCTCAAGCCGAGATTTTGAAGGTGAATTCACGATTCCCGGTTACCAGCTCTTCCAGAAAGATAGGCCAGACAGAGAGGGTAGCGGTGTGATGTTGTATGTCAAGGATACTGTCAACTCGACGGATTGCAACATCATATCCGACCATGAACTCTAGGTGTTGACCTAGAGATAGGTCCTGCCAAATACAGGACCCTGGTGCTTTATAGACCTCCTGCCCAACTCGTTGAAAAGGACAGAGATCTGTACCAGCTGCTAGGAGAACTTGTCGAAGACAGGGTGTGTATCGTCATGGGTGATTTCAACACACAAGTTGACTGGGAAACCAGAGAACCCTGTGGCGAGACGCACTACTCCTGGAGTTCACGAACAACGAGTTCCTCACTCAGTGGGTGAGAGAGCCAACGAGAGGAGACAATATCCTCGACTTGGTTTTCACCTCTGAGGATGACATCGTTGAGGACCTCTCTGTTGGCGAAGAGCTCGGTGGCAGTGCTCACCGACTAATTAGATTTGTAGTCAAAGTCCCCAAGGCAGAGCCTGCAACTAGTAAATCAAGGAAACTGGATTTGAGAAGAGCAGACTTTGCATGTCTACGCGCGGGACTGACTGACGCGAGGCTAGAAGTGTGGGATGCTGTTGAAGACTCTTGGAACAGTTTCAAAACCACATTCATGGGTCTTCAATCGCGTTTTATCCTTCTGAAATGCCCCCGTCTGTCCTCTGTTCAACCAAAGTGGTTTAATCGAGAAATCGGGCAACTGCTTAGGGAGAAGAGAAATGTGTACCGGCAATCGAAGATCTCGGGTGACTTTGACGAATACCGGAGGCTAGCCAGGAGAGTGAAGTCCAGTATAAGGGCGGCTAAGTGGTCTGAGGAACTCCGAGTGGCGAGACTCTGTAAAGAGAATCCCAAGGAGTTTTTTGGATATGTTAACAGCCGTAAACCAATCCGTCGAACGATTGGCCCTTTGAGGAATGAGGAGGGGACATTAAAGCATTCAGATGCAGAAAATGCTAACCTCCTCAACGACTACTTCTCTTCAGTGTTTACTGAAGAGTGTGGTCCCATTCCCCAGCCGACGGATTCCTACTCGGGGGAAAAGCTGGAGGCAATGGACTTCACCGAAGGAGAAATAAAGAAAAAGATCGCTACCTAAAGACGAATAAGTCCCCTGGACCGGACGGGTTTCTACCTAAAGTGTTGAAGGAAGTGTGCGATGAAGTATCACGACATCTGTGCGCTATCTTTAACATGTCAATCCGGACCAAATGCGTTCCTAGAGACTGGCGTGCGGCGGAGGTGACTCCTATCTTCAAGAAAGGAGACCGTAACCAACCGTCAAACTACCGACCTATCAGTCTGACTTCGATAGTCGGTAAACTCATGGAAAGCATGATGGTGGACAAAGTGACGTCGTATTTAGAGTCAAACCTGCTACTGAGGAGTTCCCAGCACGGCTTCCGAAGGCAACGGTCATGCCTGACGAACCTTGTGGAATTCTTCCACTTCGTTTTCAGTGAGCACGATCGGGACAAGGCGGTGGATGTGGTCTACCTAGACTTTCAGAAAGCCTTTGATAAGGTACCACACCGCCGCATTCTCCGGAAAGTGCGAGCGCTAGGCATAGACGGAAAGGTAGCCGGCTGGATCGAGAACTGGCTAAGTGGCAGACGGCAACGGGTGGTGATGAATGGACAGTCTTCTGAGTGGGTGCCCGTTACTAGCGGGGTGCCTCAAGGTTCTGTCCTGGGACCACTACTATTCATCATCTACTTCAACGACATGGACGGTGACATGGTTGCCAAGATTTTCAAATTTGCCGACGATACCAAGCTTGGTATGAACGTTGCAAAGGAGGGAAATACTGCCCGCCTGCAGGAAGATCTTGGGAAGATTGGGGAGTGGTCGGACACGTGGCAAATGCCTTTTAACGTGAACAAATGCAAAGTGATGCATATCGGCCACAGAAACCCCCATTCTCAGTATATCCTTATGGGCACTGCTATGGAATCCACCGACACTGAGAAGGACTTGGGTGTAACAATCACTAGTGACCTCAAGTTCTCGAAACAGTGCATTGAGGCAGAGAAAAAGGCCCAAAGGATGTTAGGCTATATTAAGCGCCAGTTTGGTTATCGGAACCAGGAGATTGTACTGTGCCTGTACAACTCACTTGTCCGACCGCACCTGGAGTATGCCGTACAATTTTGGAGTCCTTCATTGCGAAAGGACATCGCGAGATTGGAACGCGTACATGCCAGGGCAACCAAGCTGATTCCCTCTATCCGACATAAATGTTATGAGGATAGACTAAGGGAATTAGATCTGTTCTCGCTACAAACCCGTAGACTGCGTGGTCAGCTCATCGAAGTTTTCGAAATACTTCGAGGGTTCGACAATGTTGACTACCGGGATATGTTCACACTGAGTGAGAACAGAACGCGCAATCACGGCTTCAAACTTGAACTGAAGCGTTACAACCGCAATCTGTGTGGAAATTTTTTCACCTACAGTATCTGCGGTATGTGGAACGTACTTCCAGTGGAAGTTGTCAACAGTGAATCGGTTGACCAGTTCAAGTCAAGACTAGACAAAGTCTTGAAAAGTGGCCGTTTAGGGACGCAAAACAATTGAGCAGCCTTGTGCCCGCTCAATTGCTAGTCCAAAGGTACCCTCTTTGAATGGACCGTAAGGTCTCTTAGGGTACCTTCTTTCCTTGTTGTTACTCCTTGTTGTTAATACTACTACTTCTTATGCATCTTTCCCTCTAACTGGAGCCCTGGTGCCTTCGAGCTTTGCCAGTGTTTGTCAATTTTATCTATATGTGAATTTCATTATCCGGTTGGGGTATGTCGAACACGATGGAAAAAGGACTAGTGTAGGAGGGTAGAAAGAAGGGTTGCTAAAATAAGTGTGGGCGAGATTCGAGGAAATGATTCACCAGTAATATTTATCGATTCGTGGAATACTTTGGTTATGGTTCCAGTTAAAAGTCCTAGTTTGGGTTCTTTCAAAAGAAGGAAGAAAACTACATATGCTCTGTTAATTTCAAATTACATATATGACGCGTCGCATCCCCCCCCCCCTTCCCCCCGCTCTCTGTCCCATTGTGCAGTGTCAGATTCCCAAGTAGCATCTCTCTCTTTCTCCACTCTCTTCATGAATCTTGTATCACGAGAGATGATGGTTCACACCCTTTGCGGAACGTTAGTAACAAGGAATGATAATAATAGTTGACATTAATGCTTAGTTAAAGGAGTGTATGAATTCTGTTTTAATTATTTATTTTGTTACCAACAGTCGATAGAGTACCTCAAGCGCGCCTCTTGGCTTGAAACCTGAACATGGCCTCGATCGATTCTCGACCAATCAGGAGTGAGGGACTCTCTGGTTGTGTCCTGAGCTTTAGAACTTGGTGGAAGTATCAATAGAACGTACACATGTAAGTTTGTCTGGATAAACGTATGTGTTATTTATTCAGTATATCTTTTTATTTTTAGTAGACTTTAGGAACTCTAAATTTTTGTAGGGGCAAAATGTGTTAGGAGAATTTAAAAGGGGCCTGAACCATCTGTCCTGAGGAAAGATTCAGGATGAAGGGACGAAAGAGAGAGATGTCACCTGGTTCTACAGCACTTAACCGTGAACCAAAGGATGAGGAGAGGGTGGGGCGGCACGCGACATATATTTCCATGTTAATGGAATTTGTCTAACCTGTCATGCCGTAGTCCTATGGATGTTAGTTTCTACCATGGTAGTAGGATTTCCGAATCTTGTTTATACAGACTTGTATGACATTTAATAGGCATCGGTAGCTTTTGTCATACTTAAGAGTTATATTTGGTTAATTTATTTTAAGATATGTTAGATTAGTTTATACTAAGTTATGTTATGTTATTTATGCTATATAAATAAGGGGCGCGGCGATTTGCCTTCCTGACCGCCGTGCTGAAGGGGACTCTGCGCCCCGTCGGGACCCACCTTAGCCTCTTCTCCTTTTTTTCAGCACACTGAGCCTAAATAAGGACTGCATAAAAACTATTAAATAAAAGAAATTATGCTATATTGTTATGTTAGATTAGGTTAAGGTAGATTATGTTATGTCAGGTTGGTTAAGTTATGTTACGTTAAGTTATGATAAGGACTGAATGAACACTAAACCCTGTCTTGACCCTAATAACTGAAGGGGTCAAGAGGTTAATAATATAAACACGCGACTCAGCTTGCCTTTAAGGTAGATCTCTACCTCTCATGTAAAAATAAAATGCCATCCCTTCATCTCACACATGAATCATAGACACCAAAACAAAAAAAGCAAACACGCCAAACCCATGTCCAAATGTTAGGTGTGTTTACTAATCAGTCAACCCACGCAACTAATCAGCTCTGGGGTTCGGAGGTTGGACTTTGTAGGGAATTTCGTGGTTCAAAAAAGGTGCGGTCACCTTAAGTTTTATTAGGGAGAGAACGAAAAACACAAAGCAATAAAGAAAATTACAAGGGGCCAAAATAGGGGTTCGAAGAACCCCCATTGCCCCCAGAGCAATCGAGTTCTAACTTCCAGGATTACGGGGGCCTTTTCGAACTTGTTCGTCTGAGTTCTCGAACTGTCTATCTCCACCCCGACACTGTATAGTTTTTGTCATTAGCACGTTCTCCTTTATGTGCCCTCTTTACTCATTCCTTGTTCTTCTCTTCCTTTAATCTTCGACATTTAAAGGGGTCTACAAGGGGGACCTGAGAGTGAAGCCTGAGATGGGTACCTCTCTGGGAAGGACAACCTGGCGCTCATCAACTTGGGCATGGGGAACTTGTTGAGAAGGAGCAATACACGAGTAAAGAGGGGGAATAAGATTGAGACGAGGAAGGAAAGGAGAGAGGCGGGATCTATCCACAATAAGAAGAGTAAGAGAGAAAGAGAACTAGAGAAGAGTGAGATAGAAAGAGAACTACATAAAAGTAAAAGAGAAAGAGAGAAATAGAACTACAGAAGAGTATGAGAGAAAGAGAACGGCAGAAGAGAGAGAGAGAGAGAGAGAGAGAAGGCGAAACAAAGCCACCTACGGGAGAGTGAGATCGAAAGAAAAATAAGGAAGAGTAAACGAATACAGAAGTATGAGGAAGGAAGAGAACTGCATAAGCGTGAGATAGAAAGAGAACTATAGAAGAATTAGAGAGAAAGAGAACTACAGAATTGTGAGATGAAAAGAGAGCTACAGAAGAGTAAGTTGAAAAGAGAGCTACAGAAGTAAGAAAAAGTAAGAGAACTATAGAACTACAGCTAGCAAAATCTCTAAGTCCACACTAATCTAGCTTACGTGAAAGGAAAGTAGATATAGTCATTCATACCATTATTACACTCTCACACCTTCCTGTAGTAACATCTGTACAACAACAGAAATTGTGCCACCCTCCCACTCTCTCCTATCGCGGTGCACATCGAGCATAGGTAGATTTCAGCATACGAGGGAGAAAGTGTTGAGAAGAGACATGCTATTCATGCTATCGGGACACTATTTCGTGTATTCTGCCATAGAGAGAAGATAAGAAAATAATAAGAATAGAGAAAAAAACGCACTTAGCTTCTATTTCATGCGAGGGAATCGGCTCAGGATAAATAAGATACAAAATTGGCCGCAGGTTGAAGAAAATGAGATTCCGAGCGTTCTTTATTGACAGTCGAATATGGTGTTCCCTTCTAAGCCGATATAATAATAATAGGTATTTATAATGCGCCCTTCAGAGCTGCTAGCCCTCCCAGAGCGCAGGTTGTGTAGCGAGTGTAGAGAAAGTTTACAGGGGAGAGAAGGCAATTCTGAAGAGATGAGTCGTCAGGAGACGTTTAAAAGTAGCAAGGGAGTGAGAGGATCGGACTTCGGCAGGAAGAGCATTTCACAGTCTAGGAGCACAAACTGAGAAGGAACGGTTGGTTACCCATCGAGCAGAGGACGGAACGAGGAGTGTTCAGCAGGGGACCGAGGTTAGACCGGAGTGCCCGAGGAGTTTGACGACGGGAGAGGGCAGACGTGATATAATGTGGAGCCTCGAGGTTTAGGGCCTTGTAGCTGATGAGAAGAATTTTATAGTGGGTACTGAAGCGAATAGGGCACCAGTGTAGCTCCTGTAACAGAGGCATCGAAGGAGAGAACCGGGGGCGGCGAAGGAGGAGTCAGGCAGGATAGTTTTGAACTAGTTGTAGGGGGCGAAGTGAAGAAGAAGGGAGATTCACTAGAAGATAATTGCAGTAGTCTAAGCGTGAGGTGACGAAGGCATGAATAACAGTCTCAAGGATTCGTCGATCAAAATGAGATCGAACACGTGAGAAGTTGCAGAGGAAAAAGAGGGAAGACTTACAGATACGATAGATGTACGGTTTAAACGAGAGTTGCTCGTCGAAAATAACACCAAAATTACTGACGGTATCAGAAAAGGCGACATTGGTTTCCGCAATGTTAAGGGGGCGAAGAGAGCTTTAGATTTCTCTACTATCGAAGCGGTACCAACAAGAAGAACTTTAGTTTTATCGTGGTTAAGTTTCAGAAAGTTGGCAGACAGCCATTCGTATATGGAGGTGTAGGCTGAAATGAGCTTGGTAATTGATTGAGAGAAGGACACAGGAGATGAGGAAAGGTGTATCTGACTGTCATCAGCATAGAGGTGGGAGAACAGGCCAAAATCGCGAAGAAGGGAGTCAAGAGGAAGTAAGTAGATGCGAAAGAGGAGGGGACCAAGGACTAAGCCCTGAGGCACCCCAAAATGAATGGTCGCTGGCTCAGAGGAGAGGTTACCGAGCGTGACCGGCTGGGTGCGGGAGGAGAGGTATGGGCGGAACCAATAGAGTGCAGTGCCCGAGAGACCAAGGAAAGTGTGAAGACGATAAAGGAGGACAGCGTGGTCCATAGTGTCGAAAGCAGAGGAGAGGTCTAGGAGGACTAGAATGGACGTACAACCCCTATCGGCTGCTCTACGTAAACCGTCTGAAACATTAAGAAGAGTGGTTTCACCAGAGTGCTTCGCTTTGAACCCCGACTGGTACGTTTCATCGATATTGCAGTTAGAAATATGGTCATTAAGGTGATAACCACCCTCTCGAGGACCTTAGAAAGGAATGCAAGTTATGAGATAGGGCGATAGCTAGATGGTTCAGTTGGGTTAAGGTGTGTTTTTTTAAAGATAGGACGAATTGAGGCATGTTTGAAGGAAGAGGGAACCACCCTTGTGGCAAGTGAAGTGTTAATAAGATGAAGAATCAGCGGGAAGATAGCAGGGATAATTTGGTGGAGTAGGTTGGGTGGAAAGACGTCATTAGGGGATCCAGATTTGTTAGAGCGTGAGTTCAAGGCAGTTACTTCCTCAGAGGACGCCCGAGTGAGGAAGTTAAGCGGCAATGGATTATGGTAGGGGAGAACAGCATGGGCTTGTTCAAACCTCTGAGGTAGTACGGCGCGAAGGTTAATAACTTATCAGAGAAAAATTTAGAAAGAGTAGAGGAGGTTGATATGGGAAATGGGGCAGCTCATTAATGCAAAGCCACTATGCAGACAAATTAATCTTTTTATCGATAGAAAACAAGGTCAACAGACTTAAGTAGCGTTCAATTACATATATTATTCCAAATATAAATGTAAAACAAGATAAGCGTTTTGAATTTCGTTAGAATCGGCCGAATTGTTACGATGTTATTGCCCCAAAACTCATTGCAAAGTAAATTCGTTACCATCCGACCGACAACCTACTGACGAACATACATATGTAGTAATAGTTTTGCAGATTTTCGGGATTTCTGGGAATGCCTATGTGTAACGATGAGTTAGAGAGGCATTTTATCCTGCTAAGCATGGCGATAGTTCTATCATAGTATGTGGCTGCATATCTTCATTGGGGCAAGAGGAGATGTTTTTATGTTAAGGAAGAATGAATTCCACAACTTATACCAGTATATTTTCATAAATTTTAGAGACATCTATTCAGAAATTGCATCCCACAACACCTATAAATGAAATTATATTTCAGCATGGCAATGACCAACGCCATACATCCAACCGCACACTGAATTGTTTGGGAGATATAGGGCTTACCCATAGGGCGTGGCCAACGCAGAGCACAGAATTAGATCCAATAGAACACTTGTGTGGAGTGATTGAGATAGCAATAAGAAGTGCCGCAAGTACAATTAAAACAAAATTGTATGAAAATCTACAAAACTGATCGGTGAAAGATAGCGTCAGAAATTTGTGAAAATTTGCTGAAATTCTGGTAATGAACAATTATGGCTGTAAATAAAGCGAAAGAGGGTCTAACTAAGTACTAGAATAATTAAAAATAAATAAATATATAATGTAAATACTTAATTCATTTAATAAAAATGTCTAACCACATTATATGAATGATTCAATAGGGTGCTTTATACTTTTGGCCAAGGGTATATATATATATATATATATATATATATATATATATATATATATATATATATATATATATATATATATATATATATATATATATATATATATATATATATATATATATATCAAGTTGAAACAAAATTAATGTCCGATTTTAGGGTATAACTTATGACTATTGAAATGATTAATCATAACATAACTTCCATTGCTTTCTAGACCCTCACTCCATTTTTCAACAAGCCACAGTTGTAAACCCTTTTAGGTTATGAAGCAAATTATGAATCCAACTCGTTTCCAACCTCTTTGCCTGATGTCAACGCCATCCCGTGCAAATGTTAATCCCTTAGCCAAGTGATAATGAGAAAACAAAGCCAGGAGAATGTGGAGGATGACCAATATTTTTCAAACTAACTCCTTCAAGAAATCTTTGGCCATTCTAGTTGTGTGAGGACGGGCATTATAGTGCTCGTAGTGGATGACACACCTTATCTGTACTCAGGAGTGTCGCCTTAAGCCCAAAACGGCTTTCAAACGACGAAGTTGATTGCAGTAGAGATTAATATAAATTGTTCGATTGTTGTTCATCAATTCGTAATGAACAAGTCTTTCAATATCCCACCATACACCATACATGATCTTTTCCCGATGAAGTCCTCCTCTCGCTTTTGCGGAAATTCTGCTTCGTCGACTGATCCACGAAATGCGGCGTTTAACGTTACGATAAAGGAGCCACTTCTCATCGCCCGTAACAAGTCTGCCCCAAAATGGCACCTGAAAGTGTCGTGAAAGCGATGACGCTGTTGCAGATTCGCCGTGGACAGTTCGGCGGGACCCATTTTCTAATCACTGGAACTTTTACAATTCTTTTCAGGTGGCGCCGGGCAGTCGTATATGTTACGTTAAATTATTCTGCGAGTTCCATAGAATTTTTAACAGGAGTCGCTGCGAAAACAGCTTGCAACTCTTCGGAATCAAGTTCTTTTGGTCCTTATTTTAGACTGAAATCCCCACTTGAGAAAAGGTAAAACCATGTTCATACGCTGTACTTGCATTGGCACCTTTATGAAACTAAGAGAGTAAAAGATGTCTAATGGGATCCTTATATGGGAGGATATAAGGGTGAATGTCGAAGAAGAATATGAACATATTTTAATAATCTGAGAGAAAAGGTATAAATGACTCATTGTAGCATTTCGACGCGATAGCATAAGGTGATACTTTAATAAATATTATCTAAAGCTAAAGGAAGATTTTGACCTCGATGGTTTTATTTTATTTATTAATTCATTAGTTTTGTCAATTAAATTCACTTTTGAAAAAGAAGAAAATAATAGCCTTTCTTTCCTTGATGTTCTAATAATTAGACAACCAGACAGGTTTAAGTTTTCTATTTTCAGGAAACCGACAAGTAATTTATCCTGCGTCCATTTTTATTCAGGTCATTCTAAAAATATTGAAACATCAGTATTTTCTTCCATGTATCTTAAGGTGCTCAGAATATAGACCAAGAATTTACAAAAAATGAACAGCTTGCCTCTAATTTATGCTACCCGAAATATTTTTTTTGAAAACTGGATGTATAAAGCTAAAAAAAAACATTCTATAACTGCAAGTTAAGGAAAACAGAACCTTTAGACAACATATTACTTTTACCTTACGAGGATAGTTTCTTGTATGCAGGACCAATGTTAAAACAACTTGATATAAATGTAACTTTTAAATATAATTATACATTAAAAAATATGTTAATAAAACACACACCAAGGAATGATAATAATGTAATATATAGTAAATCTTGTTTGGATTGTAATTTATTCTATGTAGGTCAGACTTCGAAAAATATCTCTGTAAGAACTAAGCAACATTAAAAGCAGTATCTAAGAGATATACAAATAATGTTTCTGTCGTCCACAGGCTTTAAGATGGGTCACCAAATTAACTGGTCAAAAGCAGATACCATAATGCATGGAAATGATTTTATTAGCAAAAATATCTTTGAATCGTTCCTAATCTCCAGCACAAAGGAGAGAAATGTAAATATTAGCTCCAATTTGTTTTCTTTAGATCCAGTCTTATCTTTCTTCCTCAAATCTAACTTATCAGAGGTCATTAAAAAATCTGACCTTATAGGGAAACATTGCTTTGCATCAATACAGTGTCTCTCTATTTCATAAACCATTGTGAGTTTGAAAATGCTATTAAGATAACGAAAGTAATAACTCCAGTCAATCTTCCCTTTTTCCTACGTGGTACAACCAAATATGTATACTTATTCACGTGTTACCTTTCGTGATTTTTACCCATATATATATATATATATATATATATATATATATATATATATATATATATATATATACACACGAGGGGCGGTCAATAAGTTATGCGAATCGGTAGGGCAAAACAGAGGAAGGAGGATGGCTGTTTGTGCGGGTGTTAGGACAAGTTATGAGAAGTCAGGACCTGTAGCCGCACGCTCCTGCCTCGTCTATTTAAGAAGCAGTCACAAATATTTCAACAATAGAGAAGGTTGAGCACCGTGCAGTGATCAAATTTTTGAACAATGAAGGCAAGAATGCAAAAGAGATCCATGAACGTATGGTTGCAGTGTACACCGACACCGCCCCTTCCTATGCAACCATTGCTCGCTGCAATAGGGAGTTCCGCCATGGTCGTGAGTCCCTTGAAGATGACCCCCGACAAGGACGCCCGTCAGACGTGACCAACGAGGACAATGTGGCCCGTGTTGAGGAGATGATCCTCGAAAATTGACGGATGAAGGTCGAAGGAATTGAGCGAGAACTTGGAATATCACATAGAAGTGTTATCAACATCATCCACGACAATTTGGCCATGCCCAAGGTCTCTGCTCGTTGGGTCCCTAGAAACTTCACGCCCCATGGTCTACTTCAACGTCGTCAAAGTCCACAAGGCCGGAGTTGCACAAGCTGCCCTGCGCGAGTGCGGATTCGAGGAGCTCAACCATCCCTCCTACAGTCCAGATCTGGCCCCTAGCGACTACTTTTTATTCCACCAGCTCAAGGCTGCACTGCGTGGACGCTGGTTTGGGGACGATGAAGATGTCCAGCTCGCCGTCCAGGATTGGATTGAACAGCAGTCGGGAGATTTCTGGTTGTCGGGAATTCGAAGCCTCAGGACAAGTGGCGCAAGTGCATTGAAGTCGAGGGTAGTTATATTGAAAAATAATAAAACACTTTTCCTCATATCTCGTTTCCTTATATCCGAATTGCAAAACTTATTGCCTGCCACTCATATATATATATATATATATATATATATATATATATATATATATATATATATATATATACATAACCATTTACACAAACATACACACACTCTCGTATACAGTTTCTCCCCAGGCTCAAATATTCCGACCGACCATTGATTTTGACTTTGGTCACATTCTTTCCTTCTAAATCACAACAATCTCGGTTCACACAGAACTGTCATTTAAGCATTTCGTTTTATTTGCTCATTAACGCCAGTCTGCTAGACTGAAATCCTATAAACATTTCCCAAACTTTATCCTTACTTTATTATCAATCCTTTTCTCACCATCCTCCTATAAATTCGTTTGTGTCTGCTCATATATATATATATATATATATATATATATATATATATATATATATATATATATATATATATATATATATATATATATATCTTTCGAGTGAACATCAACTAACATTCACTTTAGAAAAAGCTCCTCCCTAGAAACCCCATTAGTCATCCCCACTTTGTCTAGACATATAAAACAATCGGACATTATACCACATTATCCAAACAGTCGATCATTCGTCTTTACGTTGTGCTCCATCCTCCGAGGGAGGAATTTAAACTCACTTCCTCAACTAGTCCTCGGTGGAGAGGATTCACAATCCTTTCCATCCGCATTCACATTTACTTCTTACACCGAAAAAGGGATTTAAACTCGCCGACTCCAATCATTTATCTTATTAAACATCAAGTTCAAAATTAAGGTATTTTTATCAACTTGTTTGTAAATCCAAATACGAACCTATTTGTTGGACACCATCAAACGAACTCGAATCCCAAACTTGGATTCATATACCAGAGAAGAAATATTAATTGTTCCAAATTGAAACTGGTGGTCCCCGCCACAATCAACAATCAATCAAACCTCTTCTCTCGATATATATATATATATATATATATATATATATATATATATATATTACTGGCAGAATTATTATGGATTTTTCCAAAATTTGACTTTTTTCTACAAAAAAGCCAGTGATTCATCGATTGAAAATGGATTTTATTTTATGCTCTAACACTGAGCAACTATTTAACTTTTATTTTCAAGTGACTTAGGTTACCTGTAAGTATAATTGGCAACACTGAAGGAACAACACTACAATGGACCATTTCAATGAAGTCACAGCAGGTTGTGTGTGTCAGTTGGTATCTTTGCTTTAAAGTGCAAATAGGATGTTTTCTGTTTTTATATTAACTTGTGATTGTTAACAATAGTGTTTTGGTGTGTTTCAGATAGTTTATTAGTTATTTTCAATACTTTGATTTTGTATGTTTCAGGTAGTTTATCTAGTTAGAAATGAATTAAACCATAATGGGTAAACAGAGTGATTTGATTCCTCCAAAAATTGGACAAATAAACGTTTTACTGAGAGAAACTAAATTAAAACGAAAAGAAATAGCAAAACAAACGAGGTATTTCAACTCAAAATGACAGTGTTATTAAGAAATAAAATTATAACTGTCAAGATAAACTCAAAAAGGGTTGGAAATTGTGATCAAAAACGAAAAACAACTCCAAGAACAGATAGAAAATTAATAAAACAGGCTCTTAAGAGCAAAACATCTTGCAGGGTTTCTATTGACCTGGCAGCAGAGGGTGTTAGCTTTGCCCGAATAATAGTGTATGACAGTCTTTGGGAAGCTGGATTGAACTCATATCGCCCGAGAAAGAAGCCTTGACTCACGGAAACAATAATGAAGGCACGCTATTTCTGGGAAAGAATCACTTTGAATGAACTTCAGCACAATGGGGAAAAGTAAGAATGACATATTTAGCTAACCAGTTACCTGTAATTCATAAAAAGCATTAATATTTACTAAATTTAACAATGCCGCATATTTGTAATGTCTCCAATCTTTTCAAACCATAAAGTTTATTTGATGATTCACAACTTCAATAGCTTTTCCAATACTTCTATGGCTGTTCAACTATTAATGTTGTATTTTCTACTATTGCAGGTAGTTTTCTCTAACGAATCGTCCATTGCATAGTGTGGGGAGCCATTTCGGTGCATGGAACAAGTCGTTTGCACAAGGTTGTGAAAACTATGAACCCAAAAAGTATATAGAAGTTTATAAGGGCGTTTACTGCCTCAAATAAGGGAATTGCTTGGTCTCAGACCTTGGATATTCCAACAAGACTCGGACCCATGTCATACAGCAAATTCAGTGAAGGCATGGTGTGCACAAATGGACTTCCGCTTCTTCCATGTCCCGAAAATTTCTCAGGCATGAATCCGATTGAGAGTTTATGTTGTGTGTTGAAGGAGGAAATACACACTGAGCCCATTACAACCAAACAACAACTCATATGCTGTCTCATTGAAGTTTGGTTCAGATCTAAATGTGCAAAACATTGATCAATGCCATGCGAAGACGTGTTATAGCACTCATGGATGCTAGGGTTGCCCAAACGGCTTGCTAATGAACGTAGAAGACATAACACTGTGCCAATGTGTCAAAATAAATCTATTTTCAATCAATAAAATTACTTTTATTAGCATTTTTGTAGAAAATTTTCAATTTTTTGAAAAATCCATAATAATTCCGCCATTACTGTGAATAAAATCAAGATGTACAATGAAATAGACCCTATAGAGTAACATTTATCTAAACTCCTCTGGAAAGGGGAGGAATATGGGAGGGGATATTGGGTATTAGGAGAGAGAATTGGCTTATAAAATTGATGTGAAACCTGTTCAAGATCGGTCAAATTTCTCACAATTTTAGAAGCCAGTTTGTTCAATTATATTTTTGGATGAAACTGGTCCTGCAAGAGAAAAGAATATAAAAGAGAGTTAAAGAAAAAAATAAAAGGCAAAAAAGAGAGAAAAGTCAATAAAAAGATAAAAGATAAAATGTACCAAAAAGAGTTAAATAGAGTAAAGAAGAGGAAAAAGAGAAAAAGGGAAAAGAGAGAGTATGAATATTTGGGAGCATGAAACTCAATACGCCGTTATCACATAGAATTTCCCTGGTCGAGACGAATCAGCGCAACTGTATTTAATTTGGGGTGCTTATTACCGTATTCACCCAGTTTGATAATGCCGTCCTTCTCTGAGGCTCAGCAGCCGTGTTCATCTCCCCCCCCCTCTTTGGGGTAGAAGGGAATCTTGCTTATTTTCATTTCGCCTTCTTCGATGCCCCAAAATTATCAAGATCCATGTTTGCTTAAGCCGCGTCCGATATCCCTTGGAACGCCTTGCTGCGCACAGCCTTCTGACGACCAGGGTTGTGGCTCCTATTTAAGGTGATGTCTGCAAAGCCTCAGCAGATAGAGAGAGCCAGAGCTTATTACCATCCAGGTCCGAGTATCTGTCGCCCGGTAAGTGGTCCCCTCGCCCTTGTAATCTCGTCAGCAGATCGTCTTCGCGTAATCCGCCCTGATCATGGGAAGATTACAAAAACCCCGTTTACGCCCCGGAAGATTTTCCTGGGCTTCTCTCGTCTCACTACGTTGGTTGAGAATTCCTGCCGTCCCTCAGACGAATCTCGATTTGTGATTACTTCTCCCTGGGGCCAAGTTAATCTCAACCCCCTTCGGAGTCTCTCTGGATGCCTTCACATCGAGACCCCATCGACCTCCCCAGTTCATTCACCAGAGGTAACCAAGAGTCCTTTCTTCGTAAGGACCACCTCTCCGTTCCCAGTCCTAAGAAGAATTCCCCCATTTTGTGGAACGCCAATAGACTTGCTAAGTCTTTCTTTCAATCTAATTTATAGGATCACTTATATATATTTTTCCCGGGCCTAGTTTCCTTAATTTTTGCCCGTCATAATATTCTTTGGTCGGACTAATTATTATTTAGATTTCCATATTTATCTGTGCCCTTGTTCTTATTATTTGTATTAAAGTTTATTTTTGTAGAATAACCCCTGAGACGAACCCGGCAAACGTATTCCCATTCAAAGACCCAACATTAATAATATTGCACTCTAGTTGGAAGGTATTTACCATCCCCCAATTCAATTGTCCCCGAGCCCCAGGGCAGACAGTGGCGGCCTGGCTTACAGACGTGTGTACCTTTTTGAGACCTTTGGGTCACACACTTCGCCCCTCGACAGAATGATAGAAAAAAAATACATATCTACAAAAACGTCCGAGCAAGAACATTTAGATGAGGTCATAAAATAGATATACAAAGGTAAATGAGCAAAAAACTTAATAAAGATCAAAAGTAATGAAATGAATGGAATGGCAACCCTCCGTGTATATGCGTGCGTGTGTGTATATATGTGTGTGTTTGTGTTGAGGGCAGGATGAGTTTGATTCGAGCTACACGGAAACAACCACACCGAAATCGCAGGCGCTCATAACCCAGGAATTTGCTCTCCCCGCCTCTCTCCGATCATTAATTTTAAACCCCAATTTTCTCCAAACAGGACAGCCACAAATTTAGAAAATACGATGTATTTATTCGTTACATTGTCGATATTTTCTTTTATTTAACATTGACGATATTTTCTATTGACATCATTTGATACCTCAATTTCACGTCTCACTGATATTTTGTGAATATAATTTTATTAAAAAAGAATGAAAATTATACTTTGTTCATTAATTGGGGAAAAGGCTCAGCTAGCATCAATATTACTTGAAAATGCTAAATAGTAAAAAAATTCAAGATGAACTACCAAGTAGCAGTCTGCAGTTTTCAATAGTTAGCAATAAACAGTTTGCTCGTAAATACTGGTAAATACTATACGTAGTTAGAAACAAGATAACCCTGGATAAAGTACCTCCAAAATATTAATTTCACTAGTACAAACACATTTGTTTTCCCTCTATCCCTCTTCTTTATCCTCTGATCTCTTGATATCTCAAACGTGAGTTATTTTTTTTTAACTTTTCACGGATCACGAGATATATCTTGATATCTCAGGCGTGAGTTATTTTTATTTAACTTTTCACGGATCACGAGATCTCTCTTGATATCTCAGACGTGAGTTATTTTAATTTAACTTTTCACGGATCACGAGATCTCTCTTGATATCTCAGACGTGAGTTATTTTAATTTAACTTTTCACGGATCATGAGATCTCTCTTGATATCTCAGACGTGAGTTATTTTTATTTAACTTTTCACGGATCACGAGATATATCTTGATATCTCAGGCGTGAGTTATTTTTATTTAACTTTTCACGGATCACGAGATCTCTCTTGATATCTCAGACGTGAGTTATTTTAATTTAACTTTTCACGGATCACGAGATCTCTCTTGATATCTCAGACGTGAGTTATTTTTATTTAACTTTTCACGGATCACGAGATATATCTTGATATCTCAGGCGTGAGTTATTTTTATTTAACTTTTCACGGATCACGAGATCTCTCTTGATATCTCAGGCGTGAGTTATTTTTATTTAACTTTTCACGGATCATGAGATCTCTCTTGATATCTCAGACGTGAGTTATTTTTATTTAACTTTTCACGGATCACGAGATATATCTTGATATCTCAGGCGTGAGTTATTTTTATTTAACTTTTCACGGATCACGAGATCTCTCTTGATATCTCAGACGTGAGTTATTTTAATTTAACTTTTCACGGATCACGAGATCTCTCTTGATATCTCAGACGTGAGTTATTTTTATTTAACTTTTCACGGATCACAAGATATCTCGTTTTAGATTACAGAATTGATTTGGAACTTCACAAGATATCTCAGGATTTATCTAAAAAATTTCGTATGTTGAATCGATCTATCCGAGATTTCTCGTGACTTTCTTACACCTGGCAACAGGTGAGAAATGTTCCTGGGGGAGGTTAATAGCAATGTGCTCCATTTACGAAAAGGTTGGAGCTGTTTTGGAAATTGCTGGCTGGCAAGATCACTGAAGAAACATAAGATTGCAAATTCGGCCCGCACACATCTTCCAGCATACACTTCTTATTTACACCTTTACCTCCATGTCCAGTTGTAGTGTCTGAATGTTTTAGGAGCACTTGCTGTTGTTAAGCTTTGAACTCTACCTTCATAACCCTTTTGACAGTGCCGGATTCAAGATAAAAATTCTTATGGAGATAGGGGGGCTAACCTGAATTCTTCCCTCTGCGGAGTCTGAGAAAAGGGCATTAATAAGGGTTATAATAGACAGTATTGATAATAAATAACAGCATCTCATAAAGGAGGGAGCACTAACTCTCTCAGATCCAAATTTCCACCCACACATCAGAACATTATGAATTTTGGTTTATTGTAGTTTTTGGACATCAATTAAGGTAAAATATTGAATTTAATAATTATTTTTTGAGATTTACCTCCTTTTTAGACATGTATCATATAAGAAACATTTGATCCCAATGGTTTAAAAAACGGTTTTTATATATATTTTATATTATTACATAACTCTTTATGAATTGCAGAATACAAGTATGGCTGAAAAAAAGAAATATAAACATAAAGGGATCTGAAATTAAAGGGGGATGGGGTGTAATTCAGCCTCCTAGCCCTCCCCATGGATCCGAGCCAGCCTCTTGATTAGTTACAATCCTAAGATATCCTAATGTTAATATGTCATACCATTTTTTAGGCGTTCCCTATCTTGTTAACATTATTGATGTATGAATTTAAAAAAATAGACGAGTGCCGCTGTTAATGGTCGCCAGTTTCTTTTATTGTGCAAATAATCAATTCAAATATGTATGACCGCGTGTACACGCCTACACATATGCGCTGATGACTCGAGTTACACACCTACTCTTAGACGCCAACGCATACCTCCGCAAATCTTAGCAGCCCTCCCCCCCCCCCTCATCCGAACATTGATATCCTCATACATGCGGAACACACAAACACACACGCCTACGCACATAGCTAAAGAAAATCGAGCGACTTGATGTGCCTTGGGTAAGCTCCCAACCCTTTGTTGTCATGCCTCCTTTATTATTATTTTAATATTATTAGTATTATCATCATCATTGTTAAAGAGCTTGGGATGGGGGAAAGAAAATATATAGAAGATATAAAGCCGCTGATCCTCTGCCGAAGTTTGGGCAAGGAAGGGACACATTCTTACAGATGTAAGCTGAAGAATCGCCCCCATGTTACACCTGACCCTCCTATACCCAACAACTGGTTGGTGACAACGGGAGAGGTGTGGTTGCTTCTGGAGGCTGCGATCGACAGCCTCGTTCGGGCTTTTTGCTTACGGACGACGACACCACTAAAGTTACTGAGTGAAACGCATAAATGCGCTCCGTCAACCACCGATCTTAACCTGTTCTAGTGCCCACTCATAAGGGTGAATGGTGATATAATCCGCCTACAATCCACCTAATACGCACACAAGCCACCCAATGGAGACACAATACACCTAATATGCACATAATCCACCGAATCTGCTCATAATCCACCTGATCTGCTCATAATCCACTTAATACTCACACAAACCACCCAATCGCTACACCTAATCCGCATATAATCCACGCAATCCACAATATCCAGCTAATACGCACAGAATCCGCACATAATCCACCTAATACCAACACAATCCCCTTAATCCGCAAATAATTAATATACAATCCACACAATCCACAAAATCCACCTAACCCGTAGATAATCCACATAGTCCACACACGATGCACTTAATCCGTACATAATCCACCTCATACGCATACAATCCACCTAGCTTTCTTTTTTATAGTGCACTAGTTGTTATTTGATATTATTTATCCGTAGAAATTAGCACAGTCACCATAATGTCGTTTTATTGGCCAATGGTCGCTCATGACTTTGTCAGGTGTGGACTTTGACGGGAAGATAGACGCAAATATTTGAGCTTTTAACTTGGGTCGGTCTGGGCAGGGTCAGGGAATTAGCCGGGAATTTATCCATACAAATTAAAGTGGCCGTGTAAATTGTAGTATAGCTGCTAAGGGTAGCACTTACATGTCTGTTTACTTTATTTACAAGGACTTTCTAGCTTGTAGTACATGCACATATTTGTATCATTCACACACACACACACACACGCACACGCCAACACATTAGAGCAATTTTTTTTTTAACTGACGTCATCTGCAAGATTCAGTGCAGGATATGAGGATTATAAACATTCATGGAAATCGATTTTCGTGTAACCTTTCCTCCGAACTCCTTCCCCTAACTCTCGCAACTTTCTCCCCCCCCTCCCCCTTCCTCTCTTAATGCCAAATAATTCATTTATTCACAAAATGTACCTCAGTTAATCAAATCCACGAATTTCATAAATCGCGAAAGTTTTTGACTGGTACGTCCATTAATATGATGGAAGACCACTTAGAAGAACTTTTATCATTTTCGAACATTCCTTGAGATCAGTCAAGGAAGAATTGTTTGTCTGGTCTGGGCCGCAGTTTTATGATTCTTAAAATCTTGCGAAAACATTCTCCTGCGACGCCAAGGGGAAGGGATGGGGGGGATTAGCGCGGGGGAGGGGGTGGAAATCTTACGTTCCATTGCATTTGAATTTTCCTTGGAACCATGAAGCTCCTTACGAGACGACGCTGAAGAGAAAACGACTCCGGGCTTTTGGGTATAAAAATGGAGACAGTGACATTGAAAACCGACCAACAATACTAAGAGATTGACGGGAAAGTCATTGAAAAGTCCATCAGGATAGAAAACACAAACAACATAAGTATATGAACTCAAGGGAAAAATAAATCCTCCCTCCTCGAGAAATCTTCGCCTAAAGATATGAAATACTACCAAGCAGAGCAAACACTGATATTTCCAATCAAATTTAGAGCGCAATAGCACCGAGGCCGTAGCAGGCAGGAAGTTTGTAAAGAGAAATCTTTAATTAAGCTATAAAAAGCGATAAGAGATACTGCGTAAGATATATATATAATATATATATATATATATTATATTATATATATATATATATATATATATATATATATATATATATATATATATATATATATATATATATATATATATATATCATGAAAGACTCGACGTATAGGTGAGAATGGATGGGGAGAAAGAAAAGTCCAGACACTACACAGAGCTCTTTATTGACGTTTCGCCTCTTGGCTTCCTCAGAATGGAACTGACAAGAGAGATGGAAGATCGCCGCTCGACCATTCGTAAAGTTAGTCTGGGTCGCGGTCACTTGCTCTCCCCCGGCCGTTTCCCCCTCGTCTCGACCCTTCCGCCTCTTCATTAATGAGCCTTTCCGCACCTGTCGCCAGCTTGAAGAAACCTTCCCGGTGATTTGTCGACCTATAGGAGAGAATATATGTAGCTTCAATAATCCTACGCTCACGTTTTGATAAACCTTTTTGAACTATACTCACCCCATCCCATTTGGGTAAATGCCCACATTCATCTATATGCACCACTAACGAGTTTGAAGTTCTATGTGCCCGGACGTCCCTCTTATGCTCACTAAGTCTAGTTTTAATGTCCCTATCAGTCTCTCCGTAATAACTCTTGTCGCACCCTTCACACGGAATCTGATAGATTATGCCCCTATCCGTTTGGGCCCTAAACTTTTTGTGCGAAACCAATTCCTTGATCTTCGTCCCAGCATGATCGGCAACTAGCAAACCCGTTTTCCTGAGGGCCACATTTATGTTCTGCGCAGCCTTGCAGTAAGGCGCTGAAAGGTACCTGACCCCATCCAATGTGCCTGTCAAAGCCTCATTATCCGCGGTCCCATTTGTCGTGCTACTCATTTTGCCTCTTTCCGATATCCCGACCGCTTTATACCTCAACTTTATTAAGAGACCCTCCGGATACTTTAGTTTCATAAAAGCATTCTTAATGTAGTTATACTCATCAGTTAAAAACTGTTGGCTACAAATCCGGATGGCCCTGAGGTAGAATCCTATCACTACCCCAGTCTTCGTTCTATCGCTGTGTCCCGATAAATAATGGATGAAGTCATCCTTATTAGTGGGTTTCCTGTAAACGGAAAACTCAGTTTCACTCCCAACCCTATGTATAAGTGTGTCCAGAAAAGGAATCCTGTTGTTAACTTCTTCCTCTACAGTAAACTGTATGCTACCGTTTATCTCATTCAACCGCTCTAATTTCTCATTGACGTCAGTATTTTCAGGAATTATGGCCAGAACATCGTCTACATATCTCAACCACAAGGAGTCACCCTCCCTGAATACCCTCATCAATTTCTCTGTTTCAAGGACCTCCATGAATAGGCATGCCATGAGCACAAAAGAGCACCCCCTGGATAAAACCCTTGTCAACATGGTGATGTTGACAAGGGTTTTATCCAGGGGGTGCTCTTTTGTTACAATGCCTTGGCCAAGGAACGTGAGGTTTCCCTACCGAAAAGATTTAAGCACGCGTTAGAGCAGTTAGGTCGGTGTGAGGACATTATTATAACACAAGCGGACAAGGGAGGAGGGGTGGTAATATTAGATAAAGTAACCTACATTGACAAAATGAATGATTTGCTTAAAGATGGGGATACGTATGAGAAAGTTCCCCATGGAAGCGCGGCAAAAGAGGCCGCAGCTTTCGAACAACAGGTGCGAAAAATACTCAGGAGAACGGAAAGGGGTAAGAAAATGACCCACCTCATTGAGGAAATCCCCAGACCCCCCAAAATGAGGGGGCTCCCAAAAACCCACAAACAAGGGGTTCCTCTTAGACCTATCACATCGGGAGTGGGAAGCGCTCCCCACAGAATTGCAAAGGCACTGGCCAGACCATTGTCTCAGGGACTGGGAAAAATTAGCAAAGCGCATTTAAAGAATTCGACCGATTTAAAGGAGAGGTTAAATGGGGTCAACTTACAGGGAAAGAAAATGGTAAGCTTTGATGTAAAATCGCTGTTCACCAATGTCCCTGTTGACGATGCTTTGGAGGCAGTGGCAAAATTGTTACTCGTCTTGAATGACGCTGACCTACCCGTTAGTAAAAGGGACTATATAAAGTTAGTTTCGCTATGCGTGAGCTTTGGTGCGTTCACCTTTGAAGGGGAAGAATTTCGACAATACAGGGGACTGGCGATGGGATCTCCACTAAGCGCTGTCATGGCATGCCTATTCATGGAGGTCCTTGAAACAGAGAAATTGATGAGGGTATTCGGGGAGGGTGACTCCTTGTGGTTGAGATATGTAGACGATGTTCTGGCCATAATTCCTGAAAATACTGACGTCAATGAGAAATTAGAGCGGTTGAATGAGATAAACGGTAGCATACAGTTTACTGTAGAGGAAGAAGTTAACAACAGGATTCCTTTTCTGGACACACTTATACATAGGGTTGGGAGTGAAACTGAGTTTTCCGTTTACAGGAAACCCACTAATAAGGATGACTTCATCCATTATTTATCGGGACACAGCGATAGAACGAAGACTGGGGTAGTGATAGGATTCTACCTCAGGGCCATCCGGATTTGTAGCCAACAGTTTTTAACTGATGAGTATAACTACATTAAGAATGCTTTTATGAAACTAAAGTATCCGGAGGGTCTCTTAATAAAGTTGAGGTATAAAGCGGTCGGGATATCGGAAAGAGGCAAAATGAGTAGCACGACAAATGGGACCGCGGATAATGAGGCTTTGACAGGCACATTGGATGGGGTCAGGTACCTTTCAGCGCCTTACTGCAAGGCTGCGCAGAACATAAATGTGGCCCTCAGGAAAACGGGTTTGCTAGTTGCCGATCATGCTGGGACGAAGATCAAGGAATTGGTTTCGCACAAAAAGTTTAGGGCCCAAACGGATAGGGGCATAATCTATCAGATTCCGTGTGAAGGGTGCGACAAGAGTTATTACGGAGAGACTGGTAGGGACATTAAAACTAGACTTAGTGAGCATAAGAGGGACGTCCGGGCACATAGAACTTCAAACTCGTTAGTGGTGCATATAGATGAATGTGGGCATTTACCCAAATGGGATGGGGTGAGTATAGTTCAAAAAGGTTTATCAAAACGTGAGCGTAGGATTATTGAAGCTACATATATTCTCTCTTATAGGTCGACAAATCACCGGGACGGTTTCTTCAAGCTGGCGACAGGTGCGGCAAGGCTCATTAATGAAGAGGCGGAAGGGTCGAGACGAGGGGGAAACGGCCGGGGGAGAGCAAGTGACCGCGACCCAGACTAACTTTACGAATGGTCGAGCGGCGATCTTCCATCTCTCTTGTCAGTTCCATTCTGAGGAAGCCAAGAGGCGAAACGTCAATAAAGAGCTCTGTGTAGTGTCTGGACTTTTCTTTCTCCCCTTCCATTCTCACCCATATATATATATATATATATATATATATATATATATATATATATATATATATATACACTTAGATCCTCTTGCTGCTATTGGGATAGGGAGAAAGGTTGCCCAGCGGGAAACCAGAAAACAACCGGCAAATAGGTGACGTTATGGGTTGTATTAAGATTCAATGCTTTCGGTTGATTCTGTTGTAGATTTCAATGCATTCTCTCTTGTACGAAGAGATGAAATAAGTTTAGACTCTTGCAAAATTGCATTTGTTCTCTCGCCTATTGTTGACGTTTCTCAGTCATATTTACATATTTCAAAATGTTTTAGAACAGTGGATTTTTAAGAGACTCGGCGCCTCTTCTGATTTTAGGTGATTGTGTTTTCCACAGTTCATTAGTTTAGTGTAAGTTATATTGGGTTTATTTAGGTTTTGAACCCTAGTCCCTCAACCTAACCTAATTAGCGTATAAAATACAGAATACTAAAATACAAACTCCTAAAATACAAACACCTAAAATAAAAACATCTAAGATACAAACTCCTAAAATACACACTCCTAAAACACAAACTCCTAAAATACAAACACCTAAAATACAGATACCTAAAATATAAACAAATAAAATGCAGACTCCTAAAATATAAATAGCTAAAATAGAAACACTGAAAAGAGAAACTGCTAAAAGAAAAACACCTAAAATACAAATACATAAAATACAAAATCTTAAAATAAAGATGCCCAAAATGAAAACAACTAAAATACAAACACTTAAATTACAAACGCCTAAAATACAGACTCCTAAAATACAAACGCCTAAAATACAAACACATAAAATACAGACTTCTAAAATACAAAAACCTAAAATACAAACGCCCAAAATATGAAAGCATGAAATACAAAATCCTAAAATACAAACGCCTAAAATACAAACACCTAAATTACAAACGCCTAAAATATAAACACCTAAATACAAAATCCTAAAAATAGAAACTCGTAAAATGCAAGCCTCTAAATTCCAAACACCTAAAATACAAACACTTAAAATAAAAAAACATCTAAAATATAAATTCCTAAAATACAAACACCTAAAATTAAAACAACTAAAACACAAACTCCTAAATACAGAATCCTAAAATACAAACACCTAAAATACAAACTCTGAAAATTCAAACACCTAAAATACAAACGCGTAAAATCTGAACATCAATAATACAAACATATAAAATAAAAACTCTTTAAATGCAAACTTATAAAATACGAACCTCTAAAAAACAAATACCTAAAATACAATATCCTAAAATATAAACACCAAAAATACAAACTTCTAAAATACAAACATCTGAAGTACAAACAGCTAAAATACAAACACCTTAAATACAGATTCGTAAAATACAAACACCTAAAATACAAATACCTAAAATACAAACACCTGAAATACAAAAAAATAAATACAAACACCTAAAATATAAACACCTAGAATACAAAATCTTAAAATAAGACACCTAAAATAAAAACTCCTATAATACAAACACCTAAAATACAAACTCCTAAAATACAAACTCCTAAAATACAAACATCTAAAATACAAACGCCTAAAATACCAACAACTAAAATACAAACGCCTAAAATATAAACACCTAAAATACAAACTCCTAAAATATAAAACTCCTAAAATAAAAATATCTAAAATAAAATCGCCTAAAATACAAACATATATAATACAAACTCCTAAAATGCAAACACCTAAAATACAAACTCATAAAATACAAACTCCTAAAATACAAACACCTAAAATACAAATACTCAAAATACAAACTAAAATACAGACTTCTAAGATACAAACAACTAAAATACAAACATCTAAAATAAAATCACCTAAAATACAGATTCATAAAATACAAACACCTGAAATACAAATACCTAAAATACAAACACCTAAAATACAAACTTCTAATATAGAAACACATAAAATACAAATAAATAAATACAAAATCCTAAAATACAGACCCCTAAAATACACACACCTAAAATACAAGCTCCTAAAATACAGACTTCTAAAATACATTCAGTCTAAAATATAAACACCTAAAATATAAACGCCTAAAATATAAAGACCTAAAATACAAAATCCTAAAATAGAAACTCTTAAAATGCACCCTCTAAAATACAAACCTCTAAAATACTAACACCTAAAATACAAACTCTCAAAATACTAACACCTAAAATACAAACTCTCAAAATACAAACACTTAACATACAAATACCTAAAATACAAACACCTAAAATACAAACTCCTAAAATACAGACTCATAATCTACAGGCTTCTAAAGTACAAACACCTAAAATACAAACCCTTAAAATATAAAACCTAAAATACAGACTCCTAAGAGACAAACATCTAAGATACAAACACCTAAAATACAAACACCTAAAATACAGATTCATAAAATACAAACACCTAAAATACAGACTCCTAAAATACAAACACCTAAAATAAAAATACTTAAAATACAAACTCCTAAAATAACATTTCTAAGATACAAACAACAACAATACAAACATCTAAAATAAAAACATCTAAAATACAGATTCATAAAATACAAACACCTAAAATACAAATACCTAAAATCCAAACACCTAAAATAAAAACTTCTAAAATACAAACACATAAAATACAAATAAATAAATACAAACTCCTAAAATACAGACCCATAAAATACCTACACCTAAAATACAAGCTCCTAAAATAAAGACTTCTAAATACGAACATCTAAAATATAAACACCTAAATTATAAACGCCTAAAATATAAAGAGCTAAAATACAAAATCCTAAAATAGAGACTCTTTAAAATGCAACCTCAAAAATACAAATCTCTAAAATACTAACACCTAAAATAAAAACTAAAAATACAAACACTTAAAATACAAACACCTAAAATTCAGAATCATAAAATACAGACTCCTAAAATACCAACATCTAAAATACAGACTCCTAAAATACAAACTTCTAAAATACAAACACTTAAAATACAAACACCTAAAATACAGATTCATAAAATAAAAACAACTAAAATACAAATAACTAAAATACAAACATCTAAAATACAAACTTCTAAAATAGAAACACATAAAATACAAATAAATAAATACGAAATCCTAAAATACAGACCCCCTAAAATACAAACACCTAAAAATAAGCACCTAAAATACAGATTCATAAAATAAAAACAACTAAAATACAAACACTTAAAATACAAACGCCTAAAATAGAGACTCCTAAAATATAAACACCTAAAATACAAACTCATAAAATACAGACTTCTAAAATACAAACAACTAAAATACAAACGCCTAAAATATAAAAGCATAAAATACAAAATCATAAAATACAAACACCTAAAATACAAACGTCTAAAATACAAACACCTAAATTACAAACGCATAAAATATAAACAGCTAAATACACAATCATAAAATAGAAACTCATAAAATGCAACCTCTAAAATACAAACCTCTAAAATACTAACACCTAAAATACAAACTCTCAAAATACAAACACTTAAAATATAAACACCTAAAATACAAACTCCTTAAATACAAACTTCTAAAATAGAAACACATAAAATACAAATACATAAATACAAAATCCAAAAATACAGAGCCCTAAAATAAAAACACCTAAAATACAAGCTCCTAAAATATAGACTTCTAAAATACAAACATCTAAAATATAAACACCGAAAATATAAACGCCTAAAATATAAGGACCTAAAATACAAAATCCTAAAATAGAAACTGTTAAAATGCAACCTCTAAAATACAAACCTCTAAAATACAAACCTCTAAAATACTAACACCTTAAAAACAAACTCTCAAAATACAAACACTTACTACTTCCTACCTAAAATACAAATAGCTAAAATACAAACTCCTAAAATACAGACTCCTAACATACAGACTTCTAAAATACAAACACCTAAAATACAAACCCTTAAAATATAAACACCTAAAATACAAAATCATAAAATACAAAACACTAAAATACAAACACCTAAAGAACAAACTCCTAAAATACAAAAACCTAAAATACAAGCATTTAAAATACAAATACCTAAAATACAAACACTTAAAAAAGAAACTGCTAAAATACAAACACCTAAAATACAAACTCTTTAAATACAGACTCCTAACATACAGACTTCTAAAATACAAACACCTAAAATACAAACCCTTAAAATATAAACACCTAAAATACAAAATCATAAAATACAGGCTCCTAACATACAGACTTCTAAAATACAAACACCTAAAATACAATTCCCTAAAATATAAACACCTAAAATACAAAATCATAAAATACAGACTCCTAAAATACAAATATCTAAAATACAAACACTTAAAATACAAACACCTAAAATACAGATTCATAAAATAAAAACAACTAAAATACAAACACCTAAAATACAAATACCTAAAATGCAAACTTCTAAAATACAGACTCCTGAAATGCAAACATCTAAAATACAAACAACTAAAATATTCTACTCCTAAAATACAGCCTTCTAACATATAATCCTCCAAAATACAAAAACTTAAAATACAAACTCTTTAATTACAAACGCCTAAAATGGTAGGTTAGGTTAGGATAGGTTAGCTTGGGTAATCTAGCAAAGCCAATGAGTATAAATTCATATTTTCGGGTTACTGTGCTCCTATATATGAACTTATTCTGTGAATCTTTGAAGCCCCCTCCCCCCGCCTGTAGAATTCTGGGTTACTGAGGTCTTGGTAATCCCTCTTCATTTGAATACTTTTAAATATTTCTATTCACTGTTCTGATTCTTCAGGAGAGTCGTGATCCTCCCCTTCCCCCCTATTGCTGTAGCACCTCCCACACTGTTTGGCTTTTCGATGATTCCTCGTTAGTTGTTCCTTTACAGTTTAAATTATAAAATAATATTCGACTCATTTCACTTCTCCCCGAGTAGAATGTCTCCCTTCCCTTCCTTTCAGCCTGCCACCATACCATCCTTAATTTTCGACAATGGACGCTCCTGACTTTTGTCAGATGTCGATTTCGACGGGAAGAAGATGGACGCAAATATTTGAGCTTTTACTTTGGTCTGGGGAGATTAGACGGAGAGAGATTGGCACAGTGCCAGTGGCGTGCTACTGAATGGTGTTTATTAGCTAAACGTATATACAAATTAAGAATAATGGTATCCATTACCGCCATTAGTCTTTTCCCTTATCATCATGAAATGCTTAGTTTCCTGACTTTAAAATATTGGCTGAGACGTGGGTGGGTGAGATTTCTATGACGTGGTTATGACGAGGCAATGACGTCGGAAGTGACCCAATTTGAGGTTCTGTCGTTAGCCAATATTTCTAACGCTTTCTCGGAATTGTGCTGTTGTGGTGGAGTATGACTATTTCCGACCAGACCTACGAATCCCATTTGTCAGATGCCAGAGATGAATAAGATTATTAAAAATAATCTAGAAGAACATCGCTATGTATCATCTATAGGAGTTACGTAATTATCCTTCAGAGACGAAAGAGGACAGACATTTTACTCAATGTTCTCCTATTTTGAACATAGGTTTCATCTCTATAGGCCCTTTTGAATATATATATATATATATATATATATATATATATATATATATATATATATATATATATATATTTCTATGCAGAAAATGCTAACCTGCTCAATGACTATTTCTCTTCAGTGTTTACTAAAGAGTGTAGTCCCATCCCACAGCCCACGGATTCCTACTCGGGGAAAAAGCTGGAGGTAATGGACTTCACCGAAGGTGAAATAAAGAAAAAGATCGCTGAACTAAAGTCGAATAAGTTCCCCGGACCGGACGGGTTTCTATCCAAGGTGTTGAAGGAAGTGTGCGATGAAGTATCACGACATCTGTGCGCTATCTTTAACATGTCAATCCGGACCGGATGCGTTCCTAGAGACTGGCGTGAGGCGGAGGTGACTCCGATCTTCAAGAAAGGAGACCCCAGTCATCCGTCAAACTACCGACCCATCAGTTTGACTTCGATAGTCGGTAAACTCATGGAAAGCATGATAGTGGACAAGATAACGTCTTATTTAGAGTCAAACCTGCTACTGAAGAGTTCCGAGCACGGCTTCCGAAGGCAACGGTCATGCCTGACGAACCTTGTGGAATTCTTCCACTTCGTGTTCAGTGAGCATGATCGAGACAAGGCGGTGGATGTTGTGTACCTTGACTTCCAAAAGACCTTTGACAAGGTACCACACCGCCGCCTTCTCCGGAAAATGCGTGCACAGGGCATAGGTGGCAAGGTAGCAGGTTGGATAGAGAGCTGGCTAAGTGAAAGACGGCAACGCGTAGTGGTGAATGGTCGGGCCTCTGAATGGGCGCCCGTATCTGGCGGTGTCCCTCAAGGTTCCGCCCTAGGACCACTACTGTTTATTATCTATATCAACGACATGGACGGAGACATGGTTGCCAAAATCTCCAAATTTGCCGACGACACCAAGCTTGGTATCAATGTGGCAAAGGAGGGGAACACTGCCTGCCTCCAAGAGGACCTTCAAAGGATTGGGGAGTGGTCGAACACGTGGCAAATGCCTTTCAACGTGAACAAATGCAAAGTAATGCATATTTGCCACCGAAACCCCAAATCTCAGTACTTCCTTAAGGAAACTGCCCTTGAATCGAGTGACACTGAGAAGGACTTGGGTGTTACTATTACTAGCGACCTCAAGTTCTCGAAACAGTGCATCGAAGCAGAGAAGAAAGCCCAAAGGATGTTAGGCTACATAAAGCGCCAGTTTGGATACCGTAACGAGAAGATAGTACTTTGTCTGTACAACTCCCTCGTTCGGCCGCACCTGGAGTATGCCGTACAATTTTAGAGTCCTTCGTTTCGAAAGGACATCGCAAGGTTGGAACGCGTACAAGCTAGGGCAACCAAACTGATTCCCTCTATCCGACATAAAAGTTATGAGGATAGACTAAGGGAATTAGATCTGTTCTCGCTGGAAACCCGTAGACTGCGTGGTCAGCTCATCGAAGTTTTCAAAATACTTCGAAAGTTCGACAATGTTGACTACCGGGATATTTTCACACTGAGTGAGAACAGAACGTGCAATCACGGCTTCAAACTTGAACTGAAGCGTTACAACCGCAATCTGTGTGGAATTTTTTTCACCTACAGTATTTGCGGTAAGTGGAACGCACTTCCAGTGGAAGTTGTCAACAGTGAATCGGTTGACCAGTTCAAGTCAAGACTAGACAAAGTCTTGAAAAGTGGCCTTTTAGGGACTCAAAACGATTGAGCAGCCATGTGCCTACTCGATTGCTAGTCCAAAGGTACCTTTTTTGAATGGACCGTAAGGTCTCCTAGGGTACTTTCTTTCCTTATAGGAAAAACTCACAAAGTATCACGTGAGGGTAGCAAATGAAGGCAATGTCCCGCAGGAAAAAATTAAATGGTGTTTCCAAGTACTTTCGAACTTTATATATATATATATATATATATATATATATATATATATATTACGTACACGACATGGTAGATGCCTAATAATCCATAGGAAATAAGGAGGGATGACACATGAGCGATATCGTTTTTTTATAAGACACAACAAGGATTAGATACAGATAAAGAAATAAGGAAGATAGAATGAGTTGTTCCGGCAATTGAGTCTTTTTGAGTTTAGTGTAAAAAATTCTAGTTTGTATTTTAGGAGTGAAAGGATTCATTACTTAAAGCTTTAATATAGAGGGGCATGTCAGTTTTTAAGATGTAGCTAACATTTCCTTCCGCTCTCCAACCTACTTTTCTTCGTCTCCTGATATTCAAAGTCACAAGCTGCCTCGAGTATTCTTGTATTTGTTCTTTAATACGATCGTCAATCCTAATTACTGTTTCTTTTGGCAAAATTAGTCTTTTAAAAGTTCCTATTCAACACAACTGCCAGATTTCCTCCAATACATTCTGATTTTCTTTTGTCCAAATCCAATTAGACCTGAAGATCTCTTCAAGGGAGGGGTGGCTCCACATATCGCTCCTTTCCTATTTTTTCTATGCCTGACTGAGTGCCGACCACATCACGATTTTGCATGACCGCATATGTAGCAGAGTATGTCAACTGAGGTTTTCTCAATTGCTTTCTTCCTACGTGCTCAGAACTGAAGCGCTATTCACTCAGTCGAAGGGATTGTCAAAGTATACGAATGCCATATCGATATTTTGTACACATTAGTTAGCTGAAATAATTGTGGAATATCCTACAAACGTTCATGTGTACTATAGTTATTTATGAAATTTGTCCCTCCCGTAGATTGAATGCAGTCAAGTGTTTTTGTTAGTCGGTTGGCTGGTATTTTTAAATTAATTTGTATGATGCGGATAAAAAACTGATTGGCCTGAGGTTGTTTGATTCTTACTTATCATATTTAAAAATAACATTTATGTTCAAAGGTTTTAGTAAACGAGATAATTTAATGAAACTTTGGTTAAAAGGTAAAACTAATACATTTTTTCCATGAAATTTAGGGATGTTACGATTAGGTTGATAAAATGAACGCTTAGCAGAATTATAACAATATTTAAGTACATAGAAAGGGTAACACAAATTTAAACCTATATTATATATCCTATCAACCTCTTTTTCAATAAATTACCTCGTTTACTAAAACTTTTGAACATAAATGTTATTTTTAAATATGAAAACACTATCCATCCCTTTCTCGTAAAAAATTCTCCCCTTTAACCAAGCATTGTATATTCTATTGGTTGCAATAATTTTGAAAAATGCTATTATGGACAGACAGGTAAAGAATTGAATGTTAGAGTTAAACAGCACCAAACTAATGTTCATAATTTCTGTCAATAATCTGCATTATTTTTACATATCGATAGTCAGGATCATACTATTAATTGGAATAGTGCTAAACCTATTATTAAATGTACAAACTACATTTCAAGAAATATTTTGGAGTGTATCTCTATTAATACTTTCCCAAATTTTAATATTAGCCCTGGATTGTTTAGCCTAGATCCTATCATATCTAATTATATTAAATCACAAATTAAAGTATTTAAAGAATTTGTACCCCCTAGTTAGGGTTAGGATGCAGGTAGCCGTATTATCCCCCCCACTCCTTACTATTTAAGACATTGTCTGTCCTGACCTACGTTATCCCATGAAGAGGCATTTTATAATAAGGACGAAAGTGCGCGGAATCTTTTTGTCATTTTCCATGTGGGTGAATTTTATCATATATATATATATATATATATATATATATATATATATATATATATATATATATATATATATATATATATATATATATATATGGGAAATCACAAGTGCTTCTCTCATTTAATAAAGCTTATCAAGGATAAAATATAAATAATAATATCAATGGTTTACCCTTAATGAAAGTGAAAAATGCGTGGGGTTCGAACCTATGCAATCGAGTGCTCTTTGCTTTTCACGCCACTCCTCTAACAAATAAAGAGAGTATACTCATGGCATATATATATATATATATATATATATATATATATATATATATATATATATATATATATATATATATATATATATATATATATATATATATATATATACGAGGGGCGGTCAATAAATTTTGCAATTCGGAAATAAGGAAACGAGATATGAGGAAAAGTGTTTTATTATTTTTCAATATAACTACCCTCGACTTCAATGCACTTGCGCCACTTGTCCCTGAGGCTTCGAATTCCCGACAACCAGAAATCTCCTGACTGCTGTTCAATCCACTCCTGAACGGCGAGCTGGACATCTTCCTCGTCCCCAAACCGGCGTCCACGCAGTGCAGCCTTGAGCTGGCAGAATGAAATGTAGTCGCTAGGGGCCAGATCTGGACTGTAGGGGAAATGGTTGAGTTCCTCGAATCCGCATTCGCGCAGGGCAGCTTGTGCAACTCTGGCCTTGTGGACTTTGACGACGTTGGATTCGATCATGGGGCGTGAGGTTTCTAGGGACCCAACGGGCAGAGACCTTGGTCATGGCCAAATTGTCGTGGATGATGTTGGTAACACTTCCATTTGATATTCCAAGTTCTCGCTCGATTTCTTCGACCTTCACCCGTCGATTTTCGAAGATCATCCTCTCCACACTGGCCACATTGTTCTCGTTGGTCACGTCTGACGGGCGTCCTGGACGGGGGTCATCTTCAAGGGACTGACTCACGACCATGGCGGAACTCCCTATTCCAGCGAGCAATGGTTGCATAGCAAGGGGTGGTGTCGGTGTACACTGCAACCATGCGTTCATGGATCTCTTTTGCATTCTTGCCTTCCTTGGTGAAAAATTTGATCAGTGCGCGGTGCTCAACCTTCTCCATTGTTGAAAAATTTGTGACTGACGCTTTGCGATCAGCTACTGCTTCTTAAATAGTCGAGGCAGGAGCGTGCGGCTGCACGTCCTGACTTGTCATAACTTGTCCTAACCCCTTCACAAACAGCCATCTTCCTTCCTCTGTTTTGCCTTAGCGATTCGCAAAACTTATTTACCGCCCCTCGTATATATATATATATATATATATATATATATATATATATATATATATATATATATACATATAGACATAGCGAAAGATTTGGAGACTAATATAACTTTTCATATAAGAAAATTAAATTAATAGAAAAATCCGATGTTAATTTTGTTTTATTATGTTTGTATCATAATTTAAAGGTGAAATGTACATAGATTTAAAGCTCAAACCTATTTTATTAATAAATAGAGTCAATTGATGCGCGCAGTTAACATTTATAATGATGTCCCTTGTTCTTCAGGACTGCTTCAATTCGTCTTGGCGTTATGGAGACCAAATTTCTGACGATATCTTGTCATAACTTGTTAAATAAAGACCCACAACTGTCCTTAATTGTATGGCTTCTGTTTATCAACCCCAGTTTATACAAGGGTGCGGAGAGTTTGTCAATAGAAGAGTTTATGTTCTTTTGTAAACAATTTTTGGTTAATGGCTGATATAGCCCATATTGTTTGTTCGTATGTTAATATACGACATAGGGGTTCGATTAAACTATTAAACATTTCAGATATACGAGTATATACGAGGGTCAATTTTCTTTTAATCCTGTAATACGAAAGCAAATAAACAAAATAGTAAAATGTCAGCCACAAGTAGGGGATTGGGGGAAAAAAGAGGGGATCTTTCACAACCTGACCCTGTGTTATGTTTGTAAGCACTTTTCTTATATTTTCTATACAGTGTCAGTTGAAAAAGGGTGTGAGATACACCGAAACTGTTCTGAATTAAATTGTCTTCGGAGAATGTGTTTTAATTCCTCATATATATATATATATATATATATATATATATATATATATATATATATATATATATATATATATATATATATATATATATATATAATGGCACCCCTCAAATTTTCGATTCATTCGAATAAACATAAAATTCATCAAAAGTGTGACAGTTAATTTCGTCAAACTAATTGGTAAAAATTATATCTAGAATTTTATCGTTAATATCTTAAACAGATGATGGTATGATAATTTTTGTAGCCAACTTTCGCTAAATTTCCTTTTACCATTTTTCAGCATCGTCAGCGCTTTTTGAAAACCTGCATTCTTCAATCAGCTTCAAAATTAACTGTGATCATTAAGGCTCCCGTTTGGTCAAAATTTATTTTGAAAATCGGAAAACATCCTAACTTTTTGCAATGAAGGTTTGCCATAAGCAAATCCAGAACTTTAAAATACCGGTCGGTTTAAGGAAACAGGTAAAATACAGGATAGACAACGGTGCAAGATTTAAATCGGATATCATAGATGCAAGAGGAATGATTAAGAGTTGAACTTTTAATTAATAAAATATTTGAGTAAGTTAGACACATCAAAGATGGTTATTGTAATGACCAGATTGACCAGATTTCATCTGTTTCTAAATCTAAATTACGTTAGGCTATAAGTCTCTCCTTCGAAACCTATTCATTAAAAAATCACTCTTAATTTTTCCTCTTGCAGCTATGGTATCCCTTGTAAATCTTGCTCATGTTTTTTTTACAAAAGACAAACGACCAAGAGAATAAAAAAAATAAAAATACACTTGTCGGACAGGGCAAATTTACAATGGCCTCTTTATTCATATTTTTTCTTTTAACCATGAAATAGATTGGCAAATGAAAAAGTTCTTGTTTGAAGAATGTCGTTGAGAGAATTGAATTGAATCTGCATTAATTAGCTATTCCCAACAAGTAAATTTGAATCAAAATGAAAGTTTATGAAAATATATAAATTCAGTATTTATAAAATTTGTCAACAATGTAAACTAAATTTGTCTAAATAATTATTACACCATATATTATTTCCCATTTTATGTTCGTTAGTAAATTTGTTTAGTTGAAAATCTGTGTATGTACGTACGTTAGTTTGAGGTCATCGTCCCTGCACGAAAACGCTTGATATATATATATAATATATATATATATATATATATATATATATATATATATATATATATATATATATATATATATATATATATATATATATATATATATATATATATATATATATATATATATTGTAAGGAAATCGATACCTCATTCTCATAATTGAGCCACTGGTCTGTAACCACAACGTCCTGGCAGTGGAGGTGGGATAGCCCGACCACTTAACCTCCTCCCCTCTTACCCCTCGTCTCGAAGAGAAGCTGAACGGCCTCCCAAGACCACATAATGCATTAATCAGCTCAGATCGGACCCGTGACCCTAACATGGGTTAAAACAGCAAGATTTTCCTAAGAGTTGATACTCAATTTCACCGCATATGCGAAATTAGAGGAGGGTCGTCCTATGGCCAGAAAATTCCCTTTAGGGTTAGCTGAAAGACACTGAGAAAAACTGTTAGAGGAAGAAACTTAATGCAGCCGGTTGACGCATCAACCCCCTTCCTTTCCCTACCCTCAGTGAGGTGTCGAAGTATAAAATCAAATAATTTTTGAAAAACGGGGTAGATTACGTTAGTCATCAAGGCGACGAAGACCGGCAAGAGGCCGGCTACCAACAAAACGGACGTTGAAGAAGCTCATCCGGACCAGGTTCCTGGTGGTGACACCGAATTTAGAAGCCTGTCAGAGGTAGATCGTTAGAGAGATGAAGACAGCGAAGACCAGCAAATCAACGAGAGGAACTGAGAAGAAGCTTACTCTCGAGCCAGTTCCTGGTGGTCACACCAAACTTTAAGTTAACTTGATTTAAGAAGCAAGTTTAACTAACTCTCGTCAGAGAAACCCCCTATCCTGGTGTATCCCAAAACCCAGAGATAGTCCTCGTCCTTGAGAAATACCCTGAAGTGAACTTCCTCAACCCCTCCCCTGAGTCAAAGGATTCACGCATTGACTCATCGCTTGCCAGTTCGAATTATTTCGAGAGAAACCCGAAGGGTGGAAGAAACATTCTTTTCCTGTCCCATGGTGAGACTATTTCCTCCAGAAGGCGTGCGTCTCTCTATCTGCCACACGCTCCAAGGTCCTCTGCGGCTGTAAAGAATTCCTCCTTCTGCCAATCTGGACGCTGATTCACGCGTCGGCCCGGAAACAACATTCTTGAGGTGGCAACAATTGAGTTCAAGATCAGACTAAAATCCGATTCTCGTGGAATCTCGTAAGGTATTTAAACCCCTGGTATCTGCTTCATTGAGATCAGTTGCATTTACTATTAAAGTGAGCTGTGGGACAACCATTACTATGAATTCAAGTATGTAATTTAGAAAGCCTCATATACAAATTTGTTTAATTGATTTCTGTGTATTTAGTGTGTTAAATTTCATTGGTTCATGTATTTAATTAAAGTTCTAGTTTTCTTAGAAACAATTTTTTTATTCAATCCTCGAAACGCTGAGCAAGGCATTAGGAACCCTCAAAGATTAAAGAAGTAATAATAATAATAATAATTATAAAGAGAATATAATCAAATATAGCACTCTTAGAGAGAAAACGTAATCACGGAGCTTTGTAGTACGTAACCAACCCATACGTACGAACATCCATCCACTCGGTCCTTCTTATACCACGACATATATATATTTATATATATATATATATATATATATATATATATATATATATATATATATATATATATATATACAGTAGTGGCCATAATATAAGGGTTAAAGGTCAGTATTTAAATATTGATTATAGAAGTTTAAGAAAACGTTGAGACTATTTATTAAAAACATATATAAATATAACTAATATCTATCTTTTGTGAAAATTTCAAGTTAATGGATTAAATATTTCGTAAGTTATGAGGAAATAAACAGACTATCTTCCAAATTGCAGTGGCTAAAAGCTAAGAGTCACTTAGAAAAACAATGTAAAATGGAACAAGAACAAAAAAGAAAACCTGACTATTAGTATTTTGTGAACGTCCCTTTACTAGCAAGGACCTCCCGATATCTGATACCACAGTACTGAATTAATTTCTTGCAAAATGATGGGGTAATATTGTTCCATTCGTTTTCAATTCCCAGAGTTCATCTTGGTTCTTTGTAATTCCCCTTGGCGCCCCATCTTCAATAATCTTCCAAACGTTTTCTATAGGGTTGAGATCGGGACTTTGAGGTGGCTAGTCCATGAGATCAACCCCTTCGTCGTCAAAAAATCTTTGACTCTCTTCGCAGTGAGACAGGAAGCGTTGTCCTGCACGAAGATATGAGGTTGAACTGGCGAGGATCGGAGATGTGGAATGGCATGCTGTCTAATAATCTGCTTGTAGATCATTACATTGACAGTCACTTGTAGGCAAATAAGTGGACCGGGACCAGCAGCAGAAATCACACCCCATACTATTACAGTGCCTCTTCCATATTTCAGTGTCTTCTTTATACATGCACGAAATAACCTTTCGCCACATCTTCGTCGGATGTACGAGGGGTGGTCAATAAGTTTTGCGAATCGGTAGGGCAAAAGAGAGGAAGGTGGATGGCTGTTTGTGGGGGTGTTAGGACAAGTTATAACAAGTTAGGACCTGCAGCCGTACGCTTATGCCCCGTCTATTTAAGATGCAGTAGCTGATCGCAGAGCGTCAGTCACAATATTTTCAACAATGGAGAAGGTTGAGCACCGCGCAGTGATTAAATCTTCGACCAAGGAAGCCAAAAATGCAAAAGAGATCCATGAAAGCATGGTTGTAGTGTACAACGACACCGCCCCTTCCTATGCAACCATTGCTCGCTGCAATAGGGAGTTCCGCCATGGTCGTGAGTCCCTTGAAGATGACCCTCGTCCATGACGCCCGTCAGACGTGACCAACGAGGAAAATGGGGCCCGTGTGGAGAGGATGAGCCTCGAAAATCGACGGGTAAAAGTCGAAGAAATTGAGCGAGAACTTTGAATATCACATGGAAGTGTTATCAACATCATCCACGACAATTTTGCAATGACCAAGATCTCTGCCCGTTGGGTCCCTAGAAAACTCACGCCCTATGCTCGACTTTAACTTCGTCAAAGTCCACAAGGCCAGAGTTGCACAAGCTGCCCTGCGCGAGTGCGGATTTGAGGAGCTTAACCATTTCCCCTACAGTCCAGATCTGGCCACTAGCGACTACTTTTTATTCCGCCAGCTTAAGGCTGCATTGCGTGGACGCCGGTTTGGGGACGATAGAGATGTCCAGCTCACCACCCAGGAGTGGATTAAAGAGCAGTCGGGAGATTTCTGGTTTTCGGATTTCGAAGCCTCAGGGACAAGTGGCGCAAATGCATTGAAGTCGAGGGTAGTTATATTGAAAAATAATAAAACACTTTTCCTCATATCTCGTTTCCTTATTTCCGAATTGCAAAACTTATTGACCGCCTCTCTTACATCCCGCCATCGAAACCAATCACATTAAACTTCGATTCATCGCTAAATTGAACCTACGCACACTGTTCTTCTGTCCAAACGACATGTTTGTGAGCGTAAGTAGTTGGGCTCTTTGATTCTTCTTGGAGATCAGACATTTATGTGCCGGTGCCCGAGCAAGCAACCCAGAACCTCGTAACCTCTGGGAAACTGTTTTGCCCGATACGTTGATATCGAAGGTGGAGCTGAACCCGCGGGATTTCGCAGCAGTACTTTTAAACCTAACCTTTAGTAACATTCTAGCCATAATACGAACCTGTCTCGGTGACGTTTTACGAGGTCTACCGGTTTGGGGTTTCGCATTGTCGTAGGTTAACCTCGCACACCTTACACCAGATTAATATAGATGTCGTAGGTTAACTCTACACACCTTACACCAGTTTAACCCTTTGAGTCACCTTGATCTATATATGACTCATAATTTCGGCGAATTTTAGTACCAAGATTTATAGTCTGCAGCCTTCAGATCACCGTGAGTGATATTTGCTTAACCAATCAGAATTCAGAAAAATCTCCGCTGATGACTAGTTGCCATTAGTCTCCGAGTGACATCAGTCCGTTCTTGCCTATTGTGAGTGTCTGTTGTTGTCAGGTGAGTTGCTCTTTGTTATTGTAATAATAATGTCAAGAATGTGGTTCAAAGTGATTTATTATAATCATAAGACATCATGAAAGTAAAATATATAGTGATAAAGTGTTTCTCGCCATTTTGTCATAACATAAATCCCTGTATTTTCTTCATGAATCAGATATGACTCATTGTGACCAAATGGTCGTAAAAATAGAGTAGGCCTATTTACCTGAGGTGCTTGTACCTCAGCGGTGGGTAGCTCCCATGAGGCGGGTTATAGAACTCGCAGAATTCTAATGTTTATTTTTACATATGACTAATATTTATTCTATTTCTTTTAATTGCAGGGGTCAATGGCTAAAAACAGGTTGAGTGGAAATGACATTGCAGAAGCTATCAATTCTGAAAACTTCGGAAATGAATCAGACGTGGACGGATTGTCGGATGATGAAAATGAGATCGAACTCATTGAGGTAGGCCCTGATGATGAAATGGAAATAGAAATCACAAACGCTGAATGTGCAGGGAATGACGATGGAGAAATTCTTTCAACGAAGGAACCACGCATGCCAACTAAACAAAATTTTTCTTGGGTTAGAAAAGATTTTATTCCTTCAGCGTCGATGGAAGTCGCTCATGATTACGAATATACCAAGCCAATGTTACCGTACCAATATTTTACTAAGTTTATGCATAATAAGCTTATAGAAGACGTGTGTGAAAAAACTAACATGTATTATTTGCAAAACACTGGGAAGAATCTGAATACAAAACCAGAAGAAATAAAAATTCTTTTTGGCATACACATTGAGATGGGCTCTCTTGGATTCCCAAACCGCAGAGTTTATTGGAGTAAAGCTCGCCGACATGAGATAATTGCCGATGCCATGACGTTCAACAGATTTAGCACTTTGCGTAATAACCTTCATTGTGTTGATAACTTGCAGAACAATCAACGAGACACCGACAAATTTTGGAAAGTGCGACCAATAATGGATGACTATTTGAAAGAGTTGTCCAAAGAAATTCCTGAAAAAAGAGTTTGCGTAGATGAACAACTCATTCCCTTCAAAGGAAAACTGCAGGTCAAACAATACATGAAAGGGAAACCCAATCCTTGGGGAATAAAGTTATTTTTTCTTTCTGGTGAGTCCGGAATGCCGTATAACTTTATTGATTACCAAGGAAAATCCACAAACCTTCCTGAAGAATACAATCATTTAGGGATTTCAGGGTCTGTAGTTGTTGCATTAGTAGAAAATAGACTAGAGCCTTTGGCCGATTATAGATTATTTTTTGATAATTTCTTCACCTCGCCACGTTTAGTGGCTCATCTCTCTGCTTTTGGGATATATTGTACTGGGACAGTTAGGAGTAACAGGGTTGGTGGGAATTTGCCAATAAAAAGTAATAAGGACTTGGTAAAGGAAGGCAGAGGTTCTATGGATGGGTGCACATCTAGTGATGGAGAAATGTGTTTGCTGAAGTGGAATGACAATTCCATAGTCACTGTACTTTCATCTGCATATGCCTGGAATAAAGAGACAGGCCATGTCTGTCGTTGGGACAAAACAGCAAAAGCTAAAGTAGAAATACCTTGCCCATCAGCAGTGCTTCAGTATAATAGGAGTATGGGAGGTGTGGACAAGCTAGATTTTTTGATGTCACTCTACAGAATTTATATAAAATCTAAAAAATGGCCATTGAGAGTCATATTCCATTTTGTAGACCTTGCAGTTGTCACTTCTTGGTTGCAGTACAGAAGAGACTGTGAATCTGTAGGAATGGCTCTCCCGGAGCAAATGACTCTTCTCAAGTTCAGGTTTAGTATCGCAGAATGCATGATAAAATGCGGATCAAATCCACTTGCCAATGTAACTCCAGGAAGGCCAACTAAAAGGGTACCACAACGTCAAGCAGAAAATGCTGTAAAATATGATGGAATTGGCCATTTCCCAGAATGGAAAAAAGAACGAAAAAGGTGCAAAAAGGAGGGGTGTAATGGACCCTACACATATGCCTTTTGCATCAAGTGTAAAATTTCGCTATGTTTTAACAAAGATAGAAATTGCTTCCTAGATTTTCATACTCCTCGGTAAATGATTTGTTTTTATTTTATGAATATTATTTACCCATTTTGTTTTTAATTTTCTGGATTTTTTATTTTGGGATTATTTTTATCAATATAGTCACAATGAGTCATATATGGTTCATGTCAGTATTTGAAAAATAAAGATCTAGATTTTCTAAAATGTGCTTTATATCATTTAATACCTTCAAAATAAATAGAAAACAAAACTACAACATAATAATATTTGAGTAAAATAATTCATGACCCATAGGGTTAATATAGATGTCGTAGAATAGGGTCAAGTTCACCCTTTCTGCTTTCCGAGTGCATGGGAAGTTTACAATATAAACAGAGGGCAAATTAACTGAAAGTAGGTTGGCCAATAGTCGATATTTTGGAGTTCCGGGATAACAGAAAACCGGTACAAAAATATCTTTACTAATAGGCAAATCAATATTATTTTACAAGGCTAAAATCTTTGTAATGAACTATACACATACTAGATTTACACGGATCTTCAGCAGCTAAGTGGGGTAGAGACGTGGTGAGGACGGTCACCGTACAAACAAACGGACAATATTGACCGAGGGACGCTCGAACTTCCTTGAACGTAACTGAGCTGATGATAAGGCTTACACTGGGGGTGGTAGTGTGGGGACAGAGAGAGAGCACTTGCACCGGAGAGTTTCGCGTTGCTGTTACCTCGAATATTTGGTTCGAGGGAGTAATCCTTGCCTTGGCGCAAAGTTCAAACAATAGTCTTTGGATAATTACTATTACGGGGGTAAACTTAAATCTTGTTTTCGAGTAACACGAATCGAGATTGAGCGGCGCTGCGTTCGAGGAGCAGGGGAGGCGGGTCGAGGTAGACTCACGTGAATTAACGAGAATACCAGGAGCTTGAGGGATTCTGCGAGAATTGTGTACAATCCAACTATGCGCGAATAGCGGGTACTGACAAGGGCGGACAGAGGATACTGACGGGGCAGGGAAGACGACGGATACTCCTTCCAACTATGGCGCTGGAGGATTTATATGGTCAAATGGGGTTTCCCCCGTCCGTCCGAAGTGGAGGGCTCTAGGGTCAGACGCATCGGTAGACGAGAAGAGACTCGGCCTTTGAGTGCGAGCGCGAGAAGGTTCTTAAGCCGGCGAGGCGAACTTTGTCCGACTTCAGATGATACCTTCTGGGCTCTCCAACTTGTCGCAGCTCTATGTGATGGCCATATTTCAAGACATCGTGGCCTCTCACGTCGTCTCATAATTTCGCACCTCTATTAGCGCAGACAAAATGGGGCACCCAGGTGTCTGTTGTCTCTCTCTCTATTGAAGGGCAAGTCGGCGCGTATTTTCGTTTCGCTCTCTCTCTCTCCCTCTCTCTTTTGCTCTCTCTCTCTCTCTTCTCTCTCTTCCTGATCTCTGACAAGCATCTGTCATTCCTGTTGACTTAAAATGAGCTACACTTCGTTGCACAGCAGTTTTAGACCTTCCTATACTAGTTGCTATCACAGAATTTGACTTACCCTTTTGCTGAAGGCTCACAATCCTCTGTATTTTTATTGTGGAGGTATCCCCTTAGAATAATATTATTTCCCCACCTCCTAAGATATTACTTCGGAGAGAAAGCGAGCCGTCCCCCCCCCTTGCGACCTCACCCTTTTTGGACTCGCCGCCAGGTCTCCGCGAAATTCCCACCGAGGCATGACCTTGAAATTGAGGCTACCTCCCGGCAGTCTCAATCATCCCCCCTCCCCTCGAGTCGGGGGAATACTTTGTAGGATTCGCCGTGAACCGCCTTTAGGCTCCGCCGCTGGTCGCGTGTCTGGCCCGCTGATCCCTGCCTTTGACACTTCACCGCAAGGAGACGCTCAGGTTGTCACGGACGATAACGAAGGTTACAGAAGGTCTCAATCTCTCTCCCTGTTTTGGAGAACTCCGGGTATATATACACCCGCTCTAAGATTACAGACTGATTTGGTTAGACGAGACTTCCCTGAAAGGAGTGCAAATCAACGAGCTCTCTTCCAAGAAGTGTGTGTGACGGTCACAAGCCACGGAAGAGCTGGACATCACACCCGAATCTTCGGGTCAGGAAGAAGAGTCTCGTGAGGCAACGTCAGCCTTTCTCATCCGCCTTCGGATCAATGATTAGAAAAGCCGTCCTCCGAAGTTCTTCTGGTGACTTCTTAAGGACAAGAGGCCCGTTAGCTCACTCAAGCCGAATGTGGAGAAGTCATCTCCTCCCCACCCTTTCGAAGTTCTTCTGGTGACCTCTTATGGACAAGAAGCTCGTTAGCTCACTCAAGCCGAGTGTGAAGAAGCCATTTCCCCCCTTCCTCCTTCAAAGTTCGTTCGGTGACTTATTGTTGACAAGAGGCCCGCATCTCGCAAACACAAGTTTGAGAAAGTAGCCTTACCCGCTGCAGGTTTGTGGCTACACCCGTGAGTAATCAATGTCACCAAGATCTCCCTCAAGTTTACCCCACATTACTCTCAAGGTTCAAAGGAAGTAAACCACTCATTACCTTCAATCTCCCATTATAACCATTTCCTAACCAAGGTTATCTAATTAGTATTCGGAGCTTAACTCTGTCTTATTTATGTACCCCATATATATATATATATATATATATATATATATATATATATATATATATATTTATATATCCATATTTATTGTTGTGCCTTTTATTTATTGTGTATTAAAAATCTATTTTTGTCATTTGTGTTTGTTATATTCCTTGGTCACGCAGCTGCCACTATCTATTCAAATCACACTCTTAGAACAATAGCAGTTGTCGCCTTGCTTAGCCTAACTTAGAGCCTGTGTTCGCATATTCTCGTACAATTGGCCATACTTCGACATATATAATAATCCATTGACAAGTTTAGCCTTTCCATCTTTAGCATCTTGCCATAATACTCTATGTTTGCGTCTTTTTTAATTGTAGTGTTTTCACAACATTGGGGATTATCTCTAAAATAAATAATCACCCCTCCTCCTTTCTCTCCGTTCCTATCTCTATGAAACATATTACACCTATTAATCTAGACCTAAAGTCTAAAGTTATTCCCTGCCAAAACAAGTCATAACTCTGTTATCGCAATAACATCAAAATTCTCTACACTCACTACATCTCCTAACAAATCCATCTTATTCCTTATGCTCCTACTATTTGTGTAGCATATTTTTAATGTACCGTTCGTCATGGTCTTATCATTAATTCACTCTACCTTTCTAATCCTTTGCTCATTCCCCTGCCTGTTGGTCTCCAAATCCATCTGAATTCCCTCACCCCAACTTAACTCATCCTACTTATCCAGACAGCTTATATTGATAGTCCAACAAACTCTTAATTCACTTTTTAACTCTCCTATCTACGACATCCTTTTTCTTACTAAATTTCATCTTTTGCTTCATTCCTTATTATCTCTATTGTTGCTGTTATACATCGAGTATTAATTGTTCGAGGCCTCACCACTGTCATTCTCCTCTGCTCGCAAATCGCGTTACGGAAGTGAAACTCAACCCAATTTTAGTAGTTTTCACAACTTTAGTCCAATGCCAAGCACTGTGTCGTAAGAAATTCAGTGGTAGGACACCAATTCAATTCGAGCTTATTTAATTAGGTGTCACCCGTTTGACACTAGCGGAAATGTTTAAGTTTAGAAGGCTGGAAAATTTTGCTTCACTATTCTCATTGTTGATCTTACAAGAAGATTATTTAATCTTGTATGAGAAGTCAAGAATAACAGATGTCCTGATGTCAGTTACAGCAAAGTTACCTGTACTAAACATGACACCCCCTTGCTGGTTGTACCTTAGTGTTTACATGTGTTACATTGTATTGATCCCAGAATCCTCTGTATTGTATGTTTACATTAAGAAAAAAAATGAAGGTTAAGAGAGAGAGAAGCGATAAGCATTGGGGTAAAACCCATATGGACCCACCCGGTAGGAGATTCATGGAATATCGTTTGCCCCGTCTTCCCTGCGAATTGTAGATAGCAACGTCGCTCCTACTACGGCTACATCTCCTGGACCACACTTATCGATGGTAGCGCTATAAAAAAGCCAAAAAAAGAGCAGTGCGGCAAGATGCGTCCATAATGCAAGGTTAGGGGGTAGGCGATTTTAAGGAAGTCGAATATTTTCCAGTGGGAGAAGTCAGAGCCGCAATTATTTTAACCGACTCCATAACCCTTGTCCATACCACCCCTACTAAATCATCTCCCCTCCTATACGAAATATAAAAGACGTCGACCTCTGTAGTCAGCCGCACATTATCCAACACTTCCACCTCACGCAAGACACGCACCATCCATGAGGGTACTACACAAGACCAAAACCAGGCCTCAATCGAACACAACAGGCCATATTATATTTGCATCCATCCCCTTCCCTAAACGCCAGTCCACCTGACATCCTCAGAATCACCATGCACCTCTCCTTCACATCATTCGCATCGAAACCTTCTCTTAAATGCCATTCTAGCTGGCCTTCACCCAGAATCACCATACCCGTCATTCGCCCGTGGTCATGGCAACGCTACAGTTGCAAACCCAAATTTAACACCTGTAAACACCGCACCGGCTGCGACCAACATATATACTCGTCTCCAAAAACCAGTTTAAAACATTCACAACACTTGAACATTTTAAACAGAATATACATTTATTTGCAATTCTGTACCTCTGGCGGAATACCGCCCATTTAGAGGTCACTGAGGGGTTGGGGTGAGCTCACCAGTAGTCTAGACAAGGTTCCAAAAAAATGCTCTGTGCCATTTCACTTATTTTAATCCTTAATCTTTCATATATCTTCGTTGTACTTTGTATTTCGCCCATTTCAATTTCTTCTGCAAAGATTACACCTACTCTACGGAATCCCATAAGGTGAATCATAACTACCAAAGAAATGAGTTAGAATATGATGTATGATGTGAGAATGTAGGATAAAATCCATTCAAATGATGAATACGTTCTGCTATTTTGACTCCGCCCGAATCACACTAGATCCAGAAGATTCTATGACGTCATGCCCAAAGAGCCGATTGGGGGGGGGGGGGGGGTCAGAAATCAGCTGTTCTATAAATCGCCGATTCGGGACGCATTTGAGAGATGCCTGATGATGTCATATTCTGGCAATGTGGAGCGAAGTGAAAAATTTCAAGATTTGAAATGTAAAAATGTTTTGCTTGTGCTATCCTGTGGGCAGATAGACAAATGTGATGAGTGTGTGGACAGAAATTCACTTAAAAGTTTTATGACGTACGACGTATTTTGGAAGGGATACAATAAAGAAAGGAGATATTTTTAGAATTTACGTGGCATGATGCTATTAGGGCGAGTTCTAAGAAGTTTTACAGATATTGTGTTTGTTCGTATAATTTTCTCGCTAATCCTCGCGAAATACATTCATAAATATGTATATACACAGTAGAGTAAAATAATATTCACAGCAACAGCCAGAGTAAAAGAGTATCACGCCTATATACTTTAAGTTAGGTTTTTGTTATTGTTTCTTTTCTAGAGCTTTTGATTCTCTGAGTGATTTTTACGGTTTTTCCACTATGCTTCGTTTTAAAGATGGATCCTATCTTCAAAACAAAGCATTTCCCTCTCAGAAAAAGTCAATATCCCCCTCCAATCGCAAGAAATACATAAATAAAAACTAGATATAATAAATAGCATGATGAAGTGTTAGTATAAAGATTGAAAAATTTGGAAATAGATTATATAAATTTCAGGGTTTAATAATCGCAAATATCGTGGAATTCCCGAAAAAAACAAAGAAATATTGAATACTAATCGTTTCTTATAAGGAAAAAAGATGAAATTTAGAATTCCTTCAAAGAACCACGTCAGAACATAATTTGTCAAACCATTTCTCACACCATGAACATTTCTTAGCCCATCTTTGCTCATTCTCTCCATTTTTCGGACAGCAAACATCGCATTCAAGTCGCCCAAACACACTACTTTCACTCGAGATCTTTTCTTCTCTTCCCGTCCTCTACCTCACATTCACCAACGTTGGCACGAGCATACTCTCATATAGATTCCTGTCTCGCCCCTCCAGGTATGTAAAACCACTCACTCCGACTCTCTTTGACCCTAAAACACGACTTAATTTCAACATAAATACTCTTCACACCATCCAATAGTTGACTACTCACCTCATATCTATCTACACGTTCAGAAGCTTCCTCCAAATCCATGAAGCCCACAAACATTTTGTGCCACTTGGCCTTCTCGGATAGTGGCTTGTGCCTTGTTTACCTGGATAATAGTATATCCCTTATTTCTTCCGATAGCCGCTTATCCATTGTTTATTCAGATAGTCGCTTATCCATTGTTTTCTCAGATAGTCGCTTATCCATTCTTTCACCGGATAGTCGCTTATCCCTTTTTTCTCGGACTGCCGCTTATACCTTGTTTTCTCGAATAATCGCTTATCCCTCGCTTTCTCGGATAGTCGCTTATCCATTGTTTTCTCAGATAGTTGCTTACCCCTTGTTGTGTAGGATAGTCGCTTAACCCTAGTTTTATGGGATAGTTGTTATCTCTTGATTTTTAGGATAGTCGCTTATCCATTGTTTTCCTGGATAATAGCTTATCCCTCATTTTTTCGGATAGTCGCTTATCCCTTGTTTACTCGGTTAGTCGCATATACATTTTATTTTTTATTTTAGGACAGCCGCTTATCCCTTGTTTACTCGGTTAGACGCATATACATTGTTTTTTATTTTAGGATAGCCGCTTATCCCTTGTTTTCTCGGATAGTCGCCTGTCCCTTGTTTGCCTGGATAATGGCTTATCCCTATTTCTTCCGATAGCCGCTTAGCCATTTTTTTATCGGATAGTCGCTTATACCTTGTTTTCCTGGATAATCGGTTACCCCTTATTTTCTAGAATAGCAGCTTATCCATCCCTTTCTCGGATAGTCGCTTATCCCTTGTTTCTCGGATAGTCGCTTATCTCTTGTTTTCTCGGATAGCCACTTATCACTTATTTATCCCTTATTTTCTCGGATAGCTGCTTATCCATTGCTTTATCGGATAGTCGCGTAACCCTTGTTTACTCGGTTTGTCGCGTATCCCTTGTTTTCTCGGGTAGTCGCTTATCCTTTGTTTTCTCGCATAGCTGCTTATCTCTCGTTTTCTCGGATTGAGGCTTATCTTTTGTTTTCCTTGATAATAGCTTATCCCATATTTTCTCGGGTAACTGCTTATCTATTGTTTTATCGGATAGTCGCCTATCTCTTGTTTACTCGATTATTCGCATATCCTTTGTTTTCTGGGATAGCCACTTATCACTAATTTTCCCAGATAGTCGCTTATCCCATTTTTTTCTCTGATAGCCGCTTATCTCTTGTTTTCTCAGGTAGTCGTTTAATCCTTGTTTTCCTGGACAATGGCTTATACCTTATTCTCTCGGATAGCCACCTATCCATTGTTTTATCGGATCGTCGCTTATCCCTTTTTACTCGGGTAGTAGCGTATCCATTGTTTTCTCGAAAAGTCGCTTGTCTCTTGTTTGCCTGGATAATAGCTTATCCCTTATTCCTACGACAGCCGCTAATCTATTGCATTCACGGATAGTCGCCTATCAATAGTTTTCTTGATAGTCGCTTATCCCATTTTTTTCTCTGATAGCTGCTTATCTCTTGTTTTCTCGGGTAGTCGTTCATGCCTTGTTTTCCTGAATAATAACTTATCCCTTATTCTCTCGGATAGCCGCTTATCCATTGTATGATCGGATCGTCGCTTATCCCTTTTTACTCGGGTAGTAGCGTATCCATTGTTTTCTGGAATAGCCACTTCTCCCTTGTTTTCTCGGATAGTCCCTTATCCCTTTTTTCCTGAATAATAGCTTATCCCTTGCTTTTCTGGAGTATGGTTAGCCCTTATTTTTATGATAGTCTCTTACCCCTTGTTTTCCTGGATAATAGTTTATCCCTTATTTTATCGGATAATCTCTTATCCCTTATTTTCCTGAATAATAGCTTATCCCTTATTTCCTCGGATAGTCTCTTATCCCTTGTTTTCATTGAAAATAGCTATCCCTTATTTTATCGGATAGCCGCTTATTCCTTGTTTTCTGGTATAGCCGCTCTCTTAGTGCAAATACTTGATCTACAAAACCCCTGCCCACCACAAACACCCCTTGTTCATCCTCCAGCCATCACTCAATTATCCTTCTTATTCCCATAATCACATTTTTTCCATAAACTTTACCTACAAAACTCATCATTCACCACACTCTTCCTGTATTCCTTGCATTCACCTTTAGTCCCATACCCCTATACATTATTACTGCATTTTTCTACTCATCAGGTACTCTTCCACTTTCCAATGCCCTGCAAACCAACCACTAGACTCATTCTATAACAACAGCCTCCTCGATTTATTAGATTCTCTTAGGTGTTGTTCGGTGTCGTAGTATGGCCAAGTTTACGAGAATATGCGCACACAGGCTCTAAGGTAGGCTAAGCAAGGCGATAACTGTTATTGTTCTCAGAGTGCGATTTAAGTAGATAGCGGCAGCTACGTGACCAAGGAATATAACAAACACAATAACAAAAATATAGATTTTAATACACAATAAATAAAAGGCACAACAATAAATATGGATGTATATATATATATATATATATATATATATATATATATAAATATATATATATATATATATATATATAAATATATATATATATATATATATATATATATATATATATATATATATATATATATATATATATATATATATATATGGGTACATAAATAAGACGGACTTAAGCTCCGAATACTAATTAGATAACCGTGGTTAGGGAATGGTTATAATGGGAGATTGAGGGTAATGAGTGATTTACTTCCTTTGAACCTCGAAAGTAAGGTGGGGCAAACTTAGGGGAGGTCTTGGTGACCTTGATTACTCACGCGCGGTAGCCACAAACCTGCAGCGGGCCTCTTGTCCTCAGGAGGTCACCGAAGGAACTTCGAAGAGGGTGGGAGATGAATTCTCCACACGCGGGTTGAGTGAGTTAACGGGCCTCTTGTCCTTAAGAGGTAACCGGAAGAACTTCGGAGGACGGCTTGTCCAATCCTTGATCCGGGAGAGGCTCGTTAATTTGCACTCCTTTCGGGGAAGTCTCGTCTAACCAAATCAGTCTGTAATCCTGGAGCGGGTGCATATATACTCGGAGTTCTCCAAAACAGGGAGAGAGAGATTGAGACCTTCTGTAACCTTCGTTATCGTCCGCGACAATCCGAGCGTCTCCATGGGGTGAAGTGTCAAAGGCAGGGATCAGCAGGCCAGATAGGCGACCAGCGGCGGGAGTCATAAAAGCGGTTCACGGCGAATCCCACAAAGTAATCTCCTGACCCGATGGGAAAGGAGGGAAGATTAAGACGGCCGGGAGGTAGCCCTAATTCCAGCGTCATGCCTCGGTGGGAATTTCGCGGAGACCTGGCGGCGAGTCCAAAAAGGGTGAGGTCAGAAGGGGAGGGGGGTAACAGCTCGCTTTCTCTCTCGAAGGAATATTTTAGGAGGTGGGGAAATAATATTATATTAAGGGGATACCTCCACATTCGGTTTTGTTGGGAGGGGGGTGTCTTGCATTTTTGAAGTGATCTTGGTGTTTTTGACTCATTTTTTTATTTTAATGTACCCTCATATTAGGTTTGAAAGTATGTAGGGCGACCTATATCTCTGTTGGGAGTCACCTGATGGACGCTAGGAAAAAATATTCCATAACACACTCACGACTACATCTGAGCACCTCAGCAACAATATCATCTAACCCAACTGTCTTCACAGCAATAATAACTTCTATGCTTATCTCTTCCATTCCTCCCAAACAGCACACGATGTACACTCAGGAAGTCAATTTGTTTTCACTTGTTTTATTCTCGTTTAAATCTTGTTCTCCCCTTTTCATCTAGTTTTCATTTTTTTCGCTTCTTTTCATCTTATTTTGAATTATATTCATCCTCTTTCACTTTTCATCTTGTTAACACTTGTATTTGTTTTGTCTTCACTTGTTTTCATCTTGTTTTCCCTTTTTCATCTCGTTTTACTTGTTTTCATCGTTTTTTCACCTGTTTTCGCTTATTTTCATCTCATCTTCACTTGTTTTCATCTTATTATAACTTGTTCCCATTTTGTTTTCTTTTTGTTTTTACTTTTATCACATTTCCCTTGTTTTCATCTTATTTTTCTTGTTTTCACTTTGTAAAGGAAAAAGAAGCCAAGAAGAATATCCCCTTCATTTGTTCCATGAATTCCATCTTCTAAGTATAACTTCATGCGGAGTAATCTCTGAACCCAAAGAAAAAAAAAGAAGAAAGAATTTGAATATCTGTCAGCGGCCTCAAAGGTGCAGTCAATTAAATTGGGCGTGCTAAAAACTTTTACCTCGCCAAGAAAGCGCTAATCTCCGTAGTCGGGAAGCTGCTAGCCTAAAGTTTCCGCCCACATCGTGAATGCCATTAAAACTTGGGTCAGGCGACAAACGCTAATCCCCCTGGGTGCCGGAAGTGGTTAGCCATTCGTCTGAGTGTGCCAACGAGAAGAAACCAAAGAAATGGCCGTCATATAAATACGCTGGGTTTTCGAATATCTGCAGATTGGATTTGAGGACCCGTCGCCTTCGGTTCGGATCGTGTATCTGTTTCCATAAGTCCCTGGTATTCGCTTCCACCATCGAGGTTGGATCTCACCAGGCAGATCCATTTTTTTGTGAAGGCTTACTCTGTTCAGAGCAAGCCTCGAATCGTTTTCGTCCTCGAAGGATTGGCCGGGATTCCTCTCGTCTCATTTGGACCCCTCTCCCCTCAAGGATCTTCAGTTTCCTGTGTGAGACTTCGCGCCGAGCCGCGTCAGATTCTCGATTTTTGGAGATTGCACTTCTCTGGAGCAGAGGTGCCATCGTCCGTCTTCAAGGAGGATCGTAAACTCGTCTTCTGCCCCCCCGCCCCTTCCCCACCTTCATTCTCGTCACCGTCAGGAGAGTCACGTCCATTGTTCGTCTCCATTTCCCCGCGCCGAATGGCTAAAGGAATCCCCTTCCTCGAGGTGACTCACTCGACCCACTTTCCGACATATAAATATTCCCTCTGTATAAATGATTTATAGTATCCAATTTAAAAGCTGATTAACGAGTAATTAACGTTACATTATTGCCAATTAATCTATATTCTGCCAGAATTGTCCTTATTTACATTAGCTATATTTTCCGTATTTATATATATATATATATATATATATATATCTTAACTAGTGATTTATTAAAATTATATTTTTGGTTTTCCCTCTTTAAATATACTCTTGAACTGCAACTTGCTAAACTCATTAAATACTATCAGCCCTTGTAGTAAATCGCACTCTTATACCTCGTAATCAACGGATTACTCTTACGAAGTGAACGTACTTGTACGTAGCGAAGGACGCGTACGTACATTAGAGGATATATGTATATATAACTGTATATATACATATTTTGTGGCTTTAATCTCTTTCCTCCTAACCAATATATATATATATATATATATATATATATATATATATATATATATATATATATATATATATATATATATATATATATATATATATATATATATATATATATATATATATATATATATATATATATATATATATATATATATATATATATATATATATATATATATATATATATATATATATATATATCGTCTAGGGAGGTGACCTATCTCGACATTTAGTTTTGACTCGTCATTATCTTGTTCGATCTATTTTCCATTTTCACCTTGTTTCCTTTTTTTTATCTTGTTTACTTTTATTTTCACTTATTCTCAGCTTGTTTTCACTTTTACATATTTCCACTTGTTTTCATTGTGTTTTCACATAGTTTCATCCTGTTTCGCTTATTTTCATCTATAGGGTTTGTCACCAGTTTATGGTAGGCCACCAGTTCTAGGGGTTCCAGTTGATGATCCTATTTATTTGGTAGATAAGGTAAGGGGGCCTTACAGTCGAGTTTGATCTGACTCCAAAGTTTTCTTTTAGGTAATCCGCTTGTAGGCTGGGCTCGGATGGTTACCTGGTTGTTGCTTGGCAGAAAGAAGGACTAGGAAACATAGAATGGCGGTTTTGTAGGCTTTTAATCTTGGCTTAGGGTTACCTCAGTTTTGGCAAGTAAAATTGTTGAGTTTCCGTGGTTTGTTTGTTTGCTCAAGTCTTTGGCTGACTATCCGTGTTAATACTCAGTGTTTCTTGTAAGTTTCCTTCTGCGTCAGATTATTAGGGCTATGGACGGAGGGATTGAGCATAAGGTATTGACTGGCCCTAGGCCAATGCCAATGCTAATACTGGTAATCCAATTCTCCAATGATAACAATGATCCTAATAACAATAATAATAATAATGTTGTTGTCTATTTCTGCCCGCTTATTTATACTAACAACAATTAAGGGGGGCGTGGCTTCGCTTCTCTAATCTGAACGCGGGGCGGAATTTATTGGATCAAAGGGTATGTGCGTGTGTTCTCGACTAAGACTGCTGAGCGGAGCTTGTTTGGTCAAAGGGTGTGTGCATCAAGGTAATATCTTACTTTGGGTACCTGACCGTGTTTTATCAACTAACATTTGTAGCAAGATTGATTTTGTCTTTTCATTGGTTCATGTAAACTCTGGCGGGTCAGATAAGATTCCGTTCTATGGGTGCACAGCTGTTTCCACCGTCTCTATTTATCTCTACGGCCAGACCGTCGGCTGCACCTGTTTCCTAATGTAAATGTTTGTACGTTAGCGTGGGAGCACAACGATTTCACTTGCCTTATTGGAAAATATTCTGCTTTGCATTGATACATAGATTATTCAATTGTAATTTTTCATTATTTACAATTCATTATTGCAGGATGGTATATTATTTCAATGTTCGATTTATGTGCCTCTTACAAACCTTTTATAGGATTCACATGATACTCATTTGTGAGGCTTCATTATTGAACCTATTCTGCCTTGTAATGCACTTTTGTCTTATAATTTAAATGCACAAAAACTATACATTATATTTTACAGAGATGTTATATATTATTTATACAAAGAGTTATTCTTATTTACATAGACTGCTATACACTTTTAGATTATTTGTATGTGGATAATTATTTGCGAACCCATCTCAAGACTTCATATGATTTATATTACACTCATTTGTGAGGCTTCATTTTTTATCCCAATCCACCTTGCAATGGGCGCTACACATCTTGTTTTCATTTGTTTAATCTTATTTACACTTGTTTTCATCTTCTTGTTACTTGTTTCCGCTTATTTTAATATTTTCACGAATTGATCGTTGATTTATTTGTTTTCATCTTTTTTTTTACCTTATTTCCACTTTTCATCTTGGGTTAATCCTGTCTTGACTTCTTTTCATCTTGGTTTCACTTATTTGCATAGTTTGACTTGTTTTCACTTATCAAAAAAATATTTTCGATTAGTAGAGTTCCTTCTTTCGTCCATTTGCCATTCTTTCGTATGTTTACTACTCTTTATCTGTCTATTTTTCAGGTGCATATCCCTTTTCTGTGTGATAATTTAAGGTGAGTGTTGAGAATTTTGGTGAAATACAATAGTTACTGATCCTGGGAAATTCTTAATGGGGCAACTTCTCACGCCCACTACTCGAGAGGGTGGTAGAGGTAAGTTATAATAGGAGCGTGGGATCAGGATGGGGGTTCCCTCGTTCTTGCTTCCCCGCTGGTGGGATTCGGTGGGGAGTTTCTTAGTCAATTGCAAAGATTTTCAAAGTAAAGCGTCAAGAGTACCATTGGCAGGGTACATACATGTTTGTGCGGGGATCCTTTTTCCCTGAGAGAAAATGAACGGTGGCGTGTTTCCTTTGGCAATCTCATTTCACCTTTTCCAACTAACTTCTCTCCTATTAAGTATAATTTTTGTAAAATGTTTGTGGATTGAATTTAAGTTAACTCATTCTCTTTATGGGAAATAGTAGTGTAACCTTATACTGTTAAATAATTTGCTTCGTAGGAAACTTTGATTCTCTTGCATGTACTATCAAATCAATCAAATCCGTTTCAGACTGCATCGTACATCCTCTTTTCATTTTCACTATTTTCATCAAATTTTAAAACCTTTCAAATATTAAACTCATCTTTCATCTCTTTCTGCAACTAACTACCAACTAACGAGAGAATTTGGGACTCAACTCGTCTCAAAACATCTCTGAAAAGGCATTTAACTTTTCCAAAAGAATCAATCATATTCTGTTACCTACCCTAAAGCCCTTTATTAACCAGTAAAGACTAGCCTTCCTTACGTCAGGAGAAGTCCATACTAACTTTTTTTCTTATTTTTACTTGTTTTCATCCTATTTTCATGTTTCACCCTATTTCACTTATTTTCATATTGTTTTCATTTGGTTCACCTTATTTACACATTTTAATCTTTTGTAAACTTGTTTTCATTTTATTCGCTTGTTTTAATCTTGTTTAAACGTTGCCTTTCGAAGATTTGAAGGCATTTAAGAATGCTAAATGAGAACTACAAAAACTTTTACAGATCCCAGATCTATCAACCGTCTGGTTCGATTCCTGTATTCGAAATGTCAGCTACAATTATGCCTCCTAAATAAACACTTATGGCTCCCTGGATGTTGTCAAAATACTATATCCCCCCTACCCCTCCTAATGAAGACTGACCCTTAATACCATCGGCTTGCCATCTATTGTCCTACAGATCTTGATATACATTTCATATCCTGTAGGGAAGATCTTCCCCTCAATGTGAGTGGAAAACATAACTACCATAACATTCACCCTCTTAGCACAAACATTTTGAAATGTGGGTATATGTACAGAAGAACCTTTGTTCCTGCGACCTAAAATAACGTTATATAAAACTTTACTCTACAGGGGGTTTCACCCCTCTTCATTCGATACAGTTCAGTAAAAAAAATCACCATACCTACAAAATAATCCCTAACAATTTTTTCCAACCTATGTTTTTTGCCTTAAAAAAATGTTACTATGGCAACGATCAGCAAGCTAGAGACTCCATGGAGCGCACCTGCCAGACGTTCCTGATTCACGCCAGCGACTGTATCCAATAGACCAATAAAGAGATTTTTCAATATGCTTCCACGGGGGAGGCGGCCTATATAAATGCCACCCACAAGGCTGGGCAGGGTTCAGGTGATAACCGGGAGCCTCTTCGTGAGACTCCCAGCTGTGATGACAAAAGTGATGGTTAGAATTATCGGATCTTGTAAAGATGAGCAATCCCAAGGTTTTATTCGACCCTAATATAGATTAACCTAACTAAACCTAATCTAACCTAACCTAACCAACCTAATCTAGAATATGATAAGTTAGTTTAGGTTATGGTTGAAAAAACCCTCAAGATGGCTCATCTTTACCAGATCCGAATTGTCAACTGAAGCTGCTTTTGGCAGCTGTTAAATTTGTCTAAGGATACATTTCATGGTTGGCGGGGCTGAGGATCGACTCCAGGGGTTGTCCGATACAGTGTGAAAGAGACTTGCAATTGTAATGGTCTCTGCATACCATGGCGGCAAACAATGAAGTTTTAATGGCAGTAGAAAGAAAACCACAAACACCGAGGGAAACGCTACCAGATGGTTTTTGAAAATAGGTTCGTAAATTGGAGAAACTCAATAGATATGAAAATGTGTGGAAGACATTGCAGGGTAGCATAAATTGTGCTCTTTGTCGGAACTGTTGGATTCAGATCTATAATGTACCCTTTACTTGGTCAAGAATATTGATAACAAAGTCTTCAATAACATTCTTTTTCACTTTTAAACCCATTTCACTGTTTCAGTCTTCTTTATCTCATTTTTTTTTTCCCTCTTGGGATTTTCTTTTCATTGAATGAGAATTTCATGGTTTGTTAAACCAGTTCTTTTTTTCAGTAAAATACCTTTAATCTACCTATATTTTCCTTTTATTTATTGATAGAAAACTGACTCTTTTTCTCACTTAAAATTAAACTAACAACACTTTTCTCAGTTTATCATAACCGAACTTCTCTTCCCTTCACAAGGACCAATTTGGCTTAATTCGGAGACCAATTTGGTGGATTGCCTTGACCGCCATCCTTTTGGTTGATTGCGAGCAAAGTCCGAGCTGGATAGGTTGGTTGTTGAGCACCTTCAGGAGAGCGTGGCAACCAAAATGAGATTAATAGCAATCCATGTTTAATAATTTATTTCCATCCAAATGTAGCAACTTACTCTGAAATCAGATTTTATTTAAAAGGAAGTTTTTGAACGTGTTTAAAAATTTAAAAGGCTTGAAACACTAAAGGATGTTCATCTAAAGAACTTAGTATGTCCCAAATTGGTGGTAACGTAAATCTTTTTCGTTTAGAACCAATTATTGAAGGAAAATTCTTAATGAAGCCAATGGTGTTTAGAACCAACGGGTCAAACTATAAGGAACTTGTGAACTTATGTGAGGCGCGTCACTCCCAAATACATATTCTTGACTTCAGAACTTAAAACTAAATCATATTTTATTGCCCTTTTTGTAATAATGGGTCATTTGGAGTCTCACGCGTGTTTAACAATAATTCCGTACAGTAAATAGACTCCGTTTTGATATTTATAGTCACCGCAACCGTAAAAGGTGGATAATTATTATATATTAGGTAAATACATATTTTTTTGGTGAAAAAGGTTTGTGTCATGGAACCATTGCCCTAAAATATAACAAAAATCAAGATGTAAAATCTTCCTAAATTTATTGGTTACTTGCTGTTCAGGTGTGGTGTTAGGATTAATTAGATTCAAAATTGCTTTTCGACATTGCTCCGGTTACTCCAGTCTACTTCATTGGAGACCTTACAGTCGTTTTCCCTCTCTTCTCTCGGTCTCTGTCGAGGAAATGAAGTCGTCAGCCGTGAATTCCAGTCTGGTTTTCATATAAATAAACAGCAGATATGTTTTCCAACGATTGGGGGCTGTTGTGACACTGGAGACGAAGTTAAGGGACGTGAATTTAATTAATGTATGCGTTGGAATTTTATATTCATATATAATGAACACCCTCCATTAGCACACATAGGTGTGCGTTAATAATGAACCCCCCCACCCCTACACAAGCTCGTATAAATACAGATCCTCCCTCTCAAAACAAACTCACTCATCTATCCTCAAAGACTACACGTACACACACAAGCTCTCTCTCTCTCTCCCAAACAATTTCAATATATCTATCTATCTATCTATCTCTCTCTCACTATATATATATATATATATATATATATATATATATATATATATATATATATATATATATATATATATATATATATATATATGGTACGGTTAATGTAGTGGCATTATTAGAGAACTGATCTACTTTAGGCCCAGCGTGACATCCTTTCGTCCTCGAACTGAGAGCACATTATAAGGGTAGCTCAGCCACCAGTCTTTTCGAGGACGAAGGGTGTCACGCTGGACCTGATGTGGATCAGTTGTCTAATAATGCCACTACATTAAACGCACCAATTTGTCTTGGATGTTTTTCCACACACACACACACACACACTCATAAATAAAGATATATTAGCGCTCTCTCCTTCTTCTCTGTCTCATCTCTCATTCTCTCACTCTCTCCCGATCTTCCTCTCTCACACGCACATTCTCCTGCGCTCTTTCTTTCACACACAAACAACACATAAACACACTCATTTTCTTAGACTCTCTCTCTCACACACACACGCACACACATTCACACACACTCATAAATAAATAACCATACCTTTGCTCCCTTTCTCTTTCTCACAGATAATATGTCTCTCCATCTCTATCTCACACATATTCAAATCCTCTACTTTTCTTTCTCTCTTCTACACCCTGAACTTTTTCCAGTTGGTCTGCATACTATGGCAACACTATTGTTATGTTTTCATTATGCTGTGTTACGTCCTTCAATTTTTATTTTAGATTCGTTGTATTTGGTGTGAACCACGCCAATAGCATCTATCTTCTTTAAGAAAAATAGGGCTTCGCAGAGGCCTCAACGATGTTGAAAAGTCTTTCATCATCAAGGGAAATTCTGAAGGCACCTCTATTCATGTTATTGAGAAGAACGTGGTTTACCATGTGGACACAATTAGATGATTCCTGAAGCAGTCTTCGCAAAAGAAGAAGCGATCCGATTGTGTAACAGCTAAGGATCTGGGAAATATTGGCCGCCAGTTATTTGGCAAATCGGACAAACAAACAGTCTTTTTAACCGCCACTGGTCGCCGTAATGTCCCAAAGACTGCCATGGCTTCTTTGCGAACTGCCTCTTTTAACGCCCCGTCACAGACTTTGAGGCTTCAATGGGCTCGGAAGTACGTGACGTTGGACATGAGTAGCGTTCTCTTCACTGACGAGACCAGGGCGACCCTTGACGGACCTGACGGTTGGGCAAATAGTTGGGTCTATTTCGGACATGAGCGCCATCAACGTTTGCGACGTCAACAGCAAGGATAAGTCATGTTGTGGGCAGGTGTAATCTGAGACGGCCTTGTTGGCCCAGTCAGGGGACCTGATGGGGTTAAAATGGCAGCAGCCACCTAATGCAATCTCTTGAAGGAGATCTTGGATCTGTAGCTAGAAGACAAACCTTGTCACTTCTAAGGACTCTAGTTTTCATGCATGACAACGCTCCATCCTACTCTACTAGGGACATCGAAGCGTTCTTAGGCTCTTACGGCATACAAAGTGACAAGTTTATGATGTGGCCGCCAGCCTCTCCGGATCTCAACCTAATCAACCACTTGTGCTCCACCATTAAACAAGATGTTTATACCGATGGACGTCAATTTTGGTCTTATAGGCGAATCAAATCTACAACAGAGGCAGTCCAACCTGTTGTTATTAAGAAATTAACAGATCCTATGCATGACAGGGTTTTTGGTGTCATTCGTCGAAATGGCGCTCGTGTGGGCAAATCATTCCTTATGTTCATCAATTGTGTATTATAATTATGGTTTACTGTTAAATATATACCCAAGATATGCTTAATGTGTATAATTATCCTTCGTTTTCTCCAAAATATGTCTAGATGGGCTACTTTCATTCAATAGCTATTAGCGTGTTTCACCCCCAAAATAACAAATCTGAAATAAAAATTGAAGGACGTAACACAGCATAATGAAAATCTCGTATTAGTGTTCCTATATTGTGTAGACCAACTGGCAAACGTTTCCTCAAAATAGATTCACAGAGAACCGAGAAATCAGAACTTTCCCTACCAAGCTATTAGCGTGGCTTAGGGTGGATAAGCACCCAAATACACACACATACACAAATTCACACTGATACTCTCATTCCTTTATATCGTCCTCACACACAAACACATCCACTCCCTTTCTCCTTTCTCTCTCTCGCTAGCTTGTTAGTTATAATTCTCTCCCATACACACACTCTCTCTGATACACACACTCTCTCCGATACACACACTCTCTCTCACATTCTCTCTCTCTGACACACACTCTCTCTCCCCTTTTCTTTCTCTGACATACACTCTTTCTCCCTTTCTCTCTCTCTCACCTCCACACACACGTCCCTATCTCTCTCTCTCTCTCTCTCTCTCTCTCTTACACATCACACGGCGCATAAGTGCCAAGAATAGAGCTAATAGGATATTGGGGATTTTGGAAAGAGTGCATGTAATAGGAGTGCTGATGTCATTCAGGAAATCTACCTGGCATTAGCAAGGCCTCATTTTGACTTTGCGGTGCACTTTTGGTCACCATATCATGGGATGGATATTGCGTTGCTAGATTCTGTGCAAAGAAGAATCACTAAGATGATTAATATACTGAAGAGCCTTACCTTATGGTGAAAGACTTGAGGCTAAATCTTCATACATTAGAAGGGAGAAGAGTTCGAGGGGACTTGGTTGAAGTCTTCAAGTGGGTAAAAGGTTATAATAGGAGGAGACATAGGTACGGTTCGTATTTTTAGTGAACAAGATAGGGCACGTAGCAATGGGGTTAAGCTTGACAAGTTTAGGTTTAGGAAAGAGATTGGTAGAAATTGGTTTAAAAATATAGTGGTAGATAAATAGAATAGGCTCACTAGCATGTGTTAGGAGTGTCCTCCCTGCGGAGTTTTATGAATAGATTGGATAGATTTATGGATGAGTTTGATAGGTGGGATTGAACTGAGTGATGGGAATAGGAGCTGCCTCGTATAAGATATTGATTAACATTTTGCTGACTCCTTTTCTTATGTTTTTATGTTTACTCACACTCTCACTTTCTCTCTTACACACTCAAACTCTCTCTCACTCTCTCTTTCATTCTTCTTGCCACTTTAATAAATTCCAAACTCTGCTGTGGTACTCTCATTCATAATTTCGTCTATATCTTTAATTTGTACTTATATGTTTTTTTAATGTAATTGTGCTAAGTAGGCTCATAATTTATTCTTTCTTTTAGTCAAATTCCGTGCCAAAATCCTTTTCAAATTCTAAATGCTCCTTTACCTTCAAAACTCGTCTAATCTACCAATAATTTGAACCTACCGACAAATTTTATGACATAGAACGTCTTCATAAAATTTGATAACGGAGAAGACGAAGAAGGAGACGTGTATTTTCAATGACTAGAAAAATAAATATACAAATGACTAAGATTCATGACAAGCGATTTTCTAAACAATTATAAGGTATTGAAAGTACAGGCAAATAATAAAAGCTGACTAGTATGACAGCAAAATCTACAACAGAGTCACAATTGTAAAAAGGGAGCTCTTGAAACAGGTACACGAGAATAAGAGTTTGGGTAAAAAGTCTTATAAACAAACTCTAACCAATTAAAGGTGATTTGTTTCACATAGATAAGACATTCAACACAAAATATATGAGTGGGGAATATTGGTGATGTAGCAATTACTTTTGAAAATAGGGGTTAAAAGGGAAGGGGAGAAAGGTAGTAAATTAAAATAAATTTAGTTCCATACATACATAGTTACATACCTCCTTGATGAAAAATAGAACAGAAGACTGAATATATTCATGATAAAACAGCAGAAGAAAAAGAGGCTGGTTAGGAAAAGTTATACTCAAAGTTGAAGTAATTGGTGGGAAGAGCAGAGGGGGAGAATGATATTTTAGAAAAACAATGATTTAGGGGTGATCATGACTTTTAATAAACAGTGATTGAGAGAGGAAAAATCACTTTTAATAAAGAAGGATTGAGGGGAAGAATGACCTTTAATAAATAGTGATTAAGAAAGGGAAAATGACTTTTAATAAACAATGAATGGGAGAGGGAGAATGAATTTCAATAAATAATGACTGAGGGAGGAGAATGATTTTTGAGGAACAATGATTCAAAGAGGGAAAATAAATTTTAATAAACAATGATTTCGAGAGAGAATAACTTTTATTAAACAATGATTGAGAGAGGGAATGACTTTTATTATATAGTGATGGAGAGATGAGAATGACTTTTAATAAACAATGATTGAGAGAGGAAGAATGACTTTTAATAAAAATGATTGAGAGGAAGAATGACTGTTATAACATAATGATTGAGGGGAATCATTTTTAAAAAGAATTATTGAGAGAGGGAGAAGACTTTTAATAAACAATGATTGAGGGGCAGCATGACTTTTATTAAATAGTGTTTGAGAGAGGGAGAATGACTTGAAATAAACAGTGAGTTAGAAATGGAGAAAGACTTTTAATAAAGAATGATTGAGGTGAGAATGCCTTTTAATAAAGACTGATTGAGATAGGGAGAATGACTTGTAATAAAAAATAATTGGTAAAGGCAGAATGACTTTTATTAATCAATTATTGAGAGAGAGAATGACTTTTATTAAACAATGATTAAGAGAGGGAGAATGACTTTTAATAAACAATGATTAAGAGGCAGAATGAATTTTATTAAACAGTGATTAAAAGAGGGTGAATGACTTTTATTAATCAATGATTGAGAGAGAGAATGAATTCTATTAAACAGTGATTGAGAGAGGGTGAATGACTTTTAATAAACAATGATTGAGAGGCAAAATTAATTTTATTAAACAGTGATTAAAAGAGGGTGAATGACTTTTAATAAACAATGATTGAGAGGCAGAATGAATTCTATTAAACAGTGATTGAGAGAGGGAGAATGACTTTTAATAAACAATGATTGAGAGGCAGAATGAATTTTATTAAACAGTGATTAAAAGAGGGTGAATGACTTTTAATAAACAATGATTGAGAGAGAGAATGAATTCTATTAAACAGTGATTGAGAGAGGGAGAATGACTTTTAATAAACAATGATTGAGAGGCAGAATGAATTTTATTAAACAGTGATTAAAAGAGGGTGAATGACTTTTAATAAACAATGATTGAGAGGCAGAATGAATTCTATTAAACAGTGATTGAGAGAGGGAGAATGACTTTTAATAAACAATGATTGAAAGGCAGAATGAATTTTATTAAACAGTGATTAAAAGAGGGTGAATGACTTTTAATAAACAATGATTGAGAGGCAGAATGAATTCTATTAAACAGTGATTGAGAGAGGGAGAATGACTTTTAATAAACAATGATTGGGAGAGGGCGAGGGACTTTTATTAAGCAATAATTGAGAGAGGGAGAATAACTTTTGATAAACAATTATTTTTAAATGCTTAAGCAGACTTGGTCATGGGAGTTTAAGAATTTTAAAATCATTAATCGAAATGTCAGTTTTACACTTTAGAGAGTGTGAAAGAATGGGACAAGAATCTTTCTTCGAAAGCACCCTTCCAGTTCTCAAGTTATGGCCGATATATGAACAGACTCTCGCCATCAGCGAGTGTACCGTGCTTCCCAGGTACTTACTTATAATACAACCAGGGCAATTAAATTCACAAACATCGGAACATCTCGCTTCAACAGGGATCTTGCCTTTCTATTAAAATAATTACTTAAACGGTATGTTAATAAAAATGAATTCAAAATTAATGTGAAAATAAAACATTTTAGAACATTTTGAAGACCCTTCTTAAGCTTTTGGAAAATAGATTTACTTATCTTGGAGGCAGTGGGAACACTTACTTTTGCGAGGTGGTAGGCACGAAAAATAAATGTTTTGATAGAATACAATTTATATGAAAATTTACAAAAGCTAAAAAAAATTTAAACCTTGACCTGGAAAAGTAAGTTTACGAAAATTATATTTTCTAATGTCATTTTTGAGTGGTACTTAAAACCATCGCTAGCAGTGAGAAAAACCGAGAATGTCCATCTGGACTGCGTGAAATCGGCTAACGGGATGGTGTATTTTATTTTTACAAGCCGACCAACTTCTGCCACAATCTCGTATTTCTCCATGGATAACTTTCCAACCAAATCATCTGAAATAGATTTCAAGGTGGAACGAGTCCTTAGGTGACCCCAATTGTACAATTGATCAAATGCAACCATACGAAACTGAAAGGGTAAGATAGGGTTTAATTAAACCTTGGGATGAGTCGCAGATGATAGAGACGTGAGAAGACGATAGGGTATTTGTATGCAATTTAAGGGTCGGCTTGCAATGATATCAATTCCTCATCACATGACTGAGTACCAGCGAGAGATTTATAACTTACGATTGCATACGATAGAATGAGACTAGCGATTGGATTATTAGATGGAGTTAAAATGGTATCATGTATTCAAGAGGAATATAACTCGTGTGACGAATGTTGCACGTCACCTGTGACAATTGGTGCTCACGAGAACGCATCGTTCGGATTTTGGCTGCCTGAAATGCGTCGGATTTGTGAGTTAATTGGCTGATAACCTCGTGAGCGAGTGTCTCTATGGGAGAGTTTTTGCGGTATGAAAGCGAAACGTCCACATGTATTTAAAGTGTTTAATGGCTAAATATATACCCAATAATTCTTTATTAGATGAATAATCAAGCTTAGCTCTCTTAAACGCGTAACTAAAATAATTAAGGACCTCCCATTCCCCATAGTGGAACTACTCTAAGATTCCTCTCCTACCTCTTATATGTGAGTCCTCAGTAGTGAGGGAAGGGGGTAATCCATTCTTGGGCCCACCCAAAGGGTAGCTTCTGCTACGACCCTTTTGGTTTCATCAAAGGCATTTTTTTGCCTCATTTTCACAAGCTAAAATGGAAAGGGGGCGTCGTGTATTTGCATTTTTACGTGTCTTTAAAAGTTCCGGTATTAGGTAGGAACCTTCTAAGGAAATTACTCAAGCCCAAAATTGTTGGAGCTGTCGTAATGTACATATGTGGATGTGGGACTTCCTTAAGTGTTGAAACTTTACTACCATCTGGGAAAAATCCGAAGACCTAAATAATTCCACGGAGTCAACTCCGAAAATACGCTTTACAAGATTAATCTGCAACTTCTGCAACCTTAATCTTGAAAATAATTATTCTACATGCTTAAAATGTACATCCTAATTTGCAGGGGTGGGCAGTCCGTCAGTACCGATGACGGAAGGTCCGTCAGTCCGTCATTGACGGACTCCCACTTCGCTGACGACTGATGGAAACATTATTTGCCGAAGGTCGTCTTTGCTTTTCGGGTTAGTGACGGTTCGAGTGACGGCCGAAAATCGCTTCCGTCGGCGCTTATTCCGTCAGTGTTTCAAAGTTTCCGTCAGACGTCAGTCCACAAGCGAAACGGGAGTCCGTCAGTGACGGACTGACGGACCTTCCGTCATTGGTACTGACGGACTGCCCACCACTGCTAATTTGTAAATCTACTTAGCTGAACACGAAATCTAAACCTCTTAAGACGTGGTTAATGAATCGTTGAAATAACGCGAACTGTTGCAAAGCCCTTGTATCATTGTAATCCATTTGTCGTGGTATGACATTATATTACATCAATACCATATTATATCTATGGGGGAGGGACCGATAACTTACAGGTGAACCGACGAAGGGACGGAACACCGCTAGTTTAGACGGGCTGAAATGCGAAATGAGAGTGCAACGAGGTCAAGTAACAAATGGGCAATGGCAAAGGTCAAGGTTATTTAAAGAGGCGATCGTTAAGTGGAATCACCTCACTGGCTGAGGCTAATTCCAAATACACAAGATAGTTCAGCTGTCACTTTGCTTTGTTGTTAGCACCTGACTTGGAACTACGGGAAATATTCTGGGGTCCGGGCGAGACTTCTCAACTCTGTGTCTCTTCATGGGAGTTGAGAGCTATTTATGTCCGAGGCTCTCCCCGGGGTTGGGGAGCGGTAAGCGGGAAACAGCTCTACTCTCAAATGGCCTAGAATCTTCTTGCAGAGGCTATTCTGCCCGTGTAAAAGTGAATCGTGGTGGACACGGTTCGAGGCTACCGCTTGTGGAAGGGGGGTGGTTAGGCTTACCAATTTAGGCCTAACCGGTCCTTCTGCAGCGCATGGAAGTTCCGTTCTGCTCAAGAGAGTCCACGTTGGGTTCCCTCACACCATTCAAATGACACTATTGGTGTTACTATGGCCGTCTTCTCTAAAGAAGCGGGTTCTATAGGTATTTGAAAGAAGACACCCTTTAAATCGAATTTTGAAAACACCTTACAATCTCGCAACGCTGAGGTGTAATCGGTTAAAAAGGACAAGGGGTGCCAATCTTGCATCTCTCTCCGAGAGAGAGAGATTCAACTAATTGTTTTGCTTACCACCCTGTCTGTTAGCTCGTGCGCAATCATTTTTTTGCTGGCTCTTCTCGATTGAACTTCATTCATTCCATAGATTGCTGTTGCGCAGAGTTAATTGTAGAGTTCTAGTAAAGGTTACCCCGGAGTATTCAGCTTAGGGTGGTATTGAGCTAAAATAACAAGGCGGGCAGCAAACTTGGCTCGGTCGTTTTTTATCTGGTAGATTGTAAGGATTGCTAATTTCATATAAACAGTCATTGCCAAAAGTTTTGAGACTAATATTTTCTTTTTTCATTTTTTTAAATTAACTTGATAAGAATAATTATTCTAATATTTAAATTATTGCAGGTTTATTAAAAAGTCATGATTTCAAAAAAATAATAAGAAAAAAATCGCGCTCTGGGCCTACTCCTGTAAGAAGTGATTTCAGTCCCTAGAGGGTAAAATGATGATAAATATGGGTTAAATGAATGAAGTTGGGTAATTATTATCTATTTCGTAATATTTTTTAATAAAAATATATTTATGAATCTTTTTCAGTTCCAGAAAAGTTACTTTCCAAAGTAAAGCCTGCAACCATTTTTGCTCTTGGTAATGTCCCAGATCATGGATAGGATTACCTCTAGTGCCAAGCTTTCTCACGATTAGAAAGGGGCAGATGTGGACGCTTCAGCGCCACATTGACGCGGAGACTATCAAAAAAGGTCTCAAGTCAAAAAGGGCTGCAAAGAAGCCTCATCTCACCTAGAATGACCTTACGGACGAGCTCCATTCCTGTGTGAAATATAGAGAGAGGAGTGTTCAAGAATGTGGCAAAGTGATATTTTCGGATAAAACTCCCTTCAGATTGTTTGGAGCTTCTGATAGTTCCCTCGTTAGAAGAATAAAAGAGAAGTGGTTTCATGAGTCCTGTATCGTGCAAACGGGGAAAAAGCCCCATCTCTGGGGCTGCTTCTCATCTAATAAAAATGAAACACAAACAATTTGGCTCAAAAATTGCCATGAAATCAAAATGGTACTAAAATCGGCTTCATCAGGACCTTTTTCCATTAGTTCAGGACCAATTTGGGGATGCTAACTGTATTTTTCATCTTGATGGTGCATCTTGTCACAAATCAAATGCAATAACAAAGTATTTGACTGAAAATAACATTGAACCTTTGGAATCTTGGCCATAAAAGAGGTCACATAAGCTCTCTTAGTCAATTCCGTTCAGGTGACAGTATTTACAGTCGGAAGGGGCTGATGGAAAGAGAGGTGCCGTTAGAATACATGCATTTATGAGAGTGTGATCAGATGAGCTAATTGCGACGAGATGGTGCCATCACATCGAGTTGGACGAGAAGTGAAGAATGAATCCATAATATTAGATGAGTAGTCTTGGAGGTCAGGTATATGAGAAGGGTAGGATATAATCTGCTCTGAAGTTTTGAGTTCTCTGAAGATCAGGTAATGATAAAAACACTGCAGCCATGGGAGATCTGAAATAAATTTAGATAAGCAGAGAAGATATGCATTCCAAAGCTGAAAACCAAATATCTAAGTTGCAGCAAAACATAAATAAGTTGACCTATGCATACAAACCAATTGTGATGTCAAATCAGTAGAAAATTTTTGCAATTTATAATAATTTATATGAATACCTCCTCAAAAAATTCGGATTAGAGAAAACATCAAATATTAACTAGTATGTATGTAAAACAAAGGCTTAGTGGGAGACAATAAGACCAGGAGGTGAGACGGTATTCTAAAATTTGTAGTAACTTTCATAAAAGAAAGCGAACATATTTCAAAAACACTCAAAGCAAGCTACAAATTTGAGGCCGTGTCGAGCATGCGTGCACTATTAAAGGCTGCCTGTTAAGAAAAGAACAATACTACAGACGAACCTGTCATAGTACCATAGGCAGAAGAAAGATATCAAGTAGACATATTCGTGCGTAGAGAAAGTTAGTTGTACTATATAAGACAACGTTTGTTAACTAACATATTAAGCTGCGGAAGACCTCTAGGGTATAAAGGTTTCATTCTGTCTGAGCGGAAATATCATCCACTCCTGTCCAAATTCGCTTAAAAATACAAGCAAAGATGGCAGAAAAAAGTGCCGTGAGACAACAAGGAAAACAAACAAGCACAGATATTCATCGTGGATGGGGCCATTATCTTGGACTGTCCGTGTTTTCATTGTACTGGGCCCTCTCGTTCATGGTCTTGATACAGTCACTTTCGTTTACGTTTACAGGGCACAACAATGTCATTTTTTTTCCTCTCCAACTCGAGGTTGCCTACATCCCCTGACGTTGATTCATGGGGGAGATTTTGAGCTGATGATCTCCCGCCGTCTGTCGTTTGCCACCGGCATTTATACCCTGCGCCAAACGACCATTCTACTATAAAATAAGGGAATTGCATCGATACACGAAATTTTACGCGTGTTGGGTAATGGTTCTCTGAGATATAACTGGAAGAAAAGATGTGAAAAGTGGAGCGTTTGATACACACAAATAAAATGGAGAGGGCTGTGGGGGTGAAATGAAATGAAAAGTGGCAGAAAAAGAACAGCTCACCCCCCTCGCTTGTTGAACCTCAAAAGAGCTGCCAAGGGAAAAAGGGTGAGACCCATTATTCCTTTGTAGTGCCCTGTGGCCATACTGTCCGCACCCTAAGTAGGTTCCAGAAAGTGTGGGTGGAAGTGTGGGGGATAAGTTTTTGAGCTGAAAGATATATGTGTATAGCCGATTCATTGTTTCGTAAAACATGATGTACACATGTATACATGGTATCAGGAAATGAGAGAGGGGGTATGTATGTAAGAGTATTCTTGACCTACTTCTGATGAGAAAGCATATGATGCGGGATGTGCTTGAGGTGAAAACTGTGAAGTGTAAGAGAATAGGAGTATCTCACCACATGATAGCGAGGTTATAAAATAAAATTGGTTTGTAGGATGATGAGAAAGCATGAAAAAGGTACAAAGAAACGGAGGAAGAAATCAGCGAGAAATGCAAGAATATGTGAGAATGCTTGAGAATAGAAGGAATGAAGTGTGAATAAGGGAAATGAGTAAACGAATTAAGGGAAGTGATAGTAAGTAGTGCAAAGGATGTATGAGGATGATCTAGAATTGATTAAAAGAAAATGCTGAATGGTGGAATGCTGATGTAAAACGTTCAGTGAAGATGAGAATGTCATTGAAATGGGAGCGTATGTATGCACGAATGATGTGGATGAATGAGGATCCAGATAGAAACAAGAAGTTTTATTGGAAGGAAAAATATGAAAAACTTACAGAAAAATAGTGGTGTGAACACTAAGGATAAGAATTGGTGTATTTGGGAGTAACGTGGGATGTAAAAATAGAGAACGAGAGCAATTTGGTGAATTTATATAAACAAGAGAATGTAAACTATGAGATGTGTAGATAATGGCAGGATAAGTGAAGTAGACAGTAGCCGGTGAGCAAAAAATTAGCAGCGTCTGAAAGAATGGATCTGTTGCAAGGCATTTGGAAGTTGAGCAGCGCCAGCAGCGTGGAAGACCAGATGCGGGAATGTTGTTGTTTATATGTATCTCTGCTCCCTTAGACCGCTTGGAAGATTAAGGGAGAAAGCCTTGATCCTACAACAATATGATGTAGGCCCCGCAAACATTACCAGAATTAAGTGGGGCCTCGTTCATTGTGAGGCTGTCCTGAGAAATCAAGTTACAGCAAAAGATGTGGCGGTAGTGTAATATCCACTTGTGGAATGACTGATCACTTTTCAACTCTTTTCTCTTGCCCCTACAGGGTGGCTAAAGCTTAAAAAACGCAACCTTACCTCCTGGATTCAGAAAGGCGCGAGAGAGGTGAATGCAAAAACTACAGAGAAATGTCTTTTGAGTATTTTAGGCATACAGTGTACGAAAAATTATTATTATTAGACGAAAAGAAAAATAAGGTCCGTTTAGAACAGGTAAGGGCCGTGTTGATCACATGTTTGCACTGTCACTTCTCGCTGAGAAAGTAAGAAATATAAGGTGTGAGATAGATACAGAGTTTATGTATCAGTAGAAAGTGTCTGCCCGTGTAGTTAGCGAACCCTAATGGCAGGCTCTAAGAAAGTATTTGGTGTGTGGTAAACTGTTGAAGATGCGGAAGGCTTTTAAATTGCAAGTAATATGCGTTTGTATGAAAGATGGGCGGAGTGAGTCATTTCTTATTCAGTGGAGTGTGAGGCAAGACTGCATGATGTCGCTATGGATGTTTGATAACAGTATGGTTGGAGTGCTTAAGGATGTACGAGATGAATTAAGTGGCAGAGGTGTAAGTTAGATAAAGAATGACAAAGAATGGGTTCTGTGGAGTGTTCTGCTGACCTGTATATGGTAGCTAAATGGGAGAAGAGTTTGAAAATGCTGGTGAAAGCGGTTGATGGGGCATTTTAAAGTGGAGGCTAGACGTAAATGAGAATAGACTAAATGGGTGGTGGTTAAGAATGTAAAAAGTAGTGGTAGGGGATATTAGTCCATGGTGTGGCACTTGAACAAACTCGATGTTTTAGGTCTGTCATGTATGACAGTGGTACAGATGAAGCAGGTTGCTACCATAAGGTTTTAAATGGTAGGAAATTCTCAGTGGTGATCAAAATAATTAGTGAATGAGAAGGTTTTGAGTGTGTGTTGTGTCAGGGAGTTGTAGAATAGTGTGCTAGTGCCGAAGTTAAGTTATGGAAGTGAGACTATGGAATAGAGAGGGGAAGAAAAAATAAAGATTGCGAGCAAGATAAATGGACAATTCGTGAGAGGTGAATTGTGAGAAATGAGGATGGATGAATGTGTAAAAGGCTTATTATATGGCGTGAGAGAAGGTGGTAAGGAGGATGGGACAGGTTGAGCGAAAGGTTGGATGATTGTGTGGGAGATGGATTGATTATCTTAGCGAATGTTTGAAAGAGCGTCTGAGTGGGAGAGACGTGTCTAATATGGTGTATGGTAGGCGTATATGGAGAGAGTTGGCGAAGGGGCGGGATTGAGGCTCTGTCTCTAAGAATGAAGAGATGCTGCGGTATAAAGGACGTCATTGAGATGAAGAGCCAAAGATGAGGGAAAATTATGTGGGAATTGTACTTAAAAGGACTTCAATACAATTTAGGGGTATGGGAAGTGGTCTTTACCAAGGGAACTCAACAACTCTCAAAGGGTGGATCGACGCCATTTGGAAAAATCGGTTATTTGAAAAAAAAACAGTAATCCTACTTAATTCTAAAATAAGAAATTTTACTCTTAAGTCCTCACCCCCAAAATAAGCCTCACCAGGAAAACCTTTAGAACCAAGAGTCAAGAAATGTAAATGTAAAACGCTCAAATCACTTTTGTAATGCCAAATCATTATCAAAATGATTCTAAAAGAAAATTATTATCCTTATGATAGTTTTCTTCAATATTTTTACTTATGAAAGTTTTCTTAGACGCACTGTGTACCTCTTGATTATAATTATTTCAAATCGTCCAAGCATTGCGATATGGTAAAAAACAATTCCGCCCCCTCGTTTTTGGAATCACAAGTTGTCGAAAATTGAACTTGCCTCTTCCAGGTTTCGTTTTGATCATAGCAGATGTCAAAATTCGACCCCATCTTAAAGAATTTGGCTACAATATCCCTCATTCCTTTGCTCTCTCACCGTGCTCTGAAACCGTACAAATTTAGCTCAGTCCATTCTCTTCACCTTCCAGTCAAAAAACACCACAAAATAATGATATGAATCTTTAAGTATATAATTGAGTAAGACTGGCTTTGTGTATAAACTGGGTCAGGGTGTTTGATCATGGTGGGTAGGATCACCTTGACCAATCATTTGCAAGGCGGAAGAAGCCTCTTATCCAAAGGAGTTATTTGCTTTTAAGGCTTCTGAAGAGTCAAGTCCCACTGAATTCCGATGCATCAGCTTTCATTATAATAAATGATTTACAATTTCTGAAATGTGCGTTGCTTCTTCTCAATTTGCATCCGCGTACATAATTGTTTCTACTGGATATTTACAATCTTATTTGGGTGAAAGACTTTTAGCCATCATCCTGACACATAGGGTTCGTTTTGGCGTTTCTTAAATCTGTCAGAGCTTGTTTAAATCCTGAGTTACCGTGCATTTTCCTTAAGAGTTCAAGCATTGGTCAACGTGAGGCCGGATTAGTATTTTGAAGTCCAATAAACTCTTTTCTCTATTTTATTATAGGTTTTGTAAACATCACAGCACAATAATCTCTTTGTATATTTAAAGACATCCCTTCGAAAGGCCTTTGCACAGACAATATTTTATTAATATTTTTTGAGATTTAGAAGGTTTGTATGCAGAGCCATAGCAATCGCCCCCCGACCCCTCAGGCCGCTGGAGGGCTCTTGAAGGCGTCCCACAGTGGCTAAATTTTTTATTTTATTAATAAAAATATAAAATTTTCGAATACATATTCCGTAACTTTGGGACTACTGAGAATAGTATTTGTCGTGCCTGGCACTACTTGTAAATGTATGATATATTGTTATGGGGGCCGCACAATCTTTATTTTTTTTGGGGGGGGAGCACTAGACATTGCTACGGCTCTGTATTGTATGGGATCTTGCTTCAGAAGTATGAGTGAGAGACTCCAGACTGTGGAGCCCTCAGGGATGTCTTTGCGTCTGATGACGTCTATTTTTATCGTTGAACTTTCCGCAATTCTTTAAGTCTCTCGGTTCATTTTTTTCTACCTTTCAAAGATTTGATTATTATTTCTACCGACTCTCGAAGTATTTTAGATTCTCGTCACCATCTTTTACTTCCGATCCTTTGTTAGTGAAACTTCGCTCTTGGCTCGTTCGGAAATGCGTCCGCTTTCGGTTACAAGGTTTTCATTTAGTGAGCCCAGAGCCATGTCAAAGCTTCTGAGCTTAGGAAGAGGGCAGATCGAGCTGATCATTCTGGCCACCATTGATTTCAAGCTCTGCAGAATCAGAAGGAATCTCTGCTCCCTCCGAAATCTTGAAAGATTAAGGGAGGAAGCTTTGATCCTACTGCCTTTACTGAATGACCTGCCAACGTTGCCACAATTAGGTGGAGCTCTCCTGAAGGGATCAGATTAGAGTGGATGAAAGCTGTTGCATGCTGTAGAAATTTTATAGGACGTCCCACTACTAGTGGTCCATGCAAGAGCTAGGGAGGGGGAGTTCTATTGTATGTAACTTAACCTCACGTGAAATAGATCAAAGTACTCGTAGGGTGGTGTAAGAAGAGGATTGGATTCAGGTGGGGTGTTCGTGCCATATCCACTGGGGAATGACTTACCACTCTATAACTCTTATTCTCTTGCAAATGGCTAACCACTGTATAAATCTTTCCCTTTTACAAATGGCTGACCTCTTTATAACTCTTTTAATCTTCCGAATAGTTGACCACTCTATAACTCTTTTTATCATGCGAATGGGTGACCCCTTTATAACCCTTTTGCTCTTGCGAATGCCTGAGCAGTCTATAAATCTTATTCTCTTGTAAATAGCCGACCACTCTATAACTCTTTTATCTTGCGAAAGGCTAATCACAATATAACTCTTTTTCTCTTGCGAATGGCTCACCACTCTAGAAAAAATTTCTTTTAAGAAATGCTGATCACTATATAACTCTTTTTCTTTTGCGAATGGCTCACCACTCTATTACTCTTTTCGTCTTGTGAATGGCTGACAACTCTGTAACTCCTTTTCTCTTGCAAATGGCTGACCACTCTATAACTCTTTTTCTCTTGCGAATAGCTGAAAACTCTATAACATTTTCCTCTTGCGAATGCCTTACTACCATGACTCTTTTTCTCTTACAAATGGCTGACGACGCGATAACCTTTTTCTCTTGCAAATGGCTGACCACTCTATCAATTCTTTTCTCTTGCGAATGGCTAACCACTCGAGGAATCTTTTTCTCTTGCCAATGGCTGACCACTTTATAAGTTATTTTCTCCTGCGAATAGCTGACCACTTTATAACTCTTTTCCTTTTGCGAATGGCTCAGCACTCTACACCTCCTTATCTCGGGCGAATGGCTGACCACTCTATAACTCATTTTCTCTCGCAAATGGCTAACCACTCATAACTTATTTTCTCTTGCGAATGGCTGACCACTCTATAACTCGTTTCTCTTCCGAATGGGTGACTAATCTATAACTCTTTTATAATGCGAGTGGCTGACCACTCTATGACTGTTTTTCTTTTGAGAATGGCTGACCACGATATAAATATTATCCTCTTGCGAATGGCTGACCACACTATAAACTTTTCCTCTTACGAATGGTTGACCACTCTATAACTTATTTCCTCTTGCGAATGGCTGACGCCTCTATAAATTATTTTCTCTTGCGAATGACTGACCACACTATAAAATCTTTTTCTGTTGCTAATACCTGACCACTCTATAAATATTTTTCTCTTGCTAATGGCTGACCACTATATAACTAATTTTCTCTTGCGAATGGCTGATCACTGTAGAACTCAATTTCTCTTGCGAATGGCTGACCACTTTATAAATATTTTTGACTGTGCCAATGGCTGACCGCTCTATAGCTTATTTTCTCATACGAATGGCTGACCACTTTATAACAGTATTCCTCTTGCGAATGGATCACCAATCTATACCTCCTTATCTCAGGCGAATGGCTGACCACTCGATAACTCATTTTCTCTCACAAATGGCTGACCACTCATAACTCATTTTCTCTTGCGAATAGCTGACCACTTTATAACTCTTTTTCTGTTGCGAAGGGTGACCACTTAATAACTCTTTTCCTCTTGCGAATGCCTCACCACTCTATAACTCCTTATCTCTTGCGAATCGTTGACCACTCTATAACTCATTTTCTCTCGCAAATGGGTCGCCACTCAAAACTTATGTGCTCTTGGGAATGGCTCACCACTCTATAACTCTTTTTATCTTGCGAATCGCTGACCACTCTATAACTATTTTCCTATTGAAAATGGCTAACCACTCTATAAATCTTTCCATCTTACGAATGGCTAACCTCTCTATAACTCTTTTACACTTGAGAATGACTGATCACTTTATAACTCTTTTTCTCTTGCGAATAGCTGAACACTCGATAACTTATTTTCTCTTGCGAATGGCTGACCATTTTATAACTCTTTTTTTTCTTGCGAATGCCTGACCAGTCTATAAATCTTCTTATCTTGCGAATGGCTGTCCACGCTATAACTCTTTGATCTCGCGAATGGCTGACCACTATATAACTCTTTTATCGTGCAAAAGGCTGATCACAATATAACTCTTTTTCTCTTGCGAATGCATGACACTCTATAACTCTTTTTCTCTTGTCAATGGCTGACCACTCCATTACTATTTTACTCTTGTTAATGGCTGACCACTCTATAACTCTTTTTCTCTTGCAAATGGCTGACCACTCTATAACTCTTTTTCTCTTTGCGAATGGCTGACAATAACATTTCCCTCTTGCGAATTGCTTACTACCATATAACTCTTTTTCTCTTACGAATGTCTAACGGCGCGATAACTCTTTTTCTCTTGCAAATGGCCGAGCACTCTATAACTCCTTTTCTATTGCGAATGGCTGCCTACTCGAGGAATCTTTTTCTCTCGCCAATGGCTGATCACTCTATAACGTATTTTCTCCTGCGAATGGCTGACCACTTTATAACTCTTTTCATTTTGCGAATGGCTCACCACTCTATACCTCCTTATCTCAGGCGAATGGCTCACCACTCTATAACTCATTTTCTCTCGCAAATGGCAGACCACTCATAACTCATTTTCTCTTGCGAATGGCTGACCCCTATATAAATCTATTTCTCTTGAGAATGGTTGACTACTCTATAACTTTTTTTCTCTTGCGAATAGGTGACCACTTTTTAACTCTTTTTCTCTTGCGAATGCCTGACATGTCTATAAATCTAATTCTCTTGTGAATGGCTGACCACTCTATAACTCTTTGATCTCACGAATGGCTCACCACTCTATAACTCTTTTATCTTGCGAAAGGCTGATCACAATATAACTCTTTTTCTCTTGCGAATGGCTTACCACTCTAGAAAAATTATTGTCTTTAGAAATGCTGACCAATCTATAACTCTTTTATAATGCGAGTGGCTGACCACTCTATCAATCTTTTCCTCTTACGAATGGCTGACAACTCTGTAACTCTTTTTCTCTTGCAAATGGCTGACCAATCTAAAACTCTTTTTTCTCTTGCGAATAGCTGACCACTCTGTAACATTTTCCTTTTGCGAATGCCTGATTAACATATTACCTTTTTTCTCTTACGAATGGCTGCAACACTATAACTCTTTTTCTCTTGCAAATGGCTGACCACTCTATAACTCCTTTTCTCTTGCAAATGGCTGACCACTCGAGGAATCTTTTTCTCTTGCCAATGGCTGACCACTCTATAAGTAATTTTCTCCTGCGAATAGCTGACCACCTTATAACTCTTTTCCTTTTGCGAATAGCTCACCACTCTACACCGCCTTATCTTAGGCGAATAGCTGACCACACTATACACATTTTCTCTCGCAAATGGCTGACCACTCAGAACTTATTTTCTCTTGCGAATGGCTCACCGGTTTATAAACTTTTCTTCTTACGAATGGTTGACCACTCTATAACTTATTTTCTCTTGCGAATGGCTGACGACTCTATAAATTATTTTCTTTTGCGAATGGCTGAACACACTATAATTCTTTTTCTGAGGCTAATACCTGACCACTCTATAAATATTTTTCTCTTTCTAATGGCTGACCACTCTATAACTAATTTTCTCTGGCAAATGGCTGACCACTTTATCAATCTTTTTCTCGTGCCAATAGATGACCACTCTATAACTTATTTTCTCATACGAATGGCTGACAAATTTATAACACTATTCCTCTTGAAAATGGATCACCAATCTATACCTCCTTATCTCAGGCGACTGGCTCTCCACTCGATTAATCATTTTCTCTCGCAAATGGCAGACCACTCATAACTTATTTTCTCTTGCGAATGGCTGACCACTCGAGGAAACTTTTTCTCTAGCCAATGGCTGATCACTCTATGTATAACGTATTTTCTCCTGCGAATGGCTGACCACTTTATAACTATTTTCCTTTTATATATGGCTCATCACTCTATACCTCCTTATCTCAGGCGAATGGCTCACCACTCCTTAACTAATTTTCTCTCGCAAATGGCTTACCACTCATATCTCATTTTTTCTTGCGAATGGCGGACCACTCTATAACTCCCTTATATTGCGAATGACTGACCACTTTATAACTCCTTTTCTCTGGCGAATGGCTGACCACTCTATAACTTTTTGTATTTCGAATAACTGACTACTCTATAACTCTTTTTGTTTTGATAATGGCTTACCACCCTATAAATATTTTTTCTCTTGCGAATGGCTGACCACTCTATAAATCTTTCCCTTTTACGAAAGGTTAACCACTCTATAACTTATTTTCTCTTGCGAATGACTGATCACTCTGTAACTTATTTTCTCTTGCAAATGGCTGACCAACCTATGACGCTTTTTCTCTTGCGAATGGATGACCACTTTATAACTCTTTTTCTCTTGCGAATGCCTGACCATTCTATAAATCTTATTCTTTAGTGAATGGCTGACCACTCTATAACTCTTTTATCTCGTGAATGAATGACCACTCTATAACTCTTTTATCTTGCGAAAGGCTGATCAGGATATAGCTCTTTTTCTCTTGCGAATGGCTGACCACTCTATAAATATTTTGCTCTTGCGAAATGCGGACCACTCTATAACTCTTTTTCTCTTGCGAATGGCTGACCACTCTATTACTCTTTTCCTCTTGCGAATGACTGACCTCTCTATTACACTTTTTCTCTTGTAAATGGCTGACCACTCTATAACTCGACGGATTGCAACATCGCATCCGACCATAAACTACTAGGTGTTGACCTAGAGATAGGTCCTGCCAAATACAGGACCCTGGTGCTTTATAGACCTCCTCCTGAACTCATTGAAAAGGGCAGAGATCTGTACCAGCTACTAGGAGAACTTGTCGAAGACAGAGTATGTATCGTTATGGGGGATTTGAACACAAAAGTTGACTGGGAAACCAGAGAACCCTGTGGCGAGAAAGCACTACTCCTGGAGTTCGTGAACAACGAGTTCCTCACTCAATGGATGAGAGAGCCAACGAGAGGAGACAATATTCTCGACTTTGTTTTCACCTCTGAGGATGACATCGTTGAGGACCTCTTTGTTGGCGAAGAGGTCAGTGGCAGTGACCACCGACTAGATCGATGAACCCCGATTTGAAAAGAACAGACTTTGCAGGTCTTCGTGCTGGACTGACTGACGCGAATCTAGAAGTGTGCGATGTTGTTAAGGACTCGTGGAACAGTTTCAAAAATGAGTTCATGAGCCTTCAATCACGTTTCATTTCTCTGAAATGTCCCCGTCGTTCTTCTGTTCAACCAAAGTGGTTTAATCGAGAAATCGGGCAACTGCTTAGGGAGAAGAGAAATGCGTACCGGCGATCGAAGATCTCGGGTGCCTTTGACAAGTACCAGAGGCTAGCTAGAAGAGTGAAGTCCAGCATAAGGGCGGCTAAGCGGTCTGAGGAACTCTGAGTGGCGAGACTCTGCAAGGAGAATTTCAAGGAGTTCTTCGGCTATGTAAATAGCCGTAAACCAATCCATCGTAGGATTGGGCCCTTTAGTGGACGAGGAAGGTGCATTAACTCACTCAAATGCAGAAAATGCTAACGTGCTCAATGACTACTTCTCTTCAGTGTTTACTAAAGAGTGTGGTCCCATCCCACAGCCCACGGATTCTACTCGGGGGGAAAAGCTGGAGGTAATGGACTTCACCGAAGGTGAAATAAAGAAAAAGATCGCTGACCTTAAGAAGAATAAGTCCCCCCGGCCGGACGGGTTTCTATCCAAGGTGTTGAAGGAAGTGTGCGATGAAGTATCACGACAGTTGTGCGCTATCTTTAACATGTCAATCCGTTCGGATGCGTTCCTAGAGACTAGCGTGAGGCGGAAGTGACTCCGATCTTCAAGAAAGGAGACCCCAGCCATCCGTCAAACTACCGACCCATCAGTTTAACTTCAATAGTCGGTAAACTCATGGAAAGCATGATAGTGGACAAGATAACGTCTTATTTAGAGTCAAACCTGCTACTGAAGAGTTCCGAGCACGGCTTCCGAAGGCAACGGTCATGCCTGACGAACCTTGTGGAATTCTTCCACTTCGTGTTCAGTGAGCATGATCGAGAAAAGGCAGGGGATGTTGTGTATCTTGACTTCTAAAAGGCCTTTGACAAGGTACCACAACTCCGCCTTCTCCGGAAAGTGCGTGCGCAGGGCATAGACGGCAAGGTAGCAGGTTGGATAGAGAGCTGGCTAAGTGACAGACGGCAACGCGTAGTGGTGAATGGTCGGACCTCTGAATGGGCGCCCGTATCTAGCGGTGTCCCTCAAGGTTCCGTCCTAGGACCACTACTGTTTATTATCTATATCAACGACATGGACGGAGACATGGTTGCCAAAATCTCCAAATTTGCCAATGACACTAAGCTTGGTATCAATGTGGCAAAGGAGGGGAACACTGCCAGCCTCCAAGAGGACCTTCAAAGGATTGGGGAGTGGTCGGACACGTAGCAAATGCCTTTCAACGTGAACAAATGCAAAGTAATGCATATTTGCCACCGAAACCCCAAATCTCAGTACTTCCTTAAGGGAACTGCCCTTGAATCGGGTGACACTGAAAAGGAGTTGGGTGTAACTATCACTAGGGACCTCAAGTTATCGAAACAGTGCATCGAGGCAGAGAAGAAAGCCCAAAGGATGTTAGGCTACATAAAGCGCCAGTTTGGATACCGTAACGAGAAGATAGTACTTTGTCTGTACAACTCCCTCGTTCGGCCGCACCTGGAATATGCCGTACAATTTTGGAGTCCTTCGTTTCGAAAGGACATCGCAAGGTAGGAACGCGTGCAAGCTAGGGCAACCAAACTGATTCCCTCTATCCGACATAAAAGTTATAAGGATAGACTAAGGGAATTAGATCTGTTCTCGCTGGAAACCTGTAGACTGCTTGTTCAGTTCATCGAAGTTTTCAAAATACTTTCAGGGTTCGACAATGTTGACTACCGGGATATTTTAACACTGAGTGAGAACAGAATGCGCAATCACGGCTTCAAACATGAAATGAAGCGTTACAACCGCAATCTGTGTGGAAATTTTTTTAAACCTACAGTATCTGCGGTAAGTGGAACGCACTTCCAGTGGAAGTAGTCAACAGTGAAGCTGTTGACCAGTTCAAGTCAATACTAGACAAAGTCTTGAAAAGCGGCCATTTAGGGACTCAAAAACAATTGAGCAGCCATGTACCTACTTGATTGCTAGTCCAAAGGTACCCTCTTTGAATGGACCGTAAGGTCTCCTAGGGTACTTTCTTTCCTTGTAACTCATTGTAACTCTTTTTCTCTTGCGAATGTCTGACCAATCTATAACATTTTCCTTTTTCGAATGCCTTTTTACCAAAACACTCTTTTTCTCTTACGAATGGCTGACGACGCGATAACTTTTTTCTCTTGCAAATGGCTGAGCACTCTATAACTCCTTTTCTCATTAGAATGGCTGACGACTCGAAAACTCCTTTTCTCTTGCCAATGGCTGACAGCTCGAGGAATCTTTTTCTCTTTTCAATGGCTGACTACTGTATAACATATTTTCTCCTGCGAATGGCTGACCACTTTATAACTCTTTTCCTCTTGCGAATAACTCACCACTCTATACCTCCTTATTTCAGGCGAATGGCTGACCACTATGTAACTCATTTTCTCTCGCAAATGGCTGAGTACTCATAACCAATTTTCTCTTGCGAATGGCTGACCACTCTATAACACTTTTTTTTCTTACGAATGGCTGACCACTGTGTAACTCTTTTATAAGGCGAGTAAGTGACCACTTTATAACTCTTTTTATTTTGAGAATGGCTGACCACTCAATAAATATTTTTTCTCTTGCGAAAGGCTGACCACTGTATAAATCTCTTCCTCTTAAGAAATGTTGACCACTCTATAACTTATGTGATCTTGCCAATGGATGACCACTCTATAACTAACTTTCTCTCGCAAATGGCTAACCACACTATGACTCTTTTTCTTTTGCGAATGGCTGACCAGTTTATAACTCTTTTTCTCTTGCGAATGTGTGACCAGTCTATAAATCTTATTCTCTTTCGAATGGCTGACCACTCTATAACTCTTTGATGTCGCAAATGGCTGATCAATCTATAACTCTTTTATCTTGCGAAAGGCTGATCAGAATATAATTTTTTTTCTATTGCGAATGGCTGACCACTCTATAACTCATTTTCTCTCGCAAATGGCTGACCACTCAGAACTTATTTTCTCTTGCGAATTGCTGACCACTCTATAACTATTTTCTCTTCTGAATGGGTGACTAATCTATAACTCTTTTATAATGCGAGTGACTGACCACTCTATGACTGTTTTTCTCTTGAAAATGGCTGAGCACGCTATAAATATTTTTCTCTTGCGAATGGCTCACCACTCTATAAACTTTTCCTCCTACGAATGGTTGACCACTCTATAACTTATTTTCTCTTGCGAATGGCTGACGACTCTATAAATTATTTTCTCTTACGAACTGCTGAACACACTATAATTCTTTTTCTGTTGCTAATACCTGACCACTCTATAAATATTTTTCTCTTGCTAATAACTGACCACTCTATAACTCATTTTCTCTGGCGAATGGCGGACCACTATATAACTCTGCTTTTGTATTTCGATTGACTGACCACTCTATAACTCTTTTTGTTTTGATAATGGCTGACCACTCTATAAATATTTTTTCTCTTGCAAATGGCCGACCACTCTATAAATCTTTTCCTTTTACGAAAGGCTGACCATTCTATAACATATTTTCTCTTGCGAATGACTGATCACTATGTAACTTATTTTCTCTTGTAAATGGCTGATCAACCTATCACGCTTTATCTCTTGCGAATGGCTGACCACTTTATAACTCTTTTTCTCTTGCGAATGCCTGACCATTCTATGCATCTTATTCTCTAGCGAATTGCTGACCACTCTATAACTCTTTGATCTCGTAAATGGATAACAACTCTATAACTCTTTTATCTTGCAAAAGGCTGATCAGAATATAGCTCTTTTTCTCTTGCGAATGGCTGACCACTCTATAAATATTTTTTTCTTGCGAAATGCGGACCACTCTATGACTCTTTTTCTCTTGCGAATGGCTGACCACTCTATTACTCTTTTCCTCTTGCGAATGGCTGACCTCTCTATTACACTGTTTCTCTTGCAAATGGCTGACCACTCTATAACTCCTTTTCTCTTGCGAATAGGTGACCACTCTATAACATTTTCCTCTTGCGAATGGCTAACTACCAAAACACTCTTTTTCTCTTAAGAATGTCTGACGACGCGATAACTCCTTTGCCCTTGCAAATGGCTGACCACTCTATAACTCCTTTTCTCTTTGGAATGGCTGACGACTCCAAAACTCCTTTTCTCTTGCCAATGGCTGACAGCTCGAGGAATCTTTTTCTCTTGTCAATGGCTGACCACTGTATAACATATTTTCTCCTGCGAATGGCTGACAACTTTAAAACTCTTTTCCTCTTGCGAATAACTCACCACTCTGTACCTCCTTATCTCAAGCGAATGGCTGACCACTCTGTAACTCATTTTCTCTTGCGAATAGGTGACCACTCTATATCATTTTCCTCTTGCGAATGGCTAACTACCAAAACACTCTTTTTCTCTTACGAATGTCTGACGACGCGATAACTCCTTTGCTCTTGCAAATGGCTGACCACTCTATAACTCCTTTTCTCTTTGGAATGGCTGACGACTCCAAAACTCCTTTTCTCTTGCCAATGGCTGACAGCTCGAGGAATCTTTTTCTCTTGTCAATGGCTGACCACTGTATAACATATTTTCTCCTGCGAATGGCTGACCACTTTAAAACTCTTTTCCTCTTGCGAATAACTCACCACTCTGTACCTCCTTATCTCAGGCGAATGGCTGACCACTCTGTAACTCATTTTCTCTCGCAAATGGCTGACCACTCTATAACACTTTTTTCTTACGAATGCCTGACCACTGTATAACTCGTTTATAATCCGAGTGTATGACCACTCTATAACTCTTTTTATTTTGAGAATGGCTAACCACTCAATAACTGTTTTTTCTCTTGCGAATGGCTGACCACTCTATAAATCTTTTCCTCTTACGAAATGTTGACCACTCTATAAGCTTTGTGATCTTGCGAATGGATGACTACTCTATAACTAATTTTCTCTCGCAAATGGCTGACCCCACTATGACTCTTTTTGTCTTGCGAATGGCTGACCAGTTTATAACTCTTTTTCTCTTGCGAATGTCTGACCAGTCTATAAATCTTATTCTCTTGCGAATGGCTGACCACTTTATAACTCTTTAATCTCGCGAATGGCTGATAACTCTATAACTCTTTTTCTCTTGCGAATCGCTGAGCACTCTAGAAATATTTTTCTCTTGCGAAATGCGGACCACTCTATATCTCTTTTTCTCATGCGAATGGCTGACCAGTCAATTACTCATTTCCCCTTGCGAATGGCTGACCACTCTCTAACTCTTTTTTCTCTTACAAATGGGTGACGACTCTATAACTCTTTTCTCTTGCGTATAGCTGACCTCTCTATAACATTTTCGTCTTGCAAAGGGCTGACTACCATATAACGTTTTTTTCTTCTCAGAATTGCTGACGACGCTATAACTCTTTTTCTCTTGCACATGTCTGAGCACTCTATAACTCCTTTTTTCTTGCGAATGGCTGACCACTCGAGGAATCTTTTTCTCTAGACAATAGCTGACCACTCTATAACTTATTTTCTCCTGTTAATAACTGATCATTTGATAACTCTTTTCCTTTTACGAATGTCTCACCACTCTATACCTCCTTATCTCAGGCAAATGGCTGACCACTCTATAACTCATTTTCTCCCCGCAAATGGCTGACCACTAATAACTCATTTTCTCTTGCGAATGGCTGACCACTCTGTAACTCTTTTTCTCTTTCAAATGTCTGACCGCTCTATAACTCTTTTATATTGCGAATGGCTGACCACTTTATAACTCCTTTTCTCTTGCGAATCTCTGACCACTATATAAATCTTTTCCTCTTGTCAATGGCTGACCACTCAATAACTTATTTTCTCTTGTGAATGGCTGACCACTTGATAACTCTTTTCCTCTTACGAATTGCTAAACACTCTATACTTCTTTTTTTCTTGCGAATGACTGACCACTCTTTGAATATTTTTCTCTTGCAAATTGCTGACCACTCTATAACTCTTTTTCTCTTGGGAATGTCTGACCACTCTATAACATTCTCCTCTTGCGAATGGCTAACTACCAAAACACTTTTTCTCTTACGAATGTCTGACGACGCGATAACTCTTTTTCTCTTGCAAATGGCTGAGCACTCTATAACTCCTTTTCTCTTTGGAATGGCTGACCACTCAAGAACTCCTTTTCTCTTGTCAATGGCTGACAGCTCAAGGAATCTTTTTCTCTTGTCAATAGCTGACCACTGTATAACATATTTTCTCCTGCAAATTGCTGACCACTTTATAACTCTTTTCCTCTTGCGAATAACTCACTACTCTATACCTCCTTATCTCAGGCGAATGGCTGACCACTCTATAACTCATTTTCTCTCGGAAATGGCTGACCACTCATAACTAATTTTTTATTGCGAATGGCTGACCACTCTATAACTGCTTTTATAATGTGAGTGGCTGACCACTCTATAACTCTTTTTATTTTGAGAATGGCTGACCACTCAATAAATATTTTTTCTCTTGCGAATGGCTGACCACTCTATAAATCTTTTCATCTTACGAAATGTTGACCACTCTATAACATATGTGATCTTGCCAATGGATGACCACTCTATAACTAACTTTCTCTCCCAAATGGCTGACCACACTATGACTCTTTTTCTCTTGTTAATGGCTGACCAGTTATAATTCTTTTTTTCTTGCGAATGTCTGACCAGTCTATAAATCTTATTCTCTTTTGAATGGCTGACCACTCTATAACTCTTTGATCTTGCGACTGGCTGACTACTCTATAAACCTCTTCTCTTACGAATGGTTGACTACTCTATAACTTATTTTCTCTTGCAAATAGCTGACCACTCTATAAATTATTTTCTCTTGCGAATGGCTGACCACTCTGTAACTCCATTTTTCTTGCGAATGGCTGACCAATCTATAACTTATTTTCTCCTACGAATTGCTGACCACTTTAAAACACTATTCCTTTTGCGAATGGATCACCAATCTATACCTCCTTATCTCAGGCGACTGGCTCTCCACTCGATAACTCATTTTCTCTCGCAAATGGCAGACCACTCATAACTCATTTTCTCTTGCGAATGGCTGGCCACTCTATAACTCTTTTTCTCTTGCGAATGGGTGACCACTTTATAACTCCTGCTTTCTCGCGAATGGCTAACCATTATATAAATCTTTTTCTCTTGTCAATGGCTGACCACTCTATAACTTAGTCTCTCTTGCGAATGGCTGACCACTTCATAACTCTTTTGCTCTTGCAAATGCCTCACCACTCTATAACTCCTTATCTCATCCGAATCGCTGACCAGTCTTTAACTTACTTTCTCTCGCAAATGGCTCACCACTCAAAATCATTTGCTCTTGGGAATGGCTAAACACTCAATAACTCTTTATATCTTGCGAATCGCTGTTCACTCTATCACTCTTTTCGTCTTGAAAATGGCTGACCAGTCTATAAATCTTTTCCTCTTACGAATGGCTGACGTAACTATAACTCTTTTACGCTTGAGAATGACTGATCACTCTATAACTCTTTTTCTCTTGCGAATAGATGAGCACTCGATAACTCTTTTTCTCTTGCGAATGGGTGACCACTTTATAACTCCTGCTTTCTTGCGAATGGCTGACCATTATATAAATCTTTTTCTCTTGTCAATGGCTGACCACTCTATAACTTAGTCTCTCTTGCGAATGGCTGACCACTCCATAACTCTTTTGCTCTTGCAAATGCCTCACCACTCTATAACTCCTTATCTCATCCGAATCGCTGACAAGTCTTTAACTTATTTTCTCTCGCAAATGGCTCACCACTCAAAATCATTTGCTCTTGGGAATGGCTCAACACTCAATAACTTTTTATATCTTGCGAATCGCTGTTCACTCTATTACTCTTTTCATCTTGAAAATGGCTGACCAGTCTAAAAATCTTTTCCTCTTACCAATGGCTGACGTCTCTATAACTCTTTTACGCTTGAGAATGACTGATCACTCTATAACTCTTTTTCTCTTGCAAATAGATGAACACTCGATAACTCTTTTTATCTTGCGAATGTCTGTCGAGTCTATAAATCTTATTCTCTTGCGAATGGCTGACCACTCTATAACTCATTTTCTCAGACAAATGGCTGACCAATAATAACTCATTTTCCTCTTGCAAAATGCGGACCACTCTATATCTCTTTTTCTCTTACGAATGGCTGACCAGTCAATTACTCATTTCCTCTTGCGAATGGCTGACTACTCTATAACTCTTTTTTCTCCTGCGAATGTCTGACTACTCTATAACTCTTTTTCTCTTGTGAATGACTGACCACTTTTTAAATCTTTTTCTCTTGCGAACCGCTGACCACTCTATAACTTTTTCTCTTGCGAATATCTGACCACTCTATAACTCTTTTTCTCTTGCGTATGACTGATACCTCTATAACTTATTTTGTCTTGCAAATTTCTGACCACTTTATAACTCTTTTCTCTTACGAATGGCTGATCACTCTATAACTCTTTTCCTCTTACAAATCGCTAATCACTCTATACATCTTTTTCTCTTGCGAATCGCTTGCAACTCTAAAACTCTTTTTCTCTTGCGAATGGCTGACCACTCTATAACTCTTTTATCTCGCGAATGGCTGACCACTCTATATTTCCTTTTTTCTTGAGAATGGCTGACCTATAACTTTTTTTCTCTTACGAATGGCTGATCACTCTATAACTCTTTTCCTCTTACGAATCGCTAGTCACTCTATAACTCTTTTCGTCTTACGAATCACTGACCACTATATAACTCTTTTTCTTTTGCTTTAAAAGGTCGCTACAGTTTAAAAAACACATCATTATCTCTTCGGCTTTGGCCGCCATTGATATCCCGCTCACGTCTGTTCTACCCCGTACGGATTTCTTTTTCATTCTTGAGGAATTGATGAGGCCTTTATGGCAGCGGGAGTGAAACGATTGCATTCATTTTAAGTCATCAGATAACACGCAGTCAGTTGGGTACTGATTATTGAGCCTTCCCCCCAACCCAACCTCCTGATTCTTTGAGGTGGATGCTGGTTTTTAACCTTTAAAATTAGCCAAACCCCACTGCCTCATCACCCTTTTGGCCTCCGAGAAGCCGCCATGTGATACCAATCTGCTCTTATGATGGCCATCAGTCACTTGTTAATTTTCTGCTCTACTGTTCAGCTTTTGCCAAGGAACGTAAATTCTTTTTCCAGAATCTTTTAAGTGCGTCTCGTCCTTTGCGTCTGCACTTACTCTTACTATAGGCGTCCTTCAATGACTCAGTATTTCTAGTGTTTTATTTCAAGCTGTTCTAGTTCCCCTTTTATAATTTTACTCCCTTACTTTCAGGTTTCCCAGTTTTAAGCTTTCTGCATGTTTTTTCTTTTATTTGCCTCAGATACAATTTCATTTTGGACCAGTGCCGGTAAATACCCAATAAGATTGGACGGCTGTATCCCACGTTTCTTTTTCTAGTATAAAACTGTTTTTCAGGTAAATTTACTGACACCACGTTCACTGAAGAGGCCGAACCGCATTTCCTTGCGAAATATAGATGTTTGAAAAAGTCTTTGTCTATCCTTCGTCGAAAATTTATTTTATTCGGCTAAGGAAGCCGTGTCTTCCGGAGACTGCTTACGAGAGTCAACAGGGCAATGATATAAAGGAAAAACAAACTAAGGTCGTCGAAGTCACTCTGGAAGTGAGTTTTCACGTAGTTATTTAACTTCGTTAATTCCCTTTTCCGGTAGTGGATCAAAACAAAGGAAAAGCTCGTTCGACATGACATTACAAATGGTGTAAGAACAAACTGCCTGGTTGTAGTTTTGAATCATAGTAACAAATGCTAAATGTGAGAAGAGCTTGTTTAAATCATAGAAACAAGGTATTTAATGATACTAGAAGAATAGGAGAAATTTCGATAGGCCAATTAATAACAACATACTTGTTGTGGGTTATCTTTCCGCCAGTAGGTTTTATGACCTTAAGGTTCTATTATTCCGTCACCCTAATAAAAAAGTCTTCAAGATAAGGTTACACTTGCTTCATTTTTCACCCAACTATCATCAAATCAGGCGCGGATCCAGGGGTAGCTAAGGGGCTGAAGCCCTCCCACCCCCCAAAAGTTTCGCCCCGCTTAGGCTTATATTTCTTTTTCAAGCCATACTTGTATTCTGCTACTCAGAAAGAGTTATGTAATAATATAGAATATATATAAAACCATGTTTTCTTTTATAAACCGTTGCGATCGAATGTATCTTATATGATACACATCTAATATACAGGTAAATATTAAAAATAATTATTAAATTCAGTATTGTACATTTGCTGACGTTCAAAAACTACAATAAACGACAATTCCTAATTTTCTGATGTATGGGGGAAAATTCGGATCTGAGAGAGTTAGCGCTCACTCATTTATGAGATGCTGTTATTTATTATCACTGCTGTCTATTATAAGCCTTATTAATGCCCTTTTCTCAGACTCCGCAGAGGGAAGAATTCAGGTTAGCAGTCCCCATATTTTTATCCTGGATCCGCCACTGCATCTAATGATTTATTTATATTACTCACCTTGTCTGTCGAAAGATTTACAGGTTATATAGAGACATAGGATAGAGTATATTTTATTATTTTTCTTTAATTAATCATAGCTCGAATCCTTTTCTTACTAAGTATGTTCTCAAACTTGACCCGACCATTCTAAACGGTGGGTACGGATAAATATGAATTGGGGATTTAAGCTTTACAGATTATGTCTGTTGGTGATGTTTAGAATTTTTCTAAATTCTTTCACACTTTTTCATTAGATTAATCTCAAATTGACTGGTGTTGTGAGTAGATAAATGAAAGCAAAGTTACGGTTTTTATAGCTAGGGTTAGCCACTTTCATACTGCCTCTGGCATGAGTGGGGAGCGCTTTTTATTCACTCCAAACAGGCAAATCTATCTAACCGACCAATCTAACACTTCTGAAGAGAACTGTTTCATTTGACTATGTTTAACCATCACTTTTGCCAGATGCAGTGTGATAGTTACTAACCATTACCAGAGGGATACCGGCAGATCGAAGCAAAGCTTATTTGAGCGAAACATTAAGAGTGAATTATATTTGAGCGAAATTTCAGTTCATTTTAAACGAAACGAAATCTTGATAATTCTACAGATTAATAACTCCAACCTTTTTTTTTATTAAATGCATTTAATCTATTCTACAAACTTATCTAAATAGTCCTTTGCTAAATTTTTGGTACGCAAAGTAATAGTTTTAGAGTTATTAGAACTTAAAAAAGAAGTATTTTTCAATAAATAAATCTATTATTTGCCGCTGCTATGACGTCATGTCTCATTGAAAAAATCTTTCATTGCTCCTATTCAAGAAATTGATATTATAAAATGAAGATTCATATTTAACTATGATATAGAAGGTTAGAGGTATTAGGTATTTAAACACGTTTATTTGTTAAGTGTTTTTAAAAATTGATTCCAACAAGTTACATTTTTTTAAAGTCTTCGAACCCTCAAATTTAACTGGCATCCGCATATCCTTCTCGTTAAATCTAATTTAGCTTTACTCCAGCACCGTTTACGAACATGTTCTTTACGGATTAGGTTTGGTTTTGACAAAAATCAATTATAGCTTCAAAACGACCATAATATTCACGGGAGAACAGTTATTTCATACCCATCACACAGAGCAGACATTTTAGACTATAGGCTATGCCACGCCGTGTCACAAGAATAGGCTTCTTGTTTAGTTCATTTCAGGCGGGAAAATAGAAAATAAAATAATAATAAAAAAACTAGCCCCCTCCCCTTCACAAATTAAGACAAACTAAAACAACTAACCTACCTAAACCCCCCACCTAACCCATTCTTATGGTGGTTCAAAAGAAGCTATCAATAACAAGATGGCTGCCAATCTATTTTTCGTCTTAATATCATAATTAGAAATTTGCGTGCCTTAATTAGTAAAAATGCTATATAGTGTATATTTTCAATATACGCTCTATATTAAATAATATAATGAATATTTTCAATATACACTATATAGCATTTGCATATTTTTTAAAAATAAAAATATTTATAACAAAGCACCTTCGATTCCTCTGGAGTTGTTAATCTGTAGAATTACTTAACCTGTGCGCCCTCGTGGTCTTGGCATTTAATTTGCATTTCATTCACCTTAACCCAGCATACATAAAGATTATTTGATCGAACCATGGCTGAAACAAAATCGCATATAATGGATCTATCCTAAACCAACTTAAACTAACACCAATCGGTGTTCCCTTGTGTTAATAAATCTTCGCGTTAAATGCTTAAACAAAAATTACTTAGTTACATTGTTTTCCTCTGAAGCTTAAATTGCGAAAGTCAGATTTTCTCTCATACTTTTCGCTCTTGTTTATTTGTTTATCTGAAGCGAAGCTATTAAAGCTTCGCCCAATCTGTGCCCATCAATCTGCCTCGCCTAAACGAAATTCGCAAACAATAACACACGTTGCTATAGTAACCGCAAGCCATAGCCGAGTTCTTTGCAGTTTAACTATTAATCAAAGACAAAGTCATTCACTCATTAAGGCTTTTTTACGGGGTCTATTAAACCACATTTTATTAGATAGTGAAGAGGATAAGGAGTGATTATTAGCGAGGGAAATTCAGGATAATCCAATAAACTGAGGGTAAGATAGTAAGAAGGAAAAAAACGGAAAAAAGAGGACAAATAATCCAATTAGGTTTGCAATAGGAAATGCGTCAGGACAAATATTTAAACACGAACAAACTGATAGATAGGAGTACAAGTAACCCTGAGTACATACAGCTCAATGAGGGGCTGGACAAAGTGTTGGGGTACTTCACAGGGTACTCAGGGACCACGAATACTCTAATAAAGAGTGGCTAAGGTCAGAGGGATCCGAAATTGGGGATTAATCCAAGTTCACTTGATGGTGATTTCCGTCTTGATTTGGAGGCGTTTCCTGAACAGTCCCGGGTGCGTGTTTCTTAACCTGGGGAGAAAAAGAGGTGGTCGGTTGGAAGGCGTTGAAGAGAGGAAGAGAAGAGAGGAATACAACCCACTAAGAGAGGATAGAGGAACACAATCCAGTAGGAGAGGAGAGGGGAACGCAAGCTTAAAATAGAAGAGAGGTGAACGAACCCCACAAAGAGGAGAGGGAAACGCAACCCACAAATGAGGAGAGGGGAACGAAACCCACTAGGTGAAGAGAGGGAAACGCAACCTGCTGTGAGAGGAGAAGGTAACCCACTAGGGAAGGAGAGGGGAATACAACCCAGTAAGAGACGACAGGGGGACACAACCCTCAAATAGAGAAGAATAGAACGAGCCCACTGTGATAAGAGAGGGGGACACAACTCACTGTGAGATGAGATGAGAAAGCAAACCGCAGTGAGAAGAGAGGGGAATGCAACCTACAAAGGATCGAGAGGGGGCCACAACTCACTAAGAGAAGAGAAAGGGACGCAATCTACTCTGGAATGAGAAGGGACTGCAAACCACTAAGAGAGAAGACGGGAACGCAAACCACTAATAGAGGAGAGGAGAAAACAACCCCCAAAGTGAAGAGAGGGGAACGCAAACCACTAATAGAAGAAAGAAGAACACAACCCCCAAAGAGAAGAGAGGGGAACGCAATCCACTGTGAGGGGAGAGGAGAATGCAACCTACTGTGAAAGGAAAGGGGAACACAACCCACTAAGAGAGGACGGGGGAACTCAACACACTGTGAAAGAGGAGGGGAACGTAACCCACAAAGGGTCGAGAGGGGAACACAGCCCTTAAAAATAACACATAGGAACCAACCCACTGTGATTGGAGCGGGAAGCACAACGCAACCTACATAGAGCCGAGAGAAGAACACAACCATTAAATAGAACAAAGGAGTACGAATCCATAGTGATTTAAGAGGGGAACATGACCTCATATGAGAGGAGAGGGAACGCAACCCACTGTGAGAGAAGAGGGGAACTCAACCCCTAAGAGAGGAGAAGGAAAACAAACGTCAAGAAGAAACGAGAGGAACACAATTCACTGGGTGAGAAGAGGGGAACGTAACCCACTTTGAGGGAAGAGGGGAACACAACCATCAAAGAGAAGAGGAGAACGGTGACAACCATGTCACCGTCCATGTCGTTGACGTAGATGATGAATATTAGTGGTCCCAAAACAGAACCTTGAGGCACCCAGCTAGTAACGGGCACTCACTCAGAAGCCTGTCCATTCACCACCGCCTGTGGCCGCCTGGCACTTAGCCAGTTCTCTATCCAGCCGGCTACTTTTCCGTCTATGCCCAGCGCTCGCACTTTCAGGAGAAGGCGGCGATGTGGTACTTTATTTAAAGGCTTTCTGAACGTCTAAATAGACCACATCTACTGCCTTGTCCCGATCGTGCTCACTGAAGACGAAGTGGAATAATTCCACAAAGTGCTTCAGGCATGACCGTTGCCTTCCGAAGCCGTGCTGGGAACTCCTCAGTTGCAGGTTTGACTCTAAATGTGACGTCATTTTGTCCACCATGATGCTTTCCATGAGTTTACCGACTATCAAAGTCAGACTGATAGGTCAGTAGTTCGACGGTTGGCTACGGTCTCCTTTCTTGAAGATAAGAGTCACCTCCGCTTCACGCCAGTCTCTAGGAACGCATTCGGTCCGGATTGACATGTTGAAGATTGCGCTCAGGTGTCGTGACACTTGATCGCGCACGCCTTTCAACACTTTAGGTAGAAACCCATCCGGGCTAGGTGATTTATTCGTCATTAGGTCAGTGATCTTCTTTTTGATTTCTCCTTTGGTGAAGTCTATATCCTCCAGCTTTTCCCTCGAGTAGGAACTCGTTGGCTGGGGGATGGGACCACACTCTTCAGTAAACACTGAAGAGAAGTAGTCGTTGAGGAGGTTAGCATTTTCTGCAGCTGAGTGCTTTAATGTCCCTTCCTTATTCCTCAAAGGGCCAATCGTTCGACGGAATGGTTTACGGATGTTTACATATCCAAAGAACTCCTTGACATTCTCTTTACAAAGTTTCGCCACTCGGAGTTCCTCAGACCGCTTAGCCGCCCTTATGCTGGACTTCACTCTCCTGGCTAGCCTCTATATTTGTCAAAGTCACCCGAGATCTCTGATTGCCGGTACACATTTCTCTTCTTCCTAAGCAGTTGGCCGATTTCTCGATTAAACCACTTTGGTTGAACAGAAGACCGCTCGATATTGTTACTCCTAAGTCTGTCTCTCTGTCTACGCTTAAGAGTTGAATACCATTTAGTGAGTAATTTGCTTTGACATTTTGGTATTCGATATGAAGCACTTTGCATTTGTCGGTGTTAAAAGGCATTTGCCACGTTTGCGCCCAGTTCGATAATTTATTGAGGTTTTTCTGCATTTCATCAATCTGTGCGTCAGCAAACTTCGATATTATGCCTTAAATGCCTTCGTCTAAGTCGTTAATGTATACTAAGAAAAGAACTGATCCTAGAAGTCTAAGTCGTTAATGTATACTAAGAAAATAACTGATCCTAGAACAGACACCTGAGGTACCCCACTAGTGAGGTCTGTCCAGCTAGAAGATTTTCCATTTATATCTACGCGTTGCCTACGATTACTTAGTCAGTTTTCTATCCACCTTGCTATCGCTCCTTCAGTTCCGCGCGCTTTTAATTTAGTTATTAAACGTTTGTGTGGAACTTTGTCGAAGGCCTTTTGAAAGTCTAAGTAAATTATGTCGACCGCTTTACTTTTGTCGTATTCATTAAAAATGTCTTTAGAGAAGTCTAATAGATTCGTTAGACGAGAGCGTTTATTTCGAAAGCCGTGTTGGGTGTCCCTAAGTAGCTTCCTTTCTTCCAAATGGTTAACGAGTTTGTCGCATATGTGTCTCTAACATTTTGCAAACGACCGAGGTTAAACTAATTGGGCAATAATTACTAGGTAGAGATCTACTGCCTTTTTTAAATATTGGTGTTACGTTAGTGAGCTTCCACTCATCGGGTATAGTCCCGGTCTCTAACAAATAATTAAATAATAACGGCGGCGGTTTGGCTGGCTCACTTTTGGCTTCTTTTAATATTTGAGGGAAGACCATATCCGGGCCGGGTGACTTATTTACCTTTAGCTTTTTAATGCATCTGAGTACGTCTCTTTCTGTAACAGTGATACTACTTAACGCCTCGTTGTAACCTATTTGGATAGCTGCCAGTGTTGGCATTTCGCTAAGATCTTCTGTAGTAAAGACTGATGTAAAAAGTGTGTTTCAAATAGAGCTCTTCTGTTCATCGTTCGTGGTAAAGTTTCCGCTCTCATCAGTTCGCGGTCCGATAAATTTACATGTTTCTCTCTTTTGTCGTACGTAACTATAGAACTATTTCGGGTTGGTTTTACTTTGATTTGCCACATGTGATTTCAAGGACTTTTTAGTCTGTTTAATTAACCTTTTGTATCTACGTCGTAAGTCTGAATATTTGGCGCGTTCTGTCTCGTCGTTAGAAGGTTTAATCTAATATGGGCATTCCTCTTGTCTCGTAGACAATTAGCTACCTCGCTACTCCACCATTTAGGTTTGTTTTTGTGTGGCGAACGACGATTTTTTAAAGGAATACATTCTTTCACCGCCTCGAAGTACGAGCTAGTAAAAAATGTCCATTTATCGTTTATATCATTTATGTCACGCAAGTTGCTACAATCTTTTTGCTTAAGTTTTGTTCTGAGCTTAGTAAAATTCACTATCCTAAAGTCTGGGACTCTTTCGTTGCTACTATTTATATAGTTACGATTGAAATTTATACTAAATGCGATTGCACGGTGGTCGCTATTACTAGATTCCTCTCCGACATTAATATTCTCTATCAAATCTTCTTTTGTTGCAAAAATTAGGTCGAGTATATTATTTCCGCAAGTGGGGCATAGTACAAACTGAGTTAGTAAACTTTCTTGTAAGTTGTTATTGAGTTCGTTACCATAATGAGCGGATAGCGGTTCGCGCCACTTTGGTATTGGTAAATTAAAATTGCCCAAAATTACGGTATCGTGCGCGTTACTTATTTCGCCGATTTGTTCAATGAAATCTCTGTCGGTTTGCTTTGGGTAAGAAAAATCACGAAGAAGGTGAACTATGTCTTTCAGAAGGATGGTGCCCCGGCCAACAAGGTCTAGACCGTGCAAGAGTGGTAGTGGCTGAACATGAACTTCTGGTCGGAGGACTTTTGGCCACCGCAGTTGCCCGACCTCAATCTAATCGACTACAGCATGTGGGTGCTTATCGAGGGCAAGGCCTTAAAGGTCGTCCACAGCAAAGTTAACGAACTTATGTCCTCCGTCAACCACGTGTCGGCCAGCATAAGGAATGACGTGGAACGCGTGTTCACCGACGAGGGCGGCCAAATTAATTAATATTACAATTTAAACACATATTTATATGTTGAAACTAAAAATGAGTCTAAGTACATTATTATTATCATTGTGTCATTTGTTAGGTGTGTCGTAGCGAGTGTAACATGACCTTTACAATATCCTGTAATTGGCGTATCTCTTTTTGCAATAAACCATTGAGATTTGCAAAGGACGAAATCAGTCGACAACAGGCACCAGCCAGAGTACGGTGTGGGTAGATCGAATGCAACATCCGCCATAGCCGCTCAGATGCATAGAATAGAACTTACTTCCGTAGTTGAGCTTGGATCAACCAAAGGAACGATAAAATAAATGTAGGTTCATCCGAATCCAACATATAGAACGCCACAGAACGTAGAATGTCCAGGGTCTGGGTACAAGAGAAACTAAGGCTGTGAATGTGTACCGCCGGGGTGAAGCGTCGGTTGAACACCGAGACAAAAAATCAGTGCGATTTAAATAGGTCGAAACGAGTCCCGTTTAGCAACATGTCTATGTTTGAGTGGTTCCATGACAGCAGCAGAATTGCATGACCTTGGTCTTGGTCAGATTAGATCGAAACTTGTGCATTTTGTCATAATCGAGGCAATGTTTAGTGCCTTTTGAAACTTGCGCTTCAGAATAAGCATCCGAGACGCGCTAAGAGAAATCTAAATTCGTCTACGTAGATTGTAGCAAAAACGACATTTGGTAGTACCAAAGTGACACCGTTTATAGTCAGGGCAAATAAAGTGGCACATAGGACATTTCCTGTGGGATGCCCTCTTCTTGCACTACTTAGGAGAATGTCTCTCCTAACCGTATGCGGGAGCAACTATGTCGAAGAAATCAGACAGATAATTGGAGAAGCTCCATCTCTTTCTCATAACATGGAGGGCCTCCATGATATTTTATATCCACGGGGTATATATGAATGCCTTCTCTAAATTGAATAATACAATGGCGAAGTGCTTACTGCGAATAAAGCTCTTATAATCAGCATTCTTCAGCCAGGACAGACCATCAGATGTGAAATGCAACTTACGGAAGCTGCACTGTGCAGAATAAAGGTGACCTCAGTTACCTACAGAATAAGCAAACCTAAGAGGACGTGAAAGAAATTGGGTGACAACGATCCTTTCGGAGGGTATCTGGGAAGATCCCCCCCGACAATATCCGGTTGAACATGTCTAACAAAAAGGCCAAGCCTCGTCCAGACCAAGGGTGGTATCCGTGAACGGAGTGAAAGCGCAATGCAATTCACTAACAAAAAACGATCATTAAAGATTTCCTCGCCTCTAGAGCTGAAGTCCAGTCGACCGACTTCAGTCAGTAAGCAGCGTGCTTGGAATTCTGGGAGAGCAGCATCCCGACTAGATAATCTGGAGTAAGCGGTTGCGAAATATTTTGCCACGGGTCCGAAATGGTGATCCCGCCCTCCTGGATAACTGGATGGAGTTCCTGAGAGAACTTACCTCTAAATATTTTGACACGCTTCTACACCTCTGCAAGAGAGAATCCTTCCATTGAATAAAAACACGCATTCTGTGCGTGGAGAACGGTGAGTTTGCTTAGAATTGAAAAGCAACCTACCCCTTGTCCAACGAACTTTCCAAACGGACCGTACCAATAGCGCATATTGATTCATTGGTTTTGAGTGGCGCAACTAAACCAGTAGCGCATATGCATGTAAGAATATCACTTGACTCTGGGGGACCGTTTCACAATCGTCCGTTCTCCAAGGTCGTGGATTTTTTGCAAAACTTCCAGACGTTCGTGGAATGGAAGCCAACCAACCCCGCGGTGGTGAAGGTGCTAGTGAAAAACTCAACGGTCTCATTAACCGACCTAAACTCCTCTACTGATATAGAAAAATTAGGTCAGTTGCTGTCTCAGTCTCTGTAGGGATATCCACTCTCGAGGAACCAGAAGTCCCACCAGGAATAACTGGGGATGTTGCTAGGAGGAGGGCGTTCTTGATTGAATAACCTGGGCGAGAGCACATCGTCTCTCATGACATTCACGATTCTGGAGTCTACGAATCTTGGAAGCTCCCAATTTTTTCTGCTAGTTAGGGCCGCCTTGAGCTGATCACCTATAGTTCCCCTCTCTCTGCAGGTACGTGCGAGCTTCTTTCTTCCATTCATGGTTATATGGAAAGAATTCTGCTAATAGTTTGGTGATGCCACCTTAGCACAAAGAGAGAATCATTATGGGCGGCTCTCAGGGAGAAGAATGTGAAGGGTAATCCACTTTAATCAGCGATACAAGAATGAAGAAAACTACCTCTCCGCAAAGAGAATTTGGGAGCGTTTCCTGAGAAAGAATAGTATGGGCCATCTCAAAGGTAGAGAGGGACTCGGTTCGGGGAGGGATTCACTGAACTTAGATGGTAAAAGAAAAGTTCCTTTACTAATTAAAGGAGGGGTGGTGTAACCCATCTACCAGAAAGAGGTGCAAGGTGGCCTTTCTAGTTCTGCTCCTTTACCCCGGCATTAAGGTTGGTCGAGGTTTTCCTGTTGGTCGGGGTTTCTTCTTTTGTAAAGAATAAATGTTTAGGAAGATTGAAAACAACTTGAGAGCACTCGTAACTCAGCGTAGCCTTCAACCAGAAAACATTTAAGTAGTGGTCAGCTATATCTCTCATCCTGCCTTTCCAGGATTTTCCATCGAAGAATTTTGGCCCTTTTAATGGCTACCTCCCTGGCCACGTTAATGTTGCTGTTAACACCAGTCACACAGCTACCTCGACCGGACGGTATTCAGCGTGCAGTCGTTACCAAAGCCGGGCTCTGACGATACTACAAAGGTAGTAGCTCTCAAATGAGTAGCCAGAGAGGTAGGCCAGATCAGGGATAAACCCATTACTAAATCTTTCTAGACATAGATATGACCGTCAAGCTCTGACGAGCCATCAATTAACAAACCCAGAGGTGGGATCCAAGACTTTTAGTTCTCCTGGCAGCAAAGAAGGGAATAAAGCTCACCCGCCCGCCTAAGGCAGTACAGCCTTATCTACTAGGGAAAGGTCGTAGAGGGATGGTTGGTCCATTATACGCAGAGAAGGAATTATTGAGGGTGTAAACCTATCATCCCATTAATCGCGCCCCATGCCTATGACCACTCAAGGCTGGTTATTTCAACCTGTTTATTAAGGTTATACAGCCTCTCTTCTGACACAAAATGAATTAACTGGTCTGGTCCTTAATCTTAGTTACGAGAAAAGTGAAATGACAGAGGTTTTAAAAAGTTGCAAATAAGGACAGGCCAGATAGCACAAATTTTCTAGGTAGTAAAGTGGTGACAATTATTCTAATCCTTCCTTACAAGCGATGGGTCAGGGAGGGTACAGGGGTCAGCTATAGCTGACACCTTTGGACACACTGAGGCCGGGAGGCTGTGCCGCTCCTCCAGAGCCCGGTACTAGGGGCAATCCCTTGCGGAGAGGGGGGGGGAACATCTTCACCAAAGGTGTTTGAAAATAGTTCTTTAGAGAAAACAGTGAATTGAAAAGATATGAAAGCTCCATAGCCACAAGCAGGCAGAGGAAACAGCGTGTTAGGTGGTTGTTTACCTCATATTTTTTCAGCGATTTTTTGTCGTCTCCACTTAAACCAATCTCCGTCGCGATCCATTGCGTTTTGTTGACGAGTTCTTCCTGCATCAAATTAATCGCCATGGAAATTAAAGCCATTCCTATGGGAGAAGATAAGACTCAGGACGAAGAATCAAATCAAGTAACAACCTTTCACAAATTTTCCTCCGAAGTTATCTAAAATCGCCTTCACAGGCATAGTAGCATATATGATTAACAAGGTTTGATAGAGCTATTTATTTCATCTTAGATACCTTTACAAACATCCTAAACTGAATAGAACTGTGATCACAGGAAATTGATCAACGTTGATAGACTTTAACGAAATTATTGATTCGTGAAATGCCACCTAAAATATTGCTTTCACGAGTTGATTAACTGACCTTTTTACAGGAAAATTATGTTTACATTAATTTAAGTAATCTTTCTCTCTTTCAGTCTATAATATCATTAGTTAATTTCGCCAAACTCACCATATCTTTTAAAGATGTAAATATTTGCGGAGTGGACACCATTTCATTTTTAGGTGATTTGTAAACCACTATCATAAAAAATACTATGTACTCAGATTACGCATTTATGCAAACAATGTTGGAATTGTTATTGTATCCTGCAAACATTTTTAGTTTATTTAAAAAACTTTGTGCAATAAAACCCAACACAATGACCTAACTTATTTTATCTTTCCTTGTAAAATATCATTGTAAAGTATCGTTGTAAAAAGAAAGAGGTAAAGTTGCCTTTAGGTCTTAATGTTAAATTTGACTACAAATTGGCAGTGTACAATCATACTCAATTAGGCTAATAATTTGTGGAGATCACGAGAACTCAATTACTGATTTTAAGATACCTATTTATGGAAAGATACATATTTATAAAAAGATACCGATATGTTTTAAGATACTTTATCGAACTGGAAAGTAAGGTAAAATGAAATATATTATATATTTTACCTTGAAAGCATTAAAATTTAGCAAACCAAGTTCCCTCCCCCTCCCAAATACGCTCTTTTTATATAAAAGCAAAGAGGCCTTAATGAAATAAATGTCGCCTACCAGAAACAAATATAGGCAAATTTGTTTAAAACATAAATTAATTTACAAAAGAACAACTCTTGCTGGGCCTCGTGGATACGGCGTTGGATTTCTGACGTCGAGGCAGCTGGAGACAATGACAAGGAATTCTTGCTAGTCTCTTGGATACGACGTTGGATTTCTGACGTCGAGGCAGGGGGGGGGGGTCAATCACCGGGAATTCTAGCTAGCCTCAAGGATACGGCGTTGGATCTGTGAGGTCAAGGCATGGGGTCAATGACTGGGAATTCTCGCTAGCCTCGTGGATACGGCATTGGATTTCTAACATCACGGTAGGGGGATGGGGCAATAACTGGGAATTCTCGCTAGCCTCGTGGATACGGCATTAGATTTCTATTCTAACATCGAGGTAGGTGGGGGAGGGCATCAATGATCGAGAATTCTGGCGAGCATCGTGGATACGTCGTTGGATTTCCTACATCGGGCAGGGGGTTCAAGACCGGGAATTCTCGTTAGCTTCATGGATACGGCGGTGGATTTCTGACGACGAGGCAATGATGTCAATAACCAGGAATTCTCGCTAGCCTTGTGGATACGCCCTTAGATTTCTGACTTCGAGGCTGTGGGTTCAATGGCCGGGTATTCTTGTTAGCCTGGTGGATAGGGCGTTGGACTTCTGTCTTCGAGACAAGGGGTTCAATAACTGGGGATTCTCGCTTGCCTGGTGGATAGTGCGTTGGATTTCTTACGTCGAGGAAGGGGGTTCAATGAACGGGAATTCTTGCGGGCATCGTAGATACGACGTTGGATTTTTATTCTGACTGCGAGGCAAGAGGTTCAATGACCGGAAATTCTCGTTAGCTTCGTGGATATAGCTGTGGATTTCTGACGACGAGGCAATGAGATCAATGACCAGGAATTGTCGCTAGCCTTGTGGATACGTCGTTGGATTTCTGACTTCGAGGCAGGGGGTTCAAATACTGGGAATTCTAGCTAGCCTGGTGGATAGGACGATGGATTTCTGACATCAAGACAAGGGGTTCAATGACTGGGGATTCTCGCTAGCCTGGTAGATACGGCGTTGGATTTCTGACGTCGAGGAAGGGGGTTCAATGACCAGGAATTCTCGCTAGCCTTGAGGATATGGCGTTGGATTACTGACTGCGAGGCAGGGGGTTCAATGAACGAGAATTCTTGCGAGCATCTTAGAGACGATGTTGGATATCTGACTGCGAGGCAGGGGGTTGAATGGCCGGGAATTGTCGCTAGCCTGGTGGATACGGCGCTGGATTTCTGGCTTCGAGGTAGAGGGTTCAATGAGCTGGAATTCTCGGTAGCCGGGTGGATACGGCGTTGGATTTCTGACTTCGAGGCAGGGGGTTCAATGACAGAGAATTCTCGGTAGCCTCGTGGATACGGCGTTGGATTTCTGACTAAGAGGCAGAGCGTTCAATGACAGGGAAGTCTCCGTAGCCTCGTGGATAGAGCGTTTGATTTCTGACGTCAATGCAGGGGGTTCAATGACCGGAAATTCTCCCTAGCCTCGTGGATTTGGTGTTGGATTTCTGAAATTGGGCAGGAGGTTCAAGACTATGAATTCTCGCTAGCCTCGTGAATACGTCGTTGGATTTCTGATGTCGAAGCAGAGAGGTTAATTACAGGGAATTCTAGTTAGCCTCGTGGATACGACGTTAGATTTCTGACTTCGAGGCAATGGGTTCAATGGCCATGAATTTTTGCTAGCCTCGTGGATACAGCGTTGGATTTCTGACTTCGAGACAGGGGGTTCAATGACTGGGGATTCTCGATAGCCTAGTGGATATGGCGTTGGATTTCTGAAGTCGAGGAAGGGGGTTCCATGACTGGGGATTCTCGCTAGCCTGGTAGATACGGCGTTGGATTTCTGACGTCGAGGAAGGGGGTTCAATGAACGGGAATTCTTGCGAGCATCGTAGATACGACGTTGGATTTCTGACTGCGAGGCAGAGGGGTGAATGGCCGGAAATTTTCGCTAGCCTCGTAGATACGGGGTTGGATTTCTGACGGCGAGGCAGGGGGTTTAATGCCCCTGAATTCTCGCTAGCCTCAAGGATACGGCGTTAGATTTCTCACTTCGAGGCATGGGGTTCAATGACCGGGAATTCTCACTAGCCTCCAGGATACGGCGTTGATTACTGACTGCGAGGCAGGGGGGTCAATGAACGGGAATTCTTGCCAGCATCGTAGATACGACGTTGGATTTCTAATTGCAAGGCAGGGGTCTGAATGGCTGGAAATTCTTGCTAGCCTGGTGGATACGGCGTTGGATTTCTGACTTCGAGGTAGAGGGTTCAATGAGCGGGAATTCTCGCTAGCCTCGTGGATACGGGGTTGGATTTCTGGCCTCGAGGCAGGGGGTTTAATGCCCCTGAATTATCACTAGCCTCAAGGATACGGCGTTAGATTTCTCACTTCGAGGCATGGGGTTCAATGACCGGGGATTCTCACTAGCCTCCAGGATACGGCGTTGATTACTGACTGCGAGGCAGGGGGGTCAATGAACGGGAATTCTTGCCTAGCATCGTAGATACGACGTTGGATTTCTAATTGCAAGGCAGGGGGTCTGAATGGCTGGAAATTCTTGCTAGCCTGGTGGATACGGCGTTGGATTTCTGACTTCGTGGTAGAGGGTTCAATGAGCGGGAATTCTCGCTAGCTTCGTGGATACGGGGTTGGATTTCTGACCTCGAGGCAGGGGGTTTAATGCCCCTGAATTCTCGCTAGCCTCAAGGATACGGCGTTAGATTTCTCACTTCGAGGCATGGGGTTCAATGACCGGAAATTCTCACTAGCCTGTTGGATACGACGTTGGATTTCTCACTTCGAGGCAGGGGGTTCAATGACCGGGAAGTTCTCGCTAGCTTCGTGGATACGGCGTTGAATTTCTCACGTCGAGGCAGGGGGTTAAATCCCAGTGAACCCGAAGAAAAAACTAAGAGCAGCTGGGTCATGAGCTAGCTGCCCACTGGGCGGATACATTGATACTCACTCTTGTGGTGTGGTGGTAATTAGCCTCACATTCATCATCATTCACATAGGCAATTAAAGCACCGCCATCATTTCCCTTCCTGCCTTCACAACATAATATGCTCATTCTCTCTCGCCTCTTCCGTAATCCAGAGATTGGGGTAATAGGTACCCCCTGGGGGGTGCACTCATATACACATACCCCTGACACGGAACGAGTGTCACACCCTTGGGGGTCACAAGGACTGACGCCATTACTGCTTGCTGTCAAAAAGCACGCAATATGTCCCCTCCCCCTCCTCGTCTCACGAGGACAGGTCCCATGGAGCTTGACATTCTAATTGTATGTACATTTCATTATCTGGTGTTGGTAATCACGTCCACGATGCTCTCCCACGAGACAGGATACTGTTTCTTGTCATACTGATCTTTATGTACACTTCATTATCCACCCACAAGGACAGGCCCCTCGGAGCTTGTCATTTTGATCTTTATGTAATTTTTATTATCCGGCTGGGGCAATTTCATCTGCAATGTCCCCCAAGAAGACAGGCCCCTGTTTCTTGTCATTCTGATCTTTATGTACTTTTCATTATCCGATCGGGTCAATCTCGTCCATGAAAGTCTTTAGCGACTCACCATAAATGCAGAAGGCAATTGTGACGATCATTTTCATTGAAGCAACGAACGTTTCGTCCCCTCCGGCCGTGAAAGAATTTCCGGGCACGTAATCACCAAACCCAATGGTGGACAAGGTGATGAAGGTGAAGTAGATGGCCTCATGTATTTGCCACCCTTCCCAGTAGCTGAACAGTGCTCCTCCCAACATCAGATACATGAAAATTACATACAGGTTGACTACGATCGGCACGTTTATCTATTAGAAAAAGGAAGAAATTGAACTTTGAGTTTGATATATTTCCCATTAACGCAGTGATTTATTAAAAAACATGGGGGGGGGGGGTGGAAGGAGTATGTATATTCCTTTTTGAGAAAGGGGATTAAATTAATTTAAGAAAACAGAGCGACTGAAATATGCAATTCCACCCCCTTTTTTTCTGGAATCGCTTGAGAATCTCCAGAAGACCACTCTATGCTATTTCCCTTTAATATCGTTATATCTTAGTTAGCTTTAAAAGAAAAAAAAACACGAATATTCGAATGCATTCGAGCTCCTTCAGTTGCTAGTTCTTTAGCGGTTTGTAAGTAGATGATGTAATATCGCGAGATTTTGGAGGTAAAATTTTCTCTCTGAATCCACTCCCTTCGGTTTCAGCAGCTCATCCTTGAACACAGCCCAATGTGACCTTGAGTGATCCTCAGTTTCTTATATAATATTCCATGATTTTGTTAGACAACGGTGGGTTAGGTCAGGTGAACTTATTTAGTGTGGTTTATCTCATCGATCTCTTACTTTTTATTTCTCCCTGCATTGAAAGACTTTGACGCATGTTATCGACGTCAGTGAATGTCAAGGCTATGATGCTGCTGCTTTGGGGTGCATTTTTGTAAGATTTTAAAGTTATCAAGCGTTTTACGATGGTTACATTATTACGATTTTGTGTTTTAGGATATTCAAGCTTTTTACGCTTGTTTTATGTAAATAGCTATAGATTTCCTGGAATTCTATGATTTTAATCTATATTATCAATTACATTACAGATTTAATTACATAATTAGTAGGCATATATGACTCATCGCCAATCTCGTCTTTCCATAGGATTTTTGGTTTTAAATACTTTTTCTTTTTTACTTCGCTCAGGACTCGGCGAATACGACACCAACGGCAGCAGAGACGACTGGAAAAAAAATAAAAAATATTTGGCAGAATCTTTACATTAAAAAGCTGTATTAAGTTAAGTGTCTGCGAAAATGAACCTATGAATTATATAGTCTTAATCTTTTTCCCTTTTTATTTACTTTTTTATTACTTTCCCTAGGATGATAAAAATTAAACTTAGTTTATCAAAGTCTATGCTATAAATATATAACTTTCTTCTAAAGTAATTAATAAAAGAAAATGAATATTTGGGTAACTATAATTAAAGAAATAATGCTGAGGAATCTGCAGAGTATGACTAAACATCAACAAACAGAAGAGCCAATGCATTATTATAAATCGGAAAGAACCCAAGCCCGAATCAATGATATAGAAGTTGTTCAAGAAATTAAAAATCTAGGAATTATAATTACAGGAAAGAGGAAATATATGAAAAAACATACAAAAAAATAAAATTGAAAAGGAAAGGAAAATGTCATTCTCTGTGATGGAGAGATCATGCAACAAGATCCTAATAGGAAAAATATATTGGAAGAGTGTAGTGCTACCAAGCGTACTCACATGAGGGGTAGTAGTGGAATGGAAAAAAACAGAACTGGAAAACTACAAAAAAAATAGAAAATAAAGTGTAGAGACATGTGCTGGGTGCTCCAAATTACAAGTACACTGCAGTGGGGGCATTAAGAGGAGAAATAGGAAGTACCACAATGGAAGTAAGACATATAAAGATAAAATTAAATTACACAAAACATGTGATCAAAGGAAACAATGAGTTACTAAAAAAAATATTGGAGAAGATGAAATAAAAAATGAAGGAAACCAATGGCTAAGTTCAGTAAGAGGATATATGAAGGACTTAACATAAGAAGTATGGAAGAACTGAATCAGTTGAAGGAAGAAAGTATGAAGGAGAGAGTAAGGAAATGGGCAGAAGAGAGATGGAGGCTAGGTATGGAGAGGAAATCAACACTGAGTACATATTTTATGAATAAGAAGGTGATCAAGGAGGAAAATATATATGAAAACTCATTTAAGTCCAAGCTAATGTTTAGATGCAGAACCAACTCACTTCATCTGAATTGGAGGAAGAGGTTTACAGGAGAGGAGCTAAAATGTGACCTCTGCAACCGAGGAGAGCAAGAGACACTACGACACTTTCTATTAAATTGTGAGGGACTAATAGACAGAAGTAGGGAGTATACTACTATAGGAGACACCACATTGGAAAAAGTGCTCTTGTTCAACCCAACAAGTGAGGAAGAAGTAGAAAAATACATTATACTCGTATATCGAAGAACTATGGAAAGCAAGGAAAAGAAGGATCGAAATAGCCCAAAACTTGCCCTAAACCTAAACCTGAATAGGAATTAAAGTTATTGCGCTGCCATTGCAAAGGCCTTAGCGCACCCTACATCTGTATCTGTATATGTAGGTATATAAAAGTGAAAAAAGACCTAAACAATGTGAGTGATTTTGAACAACAGGATTATGATATATGTACATTAGTCAAAGAAGAGATAGAACTGATGGTGGATTTATATCAGAAATTGCATTGCTTCAAATCTAAATGATAATATAAAGATGAGTCACTGTGGATAGAAATTAGGGTCAGTAAAAATAGGATAATATGTAGTGATCGGATTATGCAATAGGTAGGCTACTGGCACCAAATTGCAGGATTCAATAGACCCCGCGAAAACGTCCACAAAATGGACGCGCGGTGGTCTTATTAAATCCCAGCGTACTCCACAAATCTAAAATAATATGTCTAAAATTTTAATAAGGAAATGAGAATGTAGAGATTAATTTGCATCTATGAATTTGAATACAAAAAAATAAGAAATATATATACATATATATATATATATATATATATATATATATATATATATATATATATATATATATATATATACACGAGGGGCGGTCAATAAGCTTTGCAATTCGGATATAAGGAAACGAGATATGAGGAAAAGTGCTTTATTATTTTTCAATATAACTACCCTCGACTTCAATGCACTTGCGCCACTTGTCCCTGAGGCTTCGAATTCCCGACAACCAGAAATCTCCCGACTGCTGTTCAATCTCCTCCCGGATGGCGAGCTGGACATCTTCATCGTCCCCAAACCGGCGTCCACGCAGTGCAGCCTTGAGCTTTCGGAATAAAAAGTAGTCGGTGGGGGCCAGATCTGGACTGTAGGGGGGATGGTTGAGCTCCTCGAATCCGCACTCGCGCACGGCAGCTTTTGCAACTCTGGCCTTGTGGACTTTGACGATGTTGAAGTCTATCATGGGGCATAAGGTTTCTAGGGATCCAACGGGCAGAGACCTTGGTCATGGCCAAATTGTCGCGGATGATGTTTATAACACTTCCATGTGATATTCCAAGTTCTCGCTCGATTTCTTCGACCTTCACCCGTCGATTTTCGAGGATCATCGTCTCCACACAGGCCACATTGTCCTCGTTGGTCACGTCTGACGGGCGTTCTGGAAGAGGGTCATCTTCAAGGGACTCACGACCATGGTGGAACTCCCTATTCCAGCGAGCAATGGTTGCATAGGAAGGGGCGGTGTCGGTGTACACTGCAACCATGCATTCATGCATTTTTTTTAATTCTTGCCTTCATTGGTCTAAAATATGATCACTGGGCGGTGCTCAACCTTCTCCATTGTTAAAAAATTTGTGACTGACGATCTGCGATCAGCTACTGCTTCTTAAATAGATGAGGCAGGAGCGTGCGGCTGCAGGTCCTGACTTGTCATAACTTGTCCTAACACCCCCACAAACAGCCATCCCCCTTCCTCTGTTTTGCCCTACCGATTCGCAAAACCTATTGACCGCCCCTCGTATATATATATATATATATATATATATATATATATATATATATATATATATATAAGGCAAGCGACCGTTAGAAGTAAGCGCGGGACAAACAATGTACGAACGCACCAAAGGTCAGAAACACCAGTGTCAATAAGACAACGCGTAAACAAACATTTTGCATCTCAGAGTAGATTTATCGAAAGACTGAAGTCTACGAAGCACCTGTGTAAACATACCTGCTAACCAAAAGGAGTTGTATTACAACGCTGCGACAAGCGTATCCTGTTATATTGATATAACATGGGATATGCAAGTAATTTGACTTACACAGCTTTCGTTAGCTCCACCTTTGGGTGGAGAACAATGATTATAGGCCACGACCTCTAGAAAATAAGCATATATATATATATATATATATATATATATATATATATATATATATATATATATATATTCTAGGGCAGCTCAGTTAGGATGATTATTGTATTGTTAAGATTATTAGATTACTGTCGTTAAGAAGATTATCTCGTTCACGTTCCCACTCTTAGATTCACCAAGTCTAGTCTCTCGCGAAGTAAGTTCGTGACGTGCCGCTTGCCCGGTCAATAGGCCTATATTAGAATAAAGTATATTTTTGCAACGTCCTTCTTTACTTCGATTTACCCGGAAATCTTCGGTAAGCTCAGCCAAAATAAGAACACAATGAAAAAATCATCTTTGGAGTCAAATACTTAAATTTACCATATAGTAGTCCTTCCTATAAACCGGTACCAAGGAATACCGCTATAAATTGGTAATCCGCATTCCCCCATAAATATACTTGGAGGCATTTTACAGACCATCTGGACAGACTGATTGTATTGATGAGTTTAGGGGAGGCGGGTCCCAGTTGAATTACTAGGGGCACATTACGTTCTCCTGGTAGGCTTCGGCGCAGAGGGGAATTTGTTTGACCGAGGTTTGAGATTAGATATGCTGGGCTTACTGAAGGTGGCTCGGTAATCGAGGTAAGTAAAGGACTTCGAAAGGACGCGGCAAAGAAAATATTACTTTATTCTTAAATTGGACTACTAAAAGGAGCAAGCGAAAACGTCTCAAGTTCGTTGCGGTCCCTGTGTAGGCTTTCTGCTTTACGCGAAGTATCGAGTCTAAAGGCAGCAGGACTTAGGCGAGTTAACGGGATTCCATAATAATACTAAGGGACTGGATTAACTACCGCATTCTGAATAATTACTATTGAATAATGAATCACGAGAGTCTCTGTCTTACTATATATATATATATATATATATATATATATATATGTTTCGGATTCAAGGGGCGTGACTTTGATCTGTCCGTGGGGCAGAGCCAGTGATCTATTTTGTTCGTTATTTCTACCCCTTGGGTAGAGTTTCCGACAGTTCTGTCTACATGTTGTGCCTACATATATCCCATGGATTTATCTTTATTATAGAGAATCGTTTGTTGCAGATCCCTGTGAAATTTCTCAGGTCAAAATCTATATTAGTTCACCTTGCTTTGTAGTCTGCCATTTGCTCACAAATCTCCCCAACACGCCTATGTTTGTTTGTGCGCGATCCTCGTATTTGTTTAGGTGGTCACCTTTGATAGCTGTATAAGTTTGTGTATTTTTGTGCGACTCTAAAAACCGCTTGCCTCACATCTATTTGTACAATTTGACATATATTTTTTTTCGTTTTCTAATTCTCTTATGTTCTTTATTTATTACACTTGGCATATTATTTCCTTAATTTACACACACAGCAATTTTTAGGATTTCATAAATCTACCGAGCGTCCATTTGTAGAGTTCCTCGCTGGGACTATTAAATCCTGCTATTTGCGTGCCACAGGCCTACCTATTTTATAAAACTAGCCCTACAAGTTAATGATCAGGGAAATAAGTAAAGAATGTGAAGTAGATACACTTATTCTTGGTGACTTTAATTTAAATTCTAGACTCAATTTGTTAATAAGCCAACAAGGGGTGCTAATATATTATATCTAGTTACTTCAAATGATGATCACTTGGTTCAGAAATATTCTATTTGGGAAGCATTGGAAAATAGTGATGAGAAGATGGTTCGTTTTAATTATGAGAATAGTGAAAGGTAGAACATCAACAAACTCCACAAAAACTCCAAATTTTTATACAGGCGATTACGATAAATTACGCAACTTGCTAAATCAGATGTGAGAAACTTTTAAGACTATATCAAACATACTCGAGGAGAAGTGAATTTCAATTAATTTATTAGGAATAAATGTAGGAAGGCATTAATTAGGGTGGAATCAGGAGATAGCTAGAATATTTTCTGAGAAGAAAAGGACATACCAGAGATTACAGAGAGAAAGTACTTTTGAGAATTTAAATCATTATAGGTTGACTAGAAATGAACTAAATAAGATTATTAAGAAGAGCAAAAGGGCGGCAGAAATTAATTTAGCTCAAAATAATAATAAAGATCCAAGAAAATTCTTTAGCTATTATAAAATTAATAACAAATCTAACAGTGATAAAATAGGGTCTATTAGATATGAAGGGGTTTTGAAAGAATCTGATGAGGAAATTTATAGTAGATTTTCTTAATGATCATTTTTCTTCAGTATTTACACAAGAGAATCAAAGGTTGATTAATTGATGATAATTCTAGGTCAAGAGAAGTAGTGTTGAATACCATTAATATGAACAGGGACAACATTCATTCTAGGTTTCTCAAAGAAGGTGTAGATAGTATTGCAGTAGCTCTTGCGAAGATATATACTAGATTACTAGAGTTTGGAGAAATACCTAATGATTAGAAATAAGAAAATGTAGTGCCAATTTTTAAGAAAGTAAGTAAAGAAGACCTGAATAACTTCTATCGTTTTTAAAATTCTTGAGAAGATAGTTAAGAAGGGAATTTTTAGACCATCTAGAGAGTGGTAGGTTAATAAATGATGCTCAGAATGGGTTTATAAGAGGTAGATCGTGTTTAACAAATTTACTGGATTTTATGGATTATGTAACTAAACAATTAGATAAGGGAGAGAATGTTGATGTAATTTACTTAGATTTTAGCAAAGCTTTTGATAAGGTTCCACATAGGAGACTAGTTCACAAATTAAGAATGCATGGGATATGTGCGAAAATTTTGAATTGGATAGTTGAATGGCTGAAAGACAGGAAACAGAGAGTTGTACTGAATGGGGTGAGGTCACAGTGGAGGGATGTTATTAGTGGCGTACCTCAGGGATCAGTTCTAGGCTCTTTATTCATCATCATCATCATCATCACAACTCTATAATTTAAGGAGATTTTTTTTAGTATTTTTAATATTAATTTCATCTTAGTTTGGTTATGACTTATGTTTTTTTATCAAAGTTATTTCTAATAATTCTTTTATAATATCAAAAAACAAAATGGTGAAGTTCAGAAATAAATATAAGTATCGAAATTTTGTGATTTTTTAAAACCCCAAGAATTAAAAATGGTGAAGTTCAGAAAATTTAGTTTAGAGTTCCTTTTTAAAATTATTATAATTGGAGAAGTTCAAATTTATAAAAATTTAACCATGGCTGCTTTTTTTTAGATTTTAAATTTTAATCTTAGTAGCGAAGCACAAGTTCCCCGTAGGGTGAGTAGCGAAGCCATTGCCTGGTAGTTTATATAAATGATCTTGAGGAGTCTATAAATAGCAAAGTAGTAATTTTTGCTGATGACACTAAATTGACAGCTGTAGTCCAAGAAATTCAGGGTAGCTTTAAAGTGCAGAGTGACTAAAATAAGTTATTAGCTTGGGCTCAGAAGTGGCAGGTGACTTTTAACCTTAAAAAAAATGCCAAGTTATTAACATAGGACTGGATAATAGGGAATTTAGCTATGAAATGGATGGGCATTGGCTGAATTCAATGAGGATGAGAAGGAACTTAGGCTTAGGCGGAATAGTCGATAGATCACTAAAGTCTTTGAAGCAGTCTATTGAGGCAAAAAATAGAGCAAATATGGTGCTAGGATACATTAAGAGGCATGCTAGCTACAAGAGTAGAGAGGTAATCCTTAAACTCTACAACTCGGATGTCAGGCCACATTTAGAGTACTGTATACAAGCACGGTCACTACATTTTAGACGTGATATCAACCTACTAAAGTCAGTACAAAGGAAGGCAACAAGAATAATACCTGATCTGAAGCACTTTGAATATGAATATAGACTGAGGGTACTAAATATGTTCTCATTTGAAAGGTGTGTGATAGAGATTTTTTAAATCTGTTTTGGGATGAATAAGTTGGACTTTGGCAAGTTATTTGAGTTGAAAGGTAGTAATAGGACTAGGGAACATCATTTGATAATTTAAAAAACAGAGGTGCAGGTTGGATGTTAGAAAGTATCTTTTCACCAAAAGAGTGGTAGATTACAGGAATACTTTGCCGCCCGAGACATTTGACATTCCAAACTTGAATGTTTATAAGCGCAGATTGGAGGGTTAACTTTTTTTGTGTGGGGGTGAGGTATTCTAGACTCATCCTGCGGATGCATTTTTTATTATTGTATATTATGGGTGATTTGGATTTTCACCAGCCTTGGTGGTGATGCTTTTTGTGTTTGACGCACACGTGTGGATGGTTTAAATTGCATCGTTGATGACATAATCCTATAGATGCATTTTGTGGGCGGGTTTTGACAGTTGCGGATGACCTTTAATAGGCCCTTGTAGCTTTTGCCTTCCGTGAAATTATGTTATGTTTAAAGTCGAGGAAGTGGTCGGGTATGCTTGTTTCCATACAAAAAAAATGGCAGGTAGGAAGTAGAAAGGTATAGATGAAAGTATGGAATACAAACGAAAGGGTAAAGCAGAAGCATATAATTAACTGTTCGGTTTAGGGTAGACAATTTGGCTTGATATTTTCCAATTTATTTGGGTGTTTATACTCTTTTTTTTATTGATCCTGTATTGATCTTGTTAAACAAATTTCTTCCTTTTCTACCGGGTAAAGAGTGGGGCTCCCTCCCTCTTCTATTTTTCTCCGACTGTTTGCAAATTGCCTCTTTGCTCTTCTCTCTTCCTCGATTTTAAGATATGTCGCCTTTTTCTAAGTTTCCCCGTGGTTAATCATGTTTATTGTAGACATGCTGGTCAATTCATGCAATCTTTTTGATGTATTTCTCTCAGCTCATCGTTTGTCGGTGATACATACGATGGCTTTACTTTGCGGTGCTATATGAAATCCCGAAAGCAGAAATCCCGAATGCCGAAATCCCGAATGCCAAAATCCCGAAAATCCAATATCCCGGAATTCCAAAACCCCGAAAGCCAAATTCCGAAAATTCCCAAATGCCGAAAAGTCTAAATAACCTCGTTGTATCTTCTTGCGCTGATATCAGAATAAAATTAACCAACCACCCAACAAACTCGTAAAATACAAACCGAGTAAACATTAGGTCGAACTTTTGATTGTAATGACATTCTGTCAAGTACCCTTCAAGAAAATGGAGAAAATTTGTGAAATTATTCCTTCTCAAAAAGGACGTGATAAATTCAACGCACGCGGTTATTTATTGGTGAAAGATAAATCTGTGAACTCCCGTTACTATTGGTGTTGCGAAAGTCGAAAATCGCTTACCTATTTTCAAATGGACAGCATTTGCCTGAAAAAAATGTTGACCCTAACCACGCCCCCAATGCATGTGCGTTGCAGATTTCGAAAATCGTTGGCAAACTCAAGGCGCAGGCAAGTACTTCAAGAAATTCGCCTTGTCAACTCATCGATCCTGTACAACGTCAACTCCTCAAGAAATCGTCCCGTATTTGCCTTCAAATAAGGCACTTCGCAATAAAATTACCAGAGTTCGACACGCTCAACGACCAAATAAACCAAGGACGCTGAATGATATAGAAGTTCCTCCAGAATTGTAAAAGACATTAAATGGTGAATTATTTTTGGTTAGGGATTCCACCGTCGAAGAGCAAAGATTTCTTGTATTCACTACTAAAGCTAACATGCAAACACTACTGTACGCTTCATTTTGGATAATGGATGGCACATTCAAAACAGTTTCTACAATATTTTATCAGCTTTATACAATTCCTGCACCAGTTAACTCAAATAAAAATAAAACATCCATTAGTGTATGTTCTCATGACGGGACACTGGCAAGCGCTATACAAATGCTTACTTGAAGATTTGGAAGACTTTGCGCAAGAAAATGGAATCGAACTAAATCCTCAAACTATAATAGCAGATCTGGAATTGGCTGCGTTAAATGCTTCGAAAAGTGGATTTCACGATGTTACCCAGAAAGTATGTTTTTGCCACCTAGGACAATGTGTCTGGAGAAAAATTCAAGCTACTGGATTAGCAAAGAAATACGCCACCACTCAAAAGAAAGAAAACTCCTGTAGAACGCGACAGCATTGGCATTTCTTCCCTCAAATGAGATTCCGGAAAGTTTTAATGACTTAAAGCCACATCTAGCCGAAGAAGCAGCTAAACTTGTTGACTGGTTCGAAACTAATTATGTACATAGTAGGATCAGAAGACGGCTGCTACGTAATGGTTTATCCGTTTGATCCGAAGTATTATTTATACCAAAGTGTGGTAAGTATATGAATCCTTCCAAAATGAAGTCCCCCGAACTCAAAACCTCATAGAGCCGTGGCATCAAAGCTGGGAAAATTTAGTTGGAAGTGCTCACATCGGCAGGTATCGAATGATAGAAGAATTTCAAAAGGAACAATGACAGGTGTAAAATACGTTTGAACGTCATCTCCGAGGCGAACCGCGACTCAAGAGAAAGAAAACTACTGTGGAACGCGACGCAAGACTTCAAGCTGTTGTCAGAGACCGTGAAACGACCAGTTTTTCGGGCAATTGCGCATAATCTCGCTCTTTAATCACCTTTTGCGATCTGTAATTTTCAATTTATTACCACTTTTATAACTTTACCCAAATAAAGGCAATTTCTTTACTTTTTTTATTTCAGACCCCAGCTTTTGTAACAGAGTTATAAATGTTCGAAATACTTATCCAGTTTAGATAGACATAACGAACGGCATGCCCAGATTCTTATTTTGGCCTTCGGGATTTCGGCTTTCGGGATTTTGGAAATTCGGGAATGTTGCTTTCAGGATATTGGATTTTCGAGATTTTTGCTTTCGGGATTTTGACATTCGGGTTAATAACACACACTCTTTTACCCCACTGCATCTAGAGCACTCTGCTTTTCTTCAGGGAATGGCACATCTGGCACAACAGTGCTTCCATTTGATAAGTGAAAGTGAGATCCTTGAATCCGTGCAAGGTTCTGAGTTGTTGTTTGGCTAATTCGCGAAGTTCAAAGGTTACCCGCATCGCGCTGTACCCAAAGTTCACACACTACATATATTCAACACGCACCATGAAAATTGACGCAGTATTTTATGAAATACCAGCGCAATTGTTGCTTGGAATCAGTTGACATATGTTGTTCAAGATGATCTGTTAGGAGTATGGTTACCTCTATGGAGTTCTTGAGAATAAGGACCAATTCCATGCTTTTATCCAGTTGCCCATTGGAAGCTACCTACACTACTAACATCGAGGATGTCTACTGGAATATAAAACGAGCGATGTCCTTTATACGAGTATAAAGGAGTGAAACGGCATTTCGCTGGTTATCTAGTAGCATACGTTTGGCATTATTCAGTCAAATGCAGAAAAACTTTGGAAGCTGCCGCCAAACTCTACTCGCAATTTACAAAGTACAGGGTGGCCCATAAGTCCCAGGACACTAGTTACATACAAAAAATAATTTTGTTTTCCGTTAATAATATATTTATACAAAAGTTGTATGTGGAGTGTCCTGGAACTTAAGGGCCAACCTGTACAGGTAAGATCATCAACATTGATACAGTTCTTTTTAGGATTGTTAGATTGGTCTAATGGATACAGTCACTTGCTTGGCCTGGATAAAAAGCATCCCCAGGGGGGCTCATGTAGTGTGAATGCGGCTACTAGTTGCTATAGCAACCGCCCACCTGTGATAAATAATAATAGCGGATTTTGTATGGTGCTTGTAAAAGAACAACCTCTGACCTCCTCGCGTCATTTGGAGACCACGTGCGATTGTATCCCGCCATGGAAAACGTCACTTCTCGTTCGAGATCATTCGAGAAGTTTCGACTCCTGAGCGTAATGTGGAATTATACCCTAGTCCTGCGAATTTGTCCAGAGCCCTCCCCCTGGCGAGAACGAGCCGCTTGTTTTTTTCGCGCCTTGCCGCTAAAAGCTGAATTTTCGTCCGCCTCATGGATTAAGATGTCTGGAGCTTCCTCACCCCTTGCTCCGAATCCTCCTTTCCACCTTCCGGATCAGTCCTACAAATACCCGGTTTTCACTTGAGATCGGTGAGTCCCGCATGAACTTCAAAGTCGTCCTCATCGTCTCGAGGCGAAGTCCCGTGAGCGTTCATCAGACAGCAAGACTTTCTCCGCCGTGATTCTACCCCAGTTAATTAATAGCTTATGTGAATGGCAATCCTTTGAAGTTGCGCGACAGTCTCCCTTCGTTTAATCGATCCGAAAAAATTTCCATCAATTACCTTTGAGGAAAAGAAGTTTCCTCTTCCAGTGGAGTTACGAGTAATCCCACATTTCCCCGTCGAACGGCATCCTTGAAGATTGGCTATCTTCATCGCTATTCCTCGGAAGGTTGGTTCGAATCGTGCCCCACTTGCTTCATCCGGATCGTGCCCCACTTGCCTCATCATGACCGTACCCCCACTTGCCTCATCGGGAGCGTGCCTCACTTACCACATCGGATCGTGTTCCACTCGCCTTTTTCCAAGCAAGACCTTCCTCGAAGTCACCAACCCGTAAGATTGAAACCCCCTCAATTATTAGTATTGTCAATTTCCCCCTTTTGATCTGAGCTTAGTAACGCTAATTAATTCATTTTATTTGAGAATCCATCCTTATCATAATTATCTCGAGACTATTTAATTTTAAATAATTCCCTTTTGCTAATTTTTATTTTTATTTTAATATTTGTAAATAAAATTATATTTTTGTTGTTTCATCTTTAACTAACCTTGAACGATACTCTCGGCCTATTCAAGTAAATCTCGCCAATCATTTTTGCACTTTGCCTGATTTGTTAAGGATTTGAAACCCAACGCCTCAAGTTTGACCTCCTAGTTAGTCGTTAATCCCTGCGAACAGTCCTGTAACGGTTCGTGTTGCAGTAGGTGATTAAGTCACTCCCCACATAATATAGGAGTAGTGTATGGTATAGAGTGGTGTACCACGACAGTGCTCTTCAATGCCATGGGGTCTTCACGGAATGCCTGTTTATCAATTAAGGAAAAGCATGAATGAAAAGTTAGGTCCTCAAGGCACGCTCGGAAGGAAGGGAATGAGCGCATCGCAACAGGCAGCTCATTTCACATTCTTGGAGCAAATATTGGGAAATCAGGATCACCCTTGCACCGCAGACGACTACGAGGAACAATCCGTTAGCCAGAGCGTAGGGTTCTCAAGGGGATTGGGTAAGCGAGGGAGACAAGTAGGAAGGAATTGCGGCATTTGCGGGTATCATATGTAACAAGAAGAATCTTGGAGGGAATTTTATATCGAATGGGCAGTCAGTGAAGTTTGCAAAGCAGGTATGAGGGGCACGGAAGAAACACCCCCGGCGAACAACAACGCTAGCTGAAAAATTTGATCTATTTGGAGAGGTTGAAGATTTTAAGTCAGTAATCCAGCGGTTAGGGAGTTGTTGTAGTCAAGGCGACAGGAGACGAAACCATAAATGACATTCTCCAGGCGATTGGAGTCAAAGTGAGGATGGATGTAGAGAAATGAGAGAAGGGATTTGCAGACGTTATCAACATAAGTTTTGAGAAAGAGCTGACACTCAAAGGTTGCGCTCAGATTTTGTACTGCATCTGTAAAAGCAGCATAGAGGGTACAAAAGTTAAGATAGAGAGAACTAATTTTGTAGCAAGCCACATCCCATGAAGTCCTATGGTTGAGTTTCAGAAAGTTGTCTTATTAGAGCCTTTCATTGAATAGTCCAAGACGACGCATAAGAATACTAGGGGAAGAAGGTAGAGGTGAACCTTAAGGAGGAACTAAAGCAAACCTCCATCGGCCAAGATAAATCATTACCAATATGGATTATGTATGTACGGGATGAAGGATACGAAAGGGAATCAATTGAAGGCAGTTCCAGCGACACACAGGGATTCACACAAGCGGTGAAAAAGAGTGTGGTCAACATTATCAATGTGCCGACAGGCCAAGGAATACCAGAATGGAGTCACAAAGAATAATAGTACCTCAAAGGATATTGCTGACCATACCGAGGAGGTACTATTTGGGGAAAGCCCTAACATGTAACATGAGAAAAAGCAGAGCACAGATGAAGGACCTCCCCACCCACTTTTGCGGGCACAGAAAGCGGAAAAAAATACCTGATTGTGCTGTGAAAAAGGACACAATCGGGAATTTTAATAGAAACGTTGAAACCTATTTAACTTACTTCTATACTCTACTCGACACTAAATTCTATGCAAATTCACAGATTACAACATCCAGTCTAGATTTGAACAGTTCTATAGACGAACTATTCACCCCCTCGACCCGAAGACGATTTCATGTTCCGCAGATCTTATACGAAAAATAGTTCCCGCAAATACAGCAAATACAGCTTGTAACCATGGTTACGAGTCGGAATGTAATGCTGACCTTTCAAAGACTATTGAGGGAAATGGTATTTGAGATATAGAGAGGTAGCTCGTCGGTTCGTTTGGGTTCAAGTTTGGTTACTTTAAGATAGAGCGATCAGAGACAGGCTTGGAATCAGATGTAATCTATATATCAGCGAGTAAAGGGAAAATAATAGCAAGAGAAGAGAGAAACTGGCGGACAGTGGTGGTATACTTTGAGGTAAAGAGGAAAAGAAATAACATGCCATTTTGGAAGATCCGACTGAGGTTAAGTCCTCAGCGGACACTCGGGAGAGAAAAAAGTTTGAGTGGGAGAGAAGTGGAGTAGCTACCTGGTGGGGAACAATAGTGACGAATGCAGGTGAGTAATGGTAATTTGGTCAACAGATAGGATTCCATGCGTAAGGGTTTTGCTGCGTGTTTCTGGATCTTTTCACAATTAAACAGTCAAATTAATAATATATATAATAAATAATATAGAGCAAAGTTAAATATATGTAACTTTCTAAATTGCGCAGAAAGTTGTAGATTAAGTAAAGGATGGTTATTATATATTATATGTAAATGGTTTGTGCTACCCTGTTGTATTGTTCTAAGTTGCACAAATTACGCGCGAACGCGCTACTTGAAAATTCCAACCGCAGTGTCGACGGTGCGTTCAAACTTTCCTGAGCTAATTTAATTCGATCATTGTCCTGGGTTGCATATCTTCTGTGTGTGTATGTGTATGTTTTTAATTCTTAGTTTTAGGATTTGGGTTGGTTTTGTATTTGCATTATCTGATGTTTATAGCTTCTTATTTTTTCCTGTTTATCATCATCATCATCACTAACTCTATAATTTAAGAAGGGGATTTTTTTGAGTATTTAAATAATAATTTCATCTCAGTTTGGTTATGACTTATGTTTTTTATCAAAGTTATTTATAATAATTCTTTTATAATATAAAAAACAAAATGGTGAAGTTCAGAAACAAATATAAGTATCGAAATTTTGTGAATATTTTTATAACCCAAATAATTACAAATGGTGAAGTTCAGAAAATTTATTTTTATATATCTTCTTCTTCTATAACTATATTTTAGCAAAGTGATATTTTGAAAGGGGGGAAATTTAGTTTAGAGTTCCTTTTTAAAATTATTATAATTGGCGAAGTTCAGAAAATTTATAAAAAATTAACCATGGCTGCTTTTTTTAGATTTTAAATTTTAATCTTAGTAGCGAAGCGCAAGCTACCCCGTAAGGAGAAGTGGCGAAGCCATCGCCTGGTCCGATTAATATTAAACTTATATTGGTATACGTTTTGATTTTTCATTTGCATTGGTAATAGTTGGTGTTTTCATTCTATTTTGCAGCAATTTGGGTAAATTATTGAGAAACATCACGATTTGAGTGAAGTCGTCTGCAAACTGAATCTTAGTCGTTTAGTGTTAGACGAGCGCTGCAATATCTTCCATGATACAAAATTGCAGAGATGAAACTTTCTTTTGGTATGCCTCGTTTGGAGGGATACCAGATCTTGGTAATTTTCAGGCTAGTTCAAAAAGACGGAAAATAGTGGCAATTAAAGGTGAAAGAAAGGTAGAGGGAAGAAAGGATATGGATAAAAATTTCCTTTCAAAACTCGTATTCTAAAATAATATTTATCGATTCTCTTCTTAAACATATTTTTTCTAGTGCTTTCAATAATATTTCTAGCCAAGACCTTCCAAGTCTATGTTAATATATAAGAATTTTTTTTTTGCGCAATCTTAATGTTAAATATTTTGTTTACTAGCTTGAAACTTTTATTTCTAGTTGTCGATCGGTTATCTAGCCCAAATATGAGTCATAATTTGTATCGGTAAACCCGTTTAGTATTTTTAAGACCATTAAGTTGGCCTCGCTGACTCCGATCTTCCATTGAAACTAAATTGAGGTGTCACAGTCTTTCTTCGTACGCTCTATTTTTAAATTTAAGCATTAGTTATTTCGCTCAATACATTCCAATATTGCAATGTCTTTTTACATGTCCTAAAATTGTACGAACACACTCCAAATGAGGTGTTGCAACTTACAATCGCTTTATATAGGGAAAAGACTAATATCTTTTAATTTAAACGCAATATAGGTTATGTATTTGTCATATAACTTAATTTACCTTCCTTTTGTGACGCTACAGTACATTGTTTAAATATTTAAATCCTCTGAGAAAAAGACATAATTCATTTTCTGTGCTGACTGGGTTTAAAATTTGACCATTAATAGTGTAATCTCTTCCGCGATCATTTTGATCTATGTACATAACCTTAAACTTGTCCAGAATGAATTGAATCCACTATATTTCCGACTATGTAACAAAGTCAGCAGAGAGAGTGAAGAGAAAAAGAAAAGACTGGGTGGTGTCAGAGAGTGGGAGAGAAGTTGGGGTGAATAACGATCGTGAGGGGGTTGTATTTCTTATTTGGGAAGGGATATGGTGAGGTCCATTTACGAGAGACCCGCGTGGAGAATATGAGAGAGGACACTCCATGTCTCTTAATGGAGGTACCTAATATATGAATGGAATTTATTGGACAGAGGTTGAGTAAGTTTGATGATAGAGTTTTATGAGGAAGAGCGTAAGTTCTTAAGACACAGAGGGAAGTCGAAGATTGCCATGTGGGGAGGGATTTGGTTAAGCAATTCGGGTGGGGCAATAGGGGTAAAGGAATTATGGCAAATAAGTCAGCTACTACAGGCAAAGTGGCTTAAAACGTGCAAAGAATAACACTAAATACAGGGAAACATAGTAATAACCTAAGAAAACAACAAATTTCTCATGTACCAAATGAGAAAGTAAAAAACTACTTAATACTACTTTGTACTACTAGATTTGCAATGCCATCATCTCGAAGTTAATGGTAAAATGTGAGCTTTGTACCCCTTGTCTCTTTTGTCATGTTGAATTGGGGCAAAAGGCATCGTACGTCTCTGTACCCCTTGTCTCTTTTGTCATGTTGAATTGGGGCAGAAGACATCGCACGTTCCCCATCACAGGGGTAGGTAGCATTCTTTCAACTCACTTCGACTAGCCTGGATTCTATTTGGGTAGCCCTGAAGCCATTGCTAATTTCTATGAGAATGACATTTGGCTTACCTATAAATGTACTTGAATGAACTAGCGAGAAAATCTCCAATTATCGCCAGGAAGAGCAGAAATAGCGGAATCCCAATCATCCCGTAGTAGATGCAGAAAAATTGTCCACTGAGAGTTTTCGGGCTAATGTGACCATAACCTGAATTTAGACGAAATCAAATTGATCTTTTCTTCTAAAAACTAACTAGTAATCACTACTAAAATTTAAAGAGAAATATAGTTGCTATCTTTAAGATGACTTTCCGGTGTAGGGAGATAAAAGTGATTTGGGGAATCGAAACTTTTAGTGGAGGGAGATGGGCTTTCGCTTCAATACTAATTTCCACGGCACAAGTTCTGGAGAGCTGCTGCCTGGCCTCCCGCTTCTCAGTTCCTTTAGTATTCTCCTATTTATAATAATCAGGTTATGTACCTGTAGTGCTGGAATAGGGCAAAGGTGTCGGATTAAAAGCTCTGTGTGAACTGTTTTTTTAGCTAAGGGATGGTCGAGTGGATTAAACCACCCGTCCACTGATCTGGGCGATGCAGAGTCAGTGGTTTGAATCTCGAGCCCGTTCTGATGTTTATTTTCCGACCGACGTTTTCTACATCGCTTTTTTACTCTAGTGTTTTCAAAGACTCGATGGCAGAAATTCTCTCTTTGGCTTTTGCCTTTTTTATTAAGCAAGAAATGAGAGAAAGAATTAAAAACATGGAGATAAGAAAGGATTAAACGAGGCCTCTTTGTTACAGCCAGACCGATCTAATTACGTGAATTAATGAATTCAAAACAATTCGCTTCAATGTAGCAATTAGTCTAGATCAAGAGGAAGCTTTGTTCCATTGTATTTATTTCCACATAAAGAAAGTTCACAATCAGCTTAATTCTATCCTTACCAATGGCTCCCATTGTGGTAACTGTAAACAGCAAAGATTTGGAAAAAGTCCAGTCGTAGTTCCATTCATCGGGTTTGCCATCATAATAGTTATTTCGAGCGCTTTCCACCACTATCTTATGGTAAAAATCCACCGTTTCGAAAACCTGTAGTAAAAAAGAGAAGGAATAGTCCTGGAGTAGGCAGAGACTTGCACCTTTAAATCAGCCATTGAATTAAGGATATAAGTACCGTCCAAAAAGATCAAAACACCTGTATTTCTATCGCAACTTCTTCCATTTCTTTTGACAGAGAAATCCATCCTTTTAAAAAAATTGGTATACGATAACATACATGTCTAAACTACGTATGTATAAAGAGTATATAAATTTGGATGAAAGGAAAAACGAAAGTTTCAGCAGATAAGCAATTTACTAGAAAAATTGAAGTGTTCAAACTGATCCAAACGCTTAGGTTTCAACACTGCATAACAACTAACTTCAGTTCAATCACGTGTTATTCTGTTGCTAGCTATCATTCAGCTAATAGACATGAAGAAATTTTCACGCCTCCCTCTGTCCGCCAGCTGATCGTAGAGCTGCGCCACCAATATTGTCTTTCAATTGAAGCCATTACAGAGACTGTCAAGCAATCTAAAAGTGTAGTGCAAAATAATCTGTTAACCGTTGACAAATTAAGTTTATGTAACGCTGGTAAATCTTCATGTATTCGAAGGAGGACCTACATAAAAATGGAAGACCAAGCCATTACCCAAATTGTGAAGAAGGGCCGTTTCAAGACGGCTGCAGCAGTTACTCGAGAGTTTAGTGAGGTATTGGCCATCAATCTCTAAGGTCAGATTGTGCCACATCGGCTGGAAGACGCCAATCTAAACGCTCGCATACCCGCGGTCAGGCCATTGGTCTGTCGAAAGAGCATTTTACATGGATGAGTGACCAATGGAGCCAAGTGTAGTTCAGTGATGAATCTAATTTCAATTTGTTCAATTTGACAGGAGGTTTGCTCGTCGAAGGGCAGGCTAAAGATTTTATGTCAATTGCACGAGAGAGAGTATTGAGTTGTCAGAGGAGTTGTTATGGTCTGGGGCATGATTTCGGTTGAAGGTACTGAGACACTTGTGCGCTTACGGAGCACAATAGAAAGAATTGCTGCGATAACCTGCTTTGCCGCATCTGCTAGCCTTCGAAGCCCAGCCTGAAATTCTCATACGGGATAGCGTCACTTGCGCAGGGCCAATTCGGTGAAGACCCTTGAGAACGGACACATTACCTTTAGGAATTGGCTTGCACTGAGTGTGAACCTGAATCTCATTGAAAGTGTTTGGAAAACACTTGGAGATAAATCTAAAGTGTGGATTCCGGAAACATTTCAAGAATTGAGAAATTTTACAAATTGAATGGAGCAAGATTACTGTGCAAGTGTCAATCAACAGTTGGCTCGCTCCTGTTGCACAAGTATCATCGGGAATAAAGGCAGCCACACTAAATATTAATTACTTAAATGTGTACAAATGTTTTCCACTGATAATTTAATCGTTATATCCCATATTTTTTTCCACTGTCGTTCGGATAATTTTGGACACTTCAATTTTTATAGATAATTGATTATCTCTTGATAATTTTCGTTTTATTCAGCAAAATTTTCATAACATTTATACAAACGTAGTTTATACCTATTGTTTTTGAGACACAAATTTCGAAAACGTTCGATTTTCTTTGGCAAAAGTAATGGAATATGTTTTGATAGAAATCCAGGCGCTCTGATCTTTTTGGACGGTAATGTATTATTCACTAAATGCTTTAACACATTCGCCACTACCGCACGCACATGAGATTCTTTGGGTATATAGCGAACTGCTACCTACGTGCATATGCGCAGATGAACCATTCATTTTAAGGTTATTTCATCAAATGCGGTAGTGCGGCTCAGGCAGTTTATGCCTATGCTACTGAGAATGACTGTGTTTTACGGCGTTTTCTCATTATGTTATCATGTCCCCCAATAAGTACATATAATACGTGCCTGTAATTCTTATGGTTGGGTAAAAAGTACCTCCCTCCATTCCTTTTGTAACGAGATAAAATAACAGAGACCCTTCCAAATCTACTTACTCGACTTTCCTTTCATCTACACTTGCTCCAAAAGTATTCACAAATTTTCACCATATTTCATGAACCGTTTGTTGTAGGTTAAAATTTGAGAATATTTAGAGAAAGCTATTAATGAACAAATTCAGAAATTTTTCAACATGTTTTATCGACAAATACAAGAGTAATATCACTTTATAACGAAAATTAATTTCTTCTATTTCTAGGACAATCTCCTCATTGCATTGATTGGTTCCTCTCCCCAATTTGCTCAATTCTAAACATGGAATGGACTCGTCAGCAGCAGAAGCCAGGCTTGGATTCACAAGCATTTTGGGAAAAATCTCAAGTAAATGCCAATTAAAGGAGCCTTATAAATACCTTATTAGAATCTTTTAACATTTTAAATGAAAACCAACGAGGGTATCTCCCGCAGAAAGTTTGTGAGGGGAAATATTGAACAAACATGGTGGATCTAGATGTTAAAATAAGTGATACACTTGTGTAGCTGAAGAACCCTTTGAGGGCAATGGGCTCGAATATATATATATATATATATATATATATATATATATATATAGCCATGGCTAAAAGTTTCGAGACTAATAGATATTTTTAGTTTTTTTTTGCGTCGTTTTTAGCATTTCGTGATATGAATAATTATTCTGATAAGAAAAAACTGCCTTCTTTCGCTGAATCTCAAATCGCGCTTTGATCCTGTTCGTGTAGGAACTGAGTTTCAGTCCCTGGAGGCTTTGATATTCGATCAAAAGGGTAAAATGACGAAAAATATGGGTTAAATAAATGACTGGTAACACCTCTGTTAACTAGTCTTCTGGATGTCCAGGAACTTCTAATGAACGCCAAGATCGCCCCCTGTTAAAAGATCGCAGCTCAAGAATTGGGTTGCTTCCAGTGCCAAGCTTGTTCACGATTGGAAAGAGGCAGGTGTGAACACTCCAACGCGCACGGGGAGGCGGATACTTTTCGATAAGGTCTGAGGTCGAGAAGTGCTCCGAAGAAGCCTCATCTTACCAATCAGAACATTACGGAAATGCTTTACTTCTCTAGGAAATATAAAGAACGGACTGTTGAAGATTGGGGCACAATGATATTCTTTGATGAAGTTCCCTTCCGGTGTTTAGAGCTTTTGGAAGATTCCTCGTTAGGGGTAAAATAGAGGACTGCTTTCACGAGTCCTATGTCGTGCCCAAGGTAGAATATCCCCACACTGCCCTGAACTCAAAATGGGACATAAACGTGTTTCATCATCCCCTTTTTCCAACAGTTTAGTACCAACTTGTCAAAAGTGTCTTTGTCAGCATAATGACGCACATTGTCACAAAGCAAAAACAATAACAAAGTTCTTGGCTGAGAATAGCATGGAACTTTTGGAACCTTGGCCCTGAAATTCGGCAGATTTGAACCCAAGAGAGAATTTGTGGGCGAAATAATCAAATTGGCAGTTGATAAACCGAAGCCAAGCACTTGTGAGCAATGGCGGATCCTTATTGAACCAAAATGGACCAATATCAGTCAAGATATCACCACAAATTTGGTATCTAGCTTGCCAAAACGGACTGTAGCATTCCTGAAGCTCAAGGGACATCATTGACTGCGTGCATCATTTAAATGTATTTTTTAATAAAATGGGTTTAGGTTGTAAATATTTGTATATTTAACCTTCAAATTATGATAAAAACATATTAAAACAAAATTCAGCGTTTGATTAGTTCTATTATTTTTATATAGAAAAAAATATAGTAGTCTCAAAACCTTTGCCTATGACTATATATATATATATATATATATATATATATATATATATATATATATATATATATATATATATATATATATATATATTTATATATATATATGGTGGTGGTGTCGACGAATCAACTTCGTTCTTCGTGACCGATGACCCTTGGTTTTCTATGATGCTGACAAACACATAGGTCACCACCCAAATGCTTATGGATTTTATGAGGTGCTCACATAGGGCATACTAGTGTCATTTTTGGGCGCTAATGAGCGCCATCCATCTCTTGACCAATACGTACCCCTAGACCGGATAATGAAACCAACATAAAGATCAGAATGACAGTCGCTTCTGATCTCGATCGAGTGCGCCAAAAAATCTGTCCTCGTTTGGGTGTGGTAGGGGGGTACCAGGAAATTCGTCACCCCGGTAGAAAGAAGAACCCCTTCTCATCATGTGTATTTGGATGCAACTACCCATCGGCAGGAATCCTTGGAAATTTGAAGAGTGTGTGTTATGAAGATGGGAGAGGAAAGATAGGGGTTTTGAGATTGAACATGTATGTGATGACGTGTGTAAGTTCTACTCTTTCTCTCCCACCTCCCGTAGGAATAAGCGCAGCGTGTCCACCAATAGGTGGCCAGACCTCTACCTGCCCAACGTTTGTGCCCTGTCTCGCTTTGGGAGGGGGAATGTTTAACGCCCGCTTTTACCCTTTGCTGGGTCTAAACAGGCGCGAAAAAGATGGCGAGAGATTAAAATGAGTTGCAAAAGACGGCTCAAAAGAGAGCCCCCTAGCTTTGGGTCGGAAGGGACTGCCCCTACTCCAGAGTTCATGTGTAGCAGAGGTATTTCCCCCGCTACACCATCCGCCCCCTTGCTGGGGATTAAACCTGACACCTCGACGTCAGAAATCGAACGCCTTATCCACTAGACGCGCGAAAGCTTCACCATTGTAGGCTTACACGGTTATTTTCGGGACGAACTTTGTATATACCATAATGGACCTGACGGTCCTAAGTCTCTCCCCCCCACCTATCAACATACCTTCTTTTGAAATTTATTGACGTGGATCCCCTGTCCATTAAGGTGCCAGACGAGGTCAATGATGTAGTCCTTGGACTGTTGTATGGTCTTATCCGCCTCTTTCTTCGTCTGTCTTCGTTCCTCTTCTGCCTCTGATTCGATGCTAATCAGAGCGTAAGCGCCTTCGAGATCAAGGGTTTATCAAAGGTTGGCCCCCCTCTATTTGTAACACCCGAAAATGCCCTTTAAATAGTCGCTACCTCTTTTCTTCTACATGCAGATCTTTACAAGTATCTAAATATTTTGCTTTTATAACAACCAAACAGATCTTTACAAGTTTCTAAATATTTTGCTTTTATAACAACCAAACAGATCTTTACAAGTATCTAAATATTTTGCTTTTATAACCACCAAATGTTAGATTAAAGTATATCAGCTTCTAAATTGAACTTAAAAAATTCTTATGGTTTCAAAAAAAACTGTTTTTTTTTTTTTAAATTACCTTTATTTTTTAGACAATTGTTAAGCATTTTTCGTGCCCTTAGGACAATTCCAGAGGGTTTAAATTTTCTAAAGTCTCCTTGGCGAATATATATAGCCAAAGGGAGGGACTGGTTTGCAGGCGAAGGTTGATAATGACAACTAACGTTGTGGTTCGTGGTCACCAGATTCTTTGAGAAATGTGGCTCGTGCTCACTATAGATTCTTTGAGAGGTACTTAAAATATATGGCCCTGTACAGGTGATCGCCAACTAATAAAGTTCAGTACTTCATCAAATTTGTCTTTGTGAGAGACTTTTTCCTTTGCACTAAGACGTTTCGATGTAGCTGCACGGTATCATGTTTTGTGTAATTCTCAACAAGTCTGAAGTATCTCCAACGTTCGATGCCATTACTAAGTTTCACCCTTAAACCAGTCCCTACAATTGGTTATATATCAGGTTGGAACGAAAGTAATGTCCTATTTGCAAGAATAAAGTTTTAGATATTAGAAAAGTTCCTATTGTTATCGTTTAAGAATGTTACAATGAGTAATTTATAGCTTTTTCTTTCAGTCACCCGACCTAAATCCGATAGAAAAGATAATCCGTAGATAGTGATTAAATTTTTAGTTCTTCAGAGGAGTCTCCCAAATTTGACCGATCTGAGCTTCATTTGTTAACACAAATATAATAAAACTTGTTTTCTGCAACAAGCTTCCTCAAATGTTTAACAGCTGTAATATCAAGCAATGCATACACCATTAAATATTGACACTCTTATTGATATTAGTACCAAAACTGCGCGTGTTACATTCTGTGAAAGGTGTCAATAATTCTTTGTGTCTGTGGAGGAATGAATATAACGAGGACCAGCAGATGCTAGTTTGTTTATACAGCGTCAACCGTTACGTTCCACATGGGCCAAGACTTCCCCCCCCCCCCCCCCCACACACACACACTTTTCGCGCTGCCCCAAGACCCTTCGAATTCGCTTGCAAAGAAGGATTTCGGTCAGAAGATTTCGTAATTTACGAGACTGGTGGTGTAGTCCGTTACTATAAACATAGGAGGGTGTGAGAGCCTTTAGAATGAAAATCTTGCTGCCTAAGGCTTCGTCAGCAGAAAATCTAGGTACAAGCTCACTGTCCCCTCCGATTGTTTATGTCTATTTTTTGCCAAATAGACGAAATCTCACCTTCCCCGTGCGTAAACCTGAAGGGGTGAAGAGTCAGCTTTGCAAATTTATGCTCTAGGAGAGGGGCTTAACTGTTGGCTAGTGAGGGTTCGTCCCTCCTAAACTCCCTTGTCTCCCCTCCCCCTCAAGGGACAATCGACGTATATAGAGTTCGATCTTGAGAAGTTTAGAGAGGAGGCCGAGTAACCATCGAGAGAAGAAGATGAGTCCCTGAGTGAAAGAGGGAATCAAGAAGATAGTTATAACCAAGCGGGACTTAACTCCTCGAGGCTGTTCCTTAAGGCGCTTAGAAGAGCAGACCATTGGTAGCAAGACCAACTCTCCTACCATTTTCGTTTAGAGAAAATCCCGTATCTCAGTTTGCTGAAAAAGCAGAGATACCCCTTACCATTGAGGAAGGCCAAAGTGAATTCCCATTCGAGAAGAGATTTCCATCTTGGTTAAGTCTCATCGTCGAGAAGCTATAATTGGTAACACAGGGATCGGGATAACTTCCATTCATCCCAGATCCCCTCACTTACATCTTCAAGTCGAGAGAAGCATCGTCACCCACCTCCACCTCCCCGGGAGAAGCATCAGCTATTTTCCCGAATCACCTCACCATGCTCGCCTCACCTCAGCGAGGAGGTCTCCAGTCAAAACTCGCCCAAACCAACCAACTCAGCAAGGAGGCTCACTTTCAAGGTCACCCAACTGTCGACACACCCGAGTTAAAGGTAAAACGAATACAAAAAAAAATATTCATTTTTGTTATTTCCTATTCCGCGCGAGTGTATTCGTAACAAAAACCATTTCAATCTCGTAATCTTTACCAAATTATCTCAAGTTCAAGTGACTTAAGAACTCGCATTAATTGAGCTTAAAGCTCGTGTATTAGTATTGATTTTTGTGTCAACCATCTCGTAGTACTTATATGTAGTGTTAATTTTTATTAGACCCTCTTACTATAGAATTAGTGTATTTAAAGATTTAATATTTCGTTCTTTTGTGTGATTAAAAGTATATTTTGTCGAACGCAGCACTGGCAATAGATATATCATGATACGAAGCCTCCCTGGTTAAAGAATTAAATTAGAGCACTCTTAGAGAAAAGTGGAACGCATTTACTTATGTTCGAATCAAACGTACATCCGTACTCGGCCGTAAACCACGACAGTGTCTGCCTGCCATTTTACGTGTTTTTGATGGTCTTTAAATAAACTTTTGTTCAAATTCGTTTAGTAAATTCTTTCTCGTATTTTTCCACTTCGTTTTATTTATGTCTCATTTATTCTTGTCTGAGATGATCTCGCCTCGCAGCTGTTTACTAAAAATACATGAGGAAAGGTCTTTCCGTTATACCTGCTTGCAGTTTTTCTAATGAAGATTCTATCACTTATCTGAGCACGATAAACTTGTTAGCCAGTGTAATTTAGAAGGCAAATATTTTGCTTATGGCATCAAATGTGAATCTTGTTCTCCTTTTCCGTTTTCATTAGTTTGACTTGCAATAGAACTCTTTTAATGTGCAACATGTTCTTGGTAACATTTCGAACTCTGCTCATCTTCGAGCTTAAAAGGAAATTACAAGTAAAATGAATACATAGGAACGTTTGGCAATAGTAATTTAGCGAATCGAAGGAAAGAAATGCAATGAGATCAGAAAGAACTTTAGGATATTTCATCAACCAGGACAAAGAGACAAGATAATACGAAATCTAGTGAACAAATTTCACGATCGTAATCTGTAAATGATGAAGCAAGATCGGGACGACCACCAATGTCGGATCTTACCGTGAATGCTGTACGCGGAATTATCACGCAGGAGTCACGTCACGTACGTTCGTTCCTGTTGCATCACACAGACTCTTTCATCAGTGCACAAAATTATTAGAGTTAATTTGCAGAAGAAAAGTGATCATTTGCAAGATTTACACGATCTACACGGACAGGATGTCCATCGATATAGCGCTGAGTGTGCGCTGATCTCGTAGAATAAATCCGGAGTGATAATTTAATGGACCAAGATTCTCTTTAGTAATGAAGCCACTTTCCATACATATGGAAATGTAAACTGCTATAACTGTCGAATTTGGGAAAAAGACACCGAAGTTGAACGTCTGGATGGGTCTAACAAAATCTAAGATTTATAATCCTTTTTTCCTCGCCAAAGCTACAGTTTCTGAAGGGAAGAAAAACCCTACCGGCGCGTCCCCTGGGTGGCGAATGGGGAAACCCTAAGGACAATACACTTAGGGCTAACCCCCCCAAAACGGGACTGCACACATTTTTTGTAATATATCTTTCATTCATTCATTAATCACCTTTACTTTGCAGGACATGACAGAAGCAACGCCCGTGAACGCAATTAGATTTCAATGGGAGCTCCAGCAAAGAATATACTGCGTCAAACATTACTACAAGACAGGCTGGTTCAAGAAAGTGCAAGACACTTTCGTGCATCAGTTCGAATGTGAAAAAGCCCCCTCCAAGAGAAGAATTCAGCACTGGCTGGACCACTTAGAGAACTATGGGATAGTATAAAACCTCAATGCAGCCAGTGACATCCGTCTAAGCCATTAGGGACGCTCCAGAAAGGGTACAGTTAAGCTGGTCGAGAGCGTGGCAGAGTCAGTTCAGCAGAGTCTAAAACGCTCTGTGCGCAAGCGAAGTCAGGCCCTCGGTATATTCCGTGAGACTTGCAAAAGAGTGCTAGTAATGGATGTAAAGGCCGTCCAATACAGAATAGAGACGAAGCAGACCCTTGCAGCATCAGGCAAGGAGCAGAGAAAGGCTATGGCAGCCAAGATACTGTAGAAGATTCATGAAACCCCGACTTTCCTTAACCTCTTTTGGACCTGAAATGAAGCTCACTTCCATCTTGAAGGAAAAGTAAACTCGAAGGCAAATGTCTTCTGAGGGAACTCGAGACCAAATTGAGTTAGCAACCAAGCCTCTACACTCCCCTAAGTGAAGTGTACGGTATGGACTGCAATCTCAGGCAGAGGCATCATCGGACCATTCTTCTTTGAGGAATCTGGCGCGACAGTGACAGTCACCAAGGAGCTGTATGTTGTGGTCCTCAAAACCTTCAAGAGGGAACTGCAGACCCTGTTCTCCTCGCTTCTGGGGAAGTTTTGGTTCCAGCAAGATGGAGCAAGCTCTCACACCTCAAACCTGTTCTGAGATTGGCTGAAAGAGAACTTTGGTGGCCGTGTGATCAGTCTTAAGACTGACTTTGTGTGGGCACCTCACAGCCTAGACCTTAGCCCCTCTCCCCCCCGATTTCTTTCTCTAGGGCTACCTTAAAGACAGAGTGTACGCAGGGAGACCCAGAACCATCACGGAACTCAAGGAAACCATCAGGGAGGAGATCAGAGCCATTAGCTGGTTGGTTTGTAAGGTCGTCATGGACAACTTTGTGCTCCGCCTCAAGAAATGCACAGAGCTAAATGGAGGTCATCTCAAACACGTGCTCTAGAATAGAGAAGAAAAGTCCCAAGACTCTCACGTTTTGATATGATGTTTGTAAACACAATACACTAGTAATCACCAAAGTTTCATTCAATCCTTGCAGAAAATTAAGAAATGAGGCCTATCGAAAGTTGGGGCTCGTTTTGGGGGGTCACCCTGTATATTGAATGAGAGGCCGTTGACTAAAACCGTGGAAGAGGATTGGGGCCCTCACTACGTACTTCACCCAAGAAATAACCATTGAGCGCAACCTAAGAAGAGATATAGAAAACGACGTTCATGAGAGCTATGTGAATGCAGATGCTGTCACGTCCGGTCGAGAAGAGTATGTACGCCAGGTACTACCCGTCCGATATCAAACTCCTGTTCGCACTAATGATAAGCTTATGATTGGAAATTGGAACGTCAGGACTCGATACCAGGCCGAAAAGTTCGATAATTTGAAACGGGAAATGAAGAAAATGAAAATAGACATTCTTGGAGTGAGTGAAGTGAAGTGGGCTGGAGTGAGCGTTAATAAAGAACAAGATTAGGAATTCATTTATAGTGCTGGTGAAGAACACCGAGAGGAGTGGGAGTAATGATGAGAAGGGAGCTGGACAAATGTGTGATGGGATTCTGGGCTGCCTCACACAGAGTAATGCTGGTGAAAGTAGCGGAAAAACTCTTGAATATAAATATCATACAAGTATATGCACCCGCTAATGACCGCCCTGATGAGGAAGTTGAAGATTTTTATGAAATTCTCTCGCACGTGAAGAGCCATTGCAGTCCACATCACATCACAATAATAATGGGTAACTTAAATGCTAAAGTGGGGAGCGGTAGACATGATAAATTAGTAGGACCTTTTGGCAAGGGTGAGAAAAATGAGAGAGGAGATAGAGGGGTGGAGTGGTGCAGTGGTGAGGAACAAATAATTACAAACACATTTTCTCAACATTATCCTAAACACCTGTGGACCCGGAAGAGCCCGGGAAGTGTAACAAGAAACCAGATTGACTATATCACAATTAATCAGAGGTTTAGAAATTCAATAAATAAATTTAGAACCTACCCCTGGGCTGTCTGTGGACAAGGACGGGATCATGTTCCAGTAATAGCAAACATGAAAGTGAAGCTAAAAAGAGTACAGGGAAAATTTCAAGAACCAAGAAAAGAATGGAGTACCCTAAAGAAGGATTAGAAAAGGTCTGGGTTTGAAATATAGGTGAGGAACAGATTCTAAATATTGAGCCTTTAAGAAGGGGATGGGACAGAGGAAAAGTGGAAAATTTTGCAGGATTCCTTGGTGGGAGCAACAAGAGAAATTGTGCCGAAAACCAAGAGAAGAGAAAGACATAAATGGATGACTGAAGATATTTTGAATCTTATGAGGAAAGAAGATTATGTAAGACTAACCAAGAAAGATATGTAGAGTTGGATAGAGAAATAAAAAGAAGATGTAAACTGAGAAAATAAGAATCGCTCAATGAGAAATGTCAAGAGATAGAACAACTTACAAACGTAAATCAAAGACTAATGTATGAAAAAGTGAAATAGATGACAGGGAGAAAGAAACCAACACGAGGATCAGTAATTCTGGATAAACATGGAAATCTGCTGATAGAATTAGATAAAATATTAGAAAGGTGGGAAGAATACACAAGAGAGCTATATTATGATGAAAGAGAAGCCAATCCGGAGGTACATGAGGGAGGAAGAGGATTTAGAAGGACCAGCGATATTAAAGAACGAGATGGTAGCAACTATTGCCAAGATGAAAAGTAATAGAGTTGCAGGTGAAGATGGAGTGGTAATAGAAAGGGTGAAATCAACGGGAGATTTGGCTCTGGACAAAATCACAGAACTAACTAATAGCATATATGAAAGTGGATAGATGAGAGAGACTATTTATAGACATCCCTAAAAAGCCAGGAGCTGCAGAATGTGGAAAGCACAGAACAATAAGCATAATAAGCCAGATGTAAAAGATGATTTGGTGAGTACTAAGAAAAAGACTAAAGAGAAAGGTGAAGGAAAATGTAGCACAAGAACAAATTGGATTTAGGGCAGAGAAGGGTACAAGTAATGCTATTTTTTAGCTAGAACCATTCTTGAGAGAGCGATAGAAAATGCAGAAAGATGTATATTTGTGTTTTGTCGATTTTGAAATGGCTTTTGACACAATAAAACATGGAGACTTGGTAAAAATACTTCTTAAAGAAATTGGAATGGATAGTAAAGATATCAGGTTAATTGCAAATTTGTATTGGAACCAGAGAACAGCCATGAAAATAGAAGAAAGGAAGTCAAAATGGATAGACATAAGGAGAGGAGTGAGGCAGGGATGTGTACTTTCCCCAAACCTCTTCTCGTTGTATGGACGAAAATGCATAGAGAATCTGGAAGACCTGCAAGGACTAAATATTGGAGGACGAAATGTGAACAACATACGTTACGCTGATGATACGGTTCTTTTAGTAGACTCAGAAAAGAAGGTGCAAAGACTTGTGGATGAACTGAGAGACGCTGGTGAAGAGAGGGATTTGAGAATAAATATTAAGAAAACGGAGATCTTGGATGTAACAAAACGAAGAGAGAGGTTAAGAGTGAGAGTATATTTTGGAGGGAGACAAATCAAACAAGTCAGGGAATTCAATTACCTAGGAAGTACTGTATCAGAAAAAAGAAATAAGGAGAAGAATAGTATTAGCAAAAAGTGTTTATATGAAAATGAGAAACTTATTAACGAGTCTGAGGTTGAAGATCGCATTAAGAATTAGGTTGTTAAAGTGTTATGTTTTGGTTAGTTTTAACATACGGATGTGAGTCAGGGACGATTAGGAAGAATATGGAAAAGTTTTAGAAGCAACAGAAATATGTTTTTTGAAAGAATGGAAAGAATCCCATAGGCAGCAAGAACAACAAATGAGGAAGTATTAGGACGTGCACGACTGGAGAGGGGCTTAATGAGAAGGATCCGGAGAAGGCAGCTGCAGTTCATGGGACAGATCCGGAGGAGGCAGCTGCAGTTCATGGGACAGATCCTGAGATAAAGAGGAATAGAAAGAAATTGCTTGCTGAGAAGAATTGAAGGAAGAAGAGCCAGAGGAAAACAGGGAAAAAGGTTCATGAACACCCTAATGGAAAACATGAACAGAAGATGGCCTGTGACAGATCTAGTCGAGAAGGTAGAAGATAGAGAAGAATGCCGTTCAATGGTAGCTAACGGCACACGACAAGCACTTTGGTAAGGTAAGGTAAGCTACAGTTACGGGGTTTATTTAGCTGGACATATTGCAGCAATTCCTTAAACCTCAGCTAATTGAAGATGTGATTATTAATTTATTTTCTTTTGAACTTCAGATTTTTTTTGTAGATCTTAAAAGGAATAAAGGTTTTAATTTTGTAGTTTATGTTTAATCTAAACAGTTGAGCTAAACTTTCGTCATATACATATGTCACTTTCAGATAATTTGATTTTATGACGTCCTGCAACCGAGTATTTATAGCCATTTAAAAGGAGGAAAGGGGGGTATGAATAGGAGAAGAGGATTGGCCCTTGCTCAACATTAAACTTTGAGATTCGTGGTCATCTATGATTTATGAAGTACCTAATATATGAATCTGTACAGGATTGTCCAGTAAATAAAAATTGATATTTCACATTGTCTTGGTGAACACTTTTTTTTAATTAATCCAGGAGTAATTTGATGAAGCCTTTAATCATCGTCATCATCATCATCATCATCATCATCATCATCATCATCACTTCATCATCACTAACTATAATTTAAGAAGGGATTTTTTTGAGTATATGAATAATAATTTCATCTTAGTTTGGTTATGACTTATGTTTTTTTTAGCAAAGTTATTTCTAATAATTCTTTTATAATGTCAAAAAACAAAATAGTGATGTTTAGAAATAAATATTAGTATCGAAATTTTGTGAATTTTTTAAAACCCAACGAATTACAAATGTGAAGTTCAGAAAATTTATTTTTATATATCTTCTCTTCTATAACTCTATATTTTAGCCCCATGATATTTTGAAAGGGACGAAATTTAGTTTAGAGTTCATTTTTTAAATTGACAAAGTTCAGAAAATTTAAAAAATTGAACCATGGCTGCCTTTTTTTTAGATTTTAAATTTTAATCTAAGTAGCGAAACCATTACCTGGTATATATATATATATATATATATATATATATATATATAATATATATATATATATATATATATATATATATATATATATATATATATATATATATATATATATATATATATATATATATATATTATTCGATTCGCGTCTCGTCCTTTAGCGGTGAGGTAATTGTTTGGTGAGCAGCAAAGAATGAAATTCGTAATGAGGGAGATGATAGTAATAGATACCCTGAGATGATTTTTTTTAATTATTATTATTATTACTAATGGGGAGGGGGATGAAGTGTAGTTATGAGTGAGAGTGGGCTTTTTGCCAAGATACTGGCTGATCTCTTTTCTTTAATGAATTTGTTTGTATTATTCTGTTCCTTCTGAGTTTGGTTTATAGTTACTTCTAATTTATTGTACCTGATCCTTCTTCTAGTTCAGTTTATGGTTTTCAGGTTGGTACCTGTTCAGGTAACGTTACTTCTAATTAATTGTTTCTTGATGTGTATGTATATATTCATCTTTTTACATAAGGCTTGAATTTTTTTTTCGCCCTTTTGATATCTTCTTAGTTTATGTTGGGATTTGGTTTTCCTCTTGCAGTAGGCGGTGCCTGGTACTCGGGAATGTTTTTTGAACTTGATTCTTTTGTGGTATCATTAGTTCTATACTCATCTCTGAGTTTTTCTTCTATTTTTGACCTTATATTCATGGCCCATTTTTCTAAGGTTTTATTGATCGGGTCAATATTGGCCGTTTCTATTATCTCTCGTATTCATTTTACTTCCATTCTTCTTGTATTGGTAATCAAATATGGCGCCTTATTTTGATTTGTTTGATATTTTTTCTTGCAAGATGTCGAGGTTGAGTGTAACGGAATCGGTTGGTATACCGAGGCCGATTCGACGAATACTTTATACAAAGTCCTTTTTCTTTTTAGACGAATTAATCTTAAGCCCGAGTTTGCCTTGGCAGTCCTGGTCTTTGTGTGGTTGTGGTATCCTCTTGGGCCTATGTGTAGGCCTAACACACTTCCTTCAGTTGAGTATTAGTACTCGGTGCCGTCTATGTTGATCTAATCAATTTTTCTCCTCAATATAGGGGAAATTTTGAATTTGGTTACATTGGATTTTATTTTCCATCTTTTTTCAAAGTCTTTGATATTTTTGATTTTCCTTTCGGTCGTCCTTGCTTCCCATCTGTGGTTCGTGGAGCGTGATGAGATCACCTGGCTGATGTCGTCTGCATGCTGTATCTTCATACAGTTTGGTGATATTGGGGACAGAAAGTCGGCCGTAAAGATGGAATACGGGGTGGGTCTCAAACAGCCCCCTTGCGGGAACCCCGTCTGAAGTTGTAAGTTGGGTCCTTCTTGGACCTCAATAATTATGTATGCCTTCCTGTTGGTTATATAATCGGCCAGTAACCTCCCATCCTGATGCCGAGATTGAGCTGGAGGAGTTTGTATTTTAGTCCTTCGAACCATACCTTGTTGAAGGCCGTTTCAACACCGCGGAGGACCATGTCCACATAACCCTTTTCGGCAGCGGCTTATGCTATCTTTTGAGTAATGATAGCTAGAGCCATGGTCGCCTCTCTTTCTTTCCTGAAGACGTATTGTTTTTTTTATATTTCTCGGATTCTTCGAGGAAAGCGTATAATCTTCTGCTTACGATCTTTTTCAAAGACTTTCCCCAGGAAGTTCAACAGCGAAATCGGCCTATAACTCGCGACCAGATTTGGTGGATTGCCTGGTTTTGGCAGGAAAACCATCTTCGCTACATTAAATTTCTCTGGGAAGGCTCCTATATTTAGATGGGCATTAAATAAGTCTGTTATGCATTTAATTATGTTCCCGGGGGCCTTCTCATAATTGCATTTGGTTAGGCCTGTTGTCCGGCATGCCTTTTGCTTGAAGGTTCTAATGGCACTTTCAATTTCTTCGGTCGTTTTCGAAGCTCCCAGTCCTAATTGTTCGTCTGCACTGTCCTCTACTCTTACTGTCGATGTCATTCTGTATATGTTAGTTTGTATGAATTTCGTCTCCGTTCTTTGATGCCTTTTATAGATCGGAATCAGAGTACGGTTCACTTTCATTTTAGCAGTAAAGGGGCAATACTCTCTCCGAGCTAGTTCGCTGTGTGTTCAGGCTCGGGCCCATCTCTTTGATGAGAAGAGCCTCCAGAATCTTCAGGCGGTGGGGATCCGGTTATTTTTCTGAAGATAGAAGTGTTTTCAACATGGAAATTTCTTGTAATTTGTTCATTGTGTTTTTCATTGTAGCAAGTTTTGATTTCTCTTGCTTGCAAGTGCATTGGTAGGCGTCGGCTGAGGGTAGTGGTGGACATACCTCTATATTGGTTGTTAGGATGAGGTTTGCAGTTCTCATGCGAGCATTCGAATTTATATACTGTGTCAGAGAGAGAAGGAACCTCCCCCCCCACCCCCTAGAACCCAACGTCTACCTGTGGCGTCTGAAAAATATGCACCTGCACGCCCAGACAGCCCCAAGGTAGCAGCGAGAATTTCGCGTGGTTGGATGACCCCGGCGCTCTTATCAAGAATGGTCGGGTCATTCGAACCCAAGGAGCCGCCTCGAGAATTTCGCGAGGCCGCGTGATCCGTGTTGGGTTCCCTTTCTTTCCCCGTCGCATCGTCTGATCGGTGCCAGACCTACGGCGTCGAGGACTTTCGCGCGAGTCTGTGCGGCCAAGTCTAATGAGATCCCCGTCGCTCTTTGCGGAGCCTCTGGCGACAAGCTTCCACTGAGCCAGTATAAATACTTCGGGAAATACTTCGAGAAAATAATACAATACAGCCCCGTCTTGGTTAGCAGCCACGTACAGTCTTGTACGCCCTGCTCTGCCTCCCAACGACTTCCAGCTACGAACGCGACGCGTCATCTATATACCCGGTCTCGCTCGTACCTAAGGCCATAGTTCCCGCCCGACATACGATAGACACAGACAGGCATCTATCACTCGGGTATCGACTTCGTTCTCATCTTAAGTACTCCCTCGTTCATTTCTCAGCGAAGTTAAAGAAGAAGGAATTTTGCAAAGTGGAAGTTTGCAGCGCCCTGCTTCCTAGTTATCTCCAAAGCCTCCAGTCAACTAGGCTTTACGTAAGTCTCCCCGATATTTGTACTCTCCCACTTTCCCTGGAGGCAATCAATCATCGTAGAGCCTCTCTCGACTTTCTCGTCCCCGTCGAGTCAGTTGTATCCCCCCTTCCTCCGTTTGGTATCCCGGGTATCCATCATATTTATTGTCATTTATTTACTTTTGCTAATAATATTTCTTTGTATATAGTGCAGCTTTTATCTACAATCAGTTTTTCTAAACCCAGAACCTCTAAGAAGTGATTATTTAGGCCAACCACACTCGATTTTGATTATTTTACCCTCGCACTGGGATCTATATCCCAATTTCTGGCGTGCTTCCTTCCCACGTCACCGCAGAGTCAATCCTCGGCTAGCATCGACGTTCGACTCTACGACAAACCTTATGTAATTCTGGTGTTAGAAGTGGGATCACCCTACGACATACCACATTTGTATCCTTTAGGATGGATTCTGTTTCCCGAAGGTTGTTTTTCATTAGTAGTTTGCTAGGTTTTTTTTTCCTTTTTATAATATATTCGTAGAGCTAACTTATTGTCTTTTTCTTGGATAGTGTTACTTTTTATGATGTTTTCTAGTATTCGTTTTGTCTGTTTTGTAGGCATCCGTTATTTGGTTCTTGTAGTATAGAGGTATTGTTTTCCTTTTTATTTTCCACCTGTACCTCAAACTTTTATTTGAGATTTTTCTTCTGTAATTTGGCAAATTATCTATTGGACTAGCCGTTATTTATTAAGATTTGTTTGGAATCGTCGAAATTCTTCATCCAGTGCGTTCCACGTTGAGCAGTTGTTGATAGCTCTTCTTATGTATATGAGCTCATTACCGATCCAATTTTTTTATATTTCTCGGTGACCTCACTATTAACATAAAATAACGTACACGATATATATATGGTCTACGTTCTTTTATGCCAATATATATATATATATATATATATATATATATATATATATATATATATATATATATATATATATATATATATATATATATATATATATATATATATATATATATATATATATATATATATATATATATATATATATATATATACATATATGGGTCTCAAAAGTTTATATACATAGGAAAGTATCTGTTGCATTTTAGGCATCATACAACAGGTTACATGGTGCTATTCACCATCAACGAAGCAGGTTCCAAAAAGACACTACACTCCACATTAATGATACTTAAACAACCCTACCTCGATGGTGGAAGAATATTTTATAATTGAGCCATAATTGATCACTTTATTCTGAATCAATGAATACTTGTTCCCTGATGACACTACAAAGAGCTTCGAAATTTACGTATGATCTTCCCACTGTTGTTTGGGCTGCCTTTAATATACGTAATAGAAACACCCTTTGAATTCATTTCTTTAATCTAAATACCTTCTATCCGCTAATCGCCTGTCTTTACCCACTAACAGATTACAACAAACCTATTCTCGCTAATCTAAGTGGAAGACTGAAAATATAAAAAAAAAACGAGTTGAAAATCAATTCTTTACCAACAATGGCGTAGATGCTGACGATGAGGAACAATCCACTGTACTTCAGGAAACTCTTCAGCCAACTCTTGCAGCAATCCTTATTAGTGCTCATGTTCCTGAAGATTCTTTTTCTCTCTTGTTTCACCTCTTAAAAAAAAAACAGAAATAATGTAAAGCAATGACTCCACGTCACTACGAGATTGATACGTTTTGGGATGGAGGTACTAAAGAAAAGAAGATAAAACCAGGGATGGCTTCCCCCCAAAAAAGTCACTGAAAAATGTGTGAAAATTATACATAGCATGAGTAGAAAAAAAATAAAGCGATCGACTGGGAGAAACGCATCTCTCCTGGACAAGTTATCTCTTTACCTTGGTGTTGATAGGTGGGTTATTTGAATTTAGGAGGGAGTACTCGGTGCAAGGCTCACATCGGGAGAGCTATGGAATAAAGAGGTTAAAATTGGTGCTTAAAAGACAAAATTGTGAAATGGAGAAACTTATGAAGCAGGAGAGAAGTTAATTTTCTACCTCGCTGTCCAAATCTCGCCGTCACAGAAAAACACCTATCCAACTGTAGGGTTTTAAAAATCCTTTACTTTTATCGGGTCACCCTTATTAATTTGATTAATTGCTGAAGATGAAGAGGAAATGAAGATGAAATAATAGCATAAGTTCTAGCAGCCACTCTAGATTAGCCGAAAAGGAAAAAAATGAAGATGTACCCCTCTGTATTAGGTTGACAAGAAGTTCTAGTTTTGAATATGAGTTATCTAAAGTAATGTAAACTGTTTAATTACTAATATAAACTTTTTCGAAAGAAGCTTTTGTAATAAATAGAGCAAATTTAAGTTTTAAATTATTAGAACTTTTTATTAGCGATGGCAGGAAACGCGATTAGTTCCTCATGACAATAGATGCCGACAGGTAGGGCGTGTGACTAAGGACACGATATTTGGTCGATGCTGGTGAGTTCTTCCTCATTCTCTTGACTTATTTGATTACTTTGACTACTGAGACGTTAACTCAATGGAATACTGGTTGAAGAGAAGAGTGATACGAGTGCTTATATGTCATCAACTCATCAAAACGAGCTGATATTTATGAGTCAAGAATCCATCACCTAGTTAAGCGTAGATAGAGTTGTTAATCATAATGGTAACTCCATGTTAATTCGAGTTTGTCTTTTATGTATTCAATTTTGTTTTATTTTCCATTTTAGAAAAGGTAATACATTGCCTAGTCAAATCAAAATTCGCCGACTCTAATATATTGCAGGACCTTCTTTAGCTTTGATAGTTCGTAATTGGGGTTCATTCTCTTCTACCTACGTACCAGATAACATTAGAGGGAGGAACCTTTCCTAGAACTAAACACAGATATCATGTTCGTAAGTTATCTACTTAAATTTAGGAAACCTTGGTCTTTGGGTTTTTTATCATTCAAGACGCAAGCTTGTGACCCTTAGTGTTCTGTAATCACACCTCAGATCCACCCAGTGGTAGATTTAGAGAAGAAACCACGAGCAGCTAGCGGAGTTCATTGAGGCTGCTGACCTTGGCATCAATTAACTAGGGGGCATTGGTACAATCCTTTCATGTGTACAAGTGGATGAACACAGAAAACAAGCACTTTTCTACTGTCTTCATTGGCTATAATATACAAATGATTCACGACGTGAACACCAACTTTTTAGCATCCATACACTCCTCTTGCCCTCAATGTCGTATAAAGAGATGAACATTGTAGCATCCTCTCCAACTTATCCCAGATGTTCTGAATGTGGTTGATGTCAGGACTATGTTAGCCAAACCATGTCAAAGGTTGAACCAACATGCTCCCTGAACCAATTTTTTACAGGTTCAGCTCAAGGAATCCTGCCATCGTTGTAATGAAAAATGTCCCTCCCATCATGAAAGTAAAGATTTATTGGTGGGACCACCTGATCATCCAATACACTCAAATAGTAGAGTCACATATTGCTGTTGCGCTGGTCCAAGACTTGACCAGGATTCATGATTAATGCATAGCTTCATGCGTTTCTCTTTCTCTCCTGATACCATCATTACTTTAGGGGAGGGTAAATATGGATTCGTCAGACTACATGACTCTTTTTTTCATATTTCCACAGGATAATCCTTGCATTTCCTATCCAACTGAAGTCGGGTTTTTTTTTAATTAATTCTACTAATGATTGGCTTTCTTGTAGCCACACGGGTGCTTAGATCCAAACCAGTAAATTCTCTATTACCTTTGCATTGTGAAGGTGGATTTGTTCTTACTTCCACTACTAAACATATCCTTGAGTTCTAGGGCTATTTTTTTTTTTTTACCAATCGGTTTCACTAAACACTACAGGGCTCCCTGTCCCGATAACTCAAAACTTTTTTCCTACCACACATTTTCCTAGAAGAACACTGTTCTCAATTGATTTTCCTGTTTTTAATGATAAACTTTACTATATCCTCAATCAGACTCTTATAATTTCTAAAATTTCATCCATGGATTTCGCATTGATGCAAGCTAATTTTCCCCATTCCTGAACCTGGGGACATCTTTTTCCACAACCATCTCTCTCTCTCTTTGTCTGTCTCATTACTCTCTCTCTATCTGGGACAGTTTTTACTATGACCATTCCTTGTTTTCAGATGATGGTATACACCTGAACCAAATATGCACAGGCCGCTTTAGAAAGTTACTCAACGACTGAATTATGGACTAAAGAACAAAAAACGGGGCTGCTCACGTTCAACAGGTCCAGGAATGGTAGTACGAGGTCGATTAAAAATCGGAAAGAGCACGAGGCCACACATCTGTTATAACTTGAAGGTCTTTTATGCCAACGTCCGTAGTATTCATAATAAATTTACAGATTTAGAGGAAATAGCGTTAACATATAATTTCGAAATAATCGGCATAACAGAATCGTGGTGAAATGTCGAAAACAGGGATTTCCTAGCAAAGTATAAACTTCCCGGTTATCAAATGTTTGAGAAAAGTCGAATTAATAAAAATGGAGGTGGTGTTCTATCCTATATCAAAGACAATCTCAACTCAATTCAATTATCAAAGCCACAAATGCAAAATGTAGCTACATCGTAGATGCTTCTTAAAAACAAGTACGTGTTGAAAATAATGCTAGCCCTAATATACAGACCGCCAGCGCAGCCAGTGCAAACATACCGCGATAACTCTAAACAAAGCGAAATGAATAACACGCAGATACCGTATTTTTTATGTGATTTGAATCTGCGAGTGTCAAAGTGGAACGAACCACTATTCGCTCATTATGGAAACGATATCAATAACAACTTACAAGAAAGTTCTCTAGCTCAGTTTGTACACTACCTGAAAGATATAGCGAGTCCAACGTTTTGTTCTTTAAAGTTGGTAAACTTTAAAGAACAAAACATACGAAGAGAGACTAAATCTAAGTGTAGATTAAGAGGGAATTTAATTCTGGGGTGTAAAATTATCAAAGGCATAGACAATATGGATTGCAATGAATATCTCAAGATCGGCCAGTAAATTTACACGAGAGGAAACGGTTGCAAATTCTAAAGAAACATTTTAACTCGCTCGAATCCAAGAATCTCTCTTTTAAGCGAATCGTTAATCTATGGAATGGTCTTCCTCGGAACGTAATGGACTGCAACACCGTAGATACTCTCAAAGGTCGTATATTTAAATAAAGAATTTGAATTTAAAGCCCGATTAACAGCGTTCACTAGCGAATAGTTTCCTTGCCTTCGAGTAACAGATTCACCAAATTTGCAGGGAATATCCTAACCCCAGGTCACCTAGTATGGACTGCAAGGTGTGTTATGACCTGCATATCCATGTAACTCTCTTACTCTCCTTCTCCGTTTACCTTTCCCTCTCTGTTTACTTCTCCCTCTCCGTTTACCTCTCCCTCTCTGTTTACCTCTTCCTTTCCGTTTCCCTCTCCCTCTCCTTCCTCTTTCCCGACTCCTTCCTCTCCCCCTACCCCCTCTCTCAAACTCTCTCGCGCTAACTCTTCCTAACTCTCTCTAATTTTCTCTACCATATTTCTCTAATTCTCTCTACTCTCTCTCTCTAACTCTCTCTAATTCTCTCTAACTGGCTAAGTGGCAGATGGCAACGGGTGGTGTTAAATGGACAGGTTTCTGAGTGGGTGCCCGTTACTAGCGGTGTTCCTCAAGGTTCTCTCGTGGGACCACTACTGTTCATCATCTACGTCAACAACATGGACCGTGACATGGTTGCGAACATTTCTAAATTTGCTGATGATACCAAGATTAGCATGAACGTCGCAAAGGAAGGAAATACTGCCCGCCTTCAAGATGATCTTCGGAAGATTGGGGAGTGGTCGGACACGTGGCAAATGCCTTTTAACGTAAACAAATGCAAAGTAATGCATATCGGCCACGGAAACCCCAAATCTAATTATACCCTTAAGGGCACTGCTTTTGAATCCACCGACAATGAGAAGGACTTGGGTGTAATAATCACTAGTGACCTCAAATTCTCGAAACAGTGCTAGAGGCGGAGAAAAAAAGGCCGAAAGGATGTTAGACTATATAAAGCGACAGTTTGGATATCGAAAACAAGGAAATAGTACTTTGTTTGTACAATTCACTTGTCCGACCGCACCTGGAGTATGCCGTACAATTTTCAAGTCATTCGTTTCGAAAGGATATCGCGAGATTGGAATGTGTGCAAGCCAGGGCAACCAAACTGATTCCCTCTATCAGACACAAAAGTTACAACGATAGATTAAGGGAATTAGATCTGTTCTCGTTAGAGACCTGGAGACTGCGTGGTCAGCTTATCGAAGTGTTTAAAATACTTCGAGGCTTCGACAATGTAGACTGTCGTAGAATGACTCCCGACGATACCATATATCACTATTCGTTGAGGGAACTTCCTTAATTTTCTTTAGAGTGCGTTACTGTCTGGCGGCCGATATTATGTATCTTCGATATGCTTAAGAAGTGGAACTGAGCTCAAGGATAATAATATTGCTATCATTAATAAAATAGAGTTTTATTAATAATAACTATCAATAAACACAAGACGGAAAATATTGACATAAACAGAGAATGAAAAGGGTCGTTGGGGCTCGGCTAATCCGAGGATTTAAAGGATTTAAAAAAGGTAAAACAAATATCGAGTTAAAGAGATGGGATGGTTCGATAAACCATTTAAAGAACAGGATAGAATTGACAAAAGGGTTAAGTACTCAAAGGTGACGTTTGGCTTACGTAACTTTTGCACTAGTGGTGCAGGGGAAGGTGGCGCGAAGGAGTTTCGGTCTGCTGGCGAGTTCCAGCCGAAGGGGAAAGAATAAAAGGATCCTGACGTGGCATCTTGGGAAGGAGAACCGTTTCTCGACGAACGGCTTGAAGAACAATGGCTGTTCTAGGTTGTTCTCTTCTGAACGAAGGGGGGATGAGAACCGTCTCTTGTCTACGGGCTCAAGAACAATGGCTGTTCTAATGTTGTTCTCCTCTGAACAACAGGGGGGGGTGAGAACCGTTTCTTGGCGAAGGGCTCAAAACGAACAATGGCTGTTCTAATGCTGTTCTCCTTTGAACAACAGGGGGGGATGAGAACCGTTTCTTGGCGAAGGGCTCAAAACGAACAATGGCTGTTCTAATGTTGTTCTCCTCTGAACAACAGGGGGGGGGGTGAGAACCGTTTCTTGGCGAAGGGCTCAAAACGAACAATGGCTGTTCTAATGCTGTTCTCCTTTGAACAACAGGGGGGAAGCCTTGGGGACTTGGCGTCGGAAAGGCTCGAACCTTTGGCACTCAAGGAATATTGTCCTCCTTCTGGACAAGTTATGGTGAATCTCGAGGTCGAGGTCCCTTGGTGCACAAAGGGAGAGAGGGTCGTGGTGATGTTTCGCGACGAAAATCTGGATCTCCAATCTGATCTTAGTGGTAAAGTTTCCATATAAATAGCCAGGACATCTCCTTGGCGTGGGGGAAAATGGAGTGAAAGCTTGGAGGGAACGCACAGCCGGGCCGGAGAACAATGCCTTATCTGCTCATAAGCCCAACTCAATCTGGCGAGGTCGGCGTATGGGGGCGAACGGGGGGACGATAACCTCCTTGTTTAAACATTGACATCCGGTAGCTGTGATAAGACTCCAAGCCTCGAATCGAAGATGCACGTGGGCAGCATCGTGGTTTTAAATAATATGGGATAGGAGTTGAAATTAACGCAGCTTCAACTCGTTCTATCACACCCCTCCATTCCAGGGGAAGTTGTCACTTCGAAAAAAAGAGAGAGAAGGGACAACGATAGAGCTCCGTTGTAGGGAACTGGTTTACTTGTACCAACCGTACCTTCCTTCACCTAACTAGTATTACCTCAATACATATGATTATTTTGATCTTTAGTTTACAGGGGAAAATAACCTTTAATACAACTTAATAAAAAAAAGGGGCATGGAACAATGAAATGATATAAAATTAGTACATACGGGACCAAATAATTTATACGTAAATTAATGGGTACAAATATATATACATACAATAAAAATTAGACATTGAGCGTTACAAAAGTCAGACATATACATTAATTAATTATATTATAAGACAATCTTAATTTAAGTCGTACAAGACGGTATATACCTACAGGGAGATACTAATCCTATGAATACACTTACTCTACGCTATTCGGTAACGCATTCCTACTGAGTGCGTCAGCGACCTGGTTATCGGAACCTTTTATCTAATTTATTTTAAACTGATACTCTTGCAAGAGTAAACTCCAGCGCATGATGCGGCCGTTTGAGTGTCTCACATTCCTAATATAGGCTAACGGACGGTGGTCGGTTCCTATTTGAAATTCTTTACATATCAAGTACAGCTTGAATTTGTCTATGACCCAGATAATTGATAGAGCTTTCTTTTCTCTAGTGGCATATCTCTTTTCGCGTGGTAATAATTGACGACTAGCATATGCAACTGGATGACTCGTTCCGTCATCCACGTATTGAAGGAGTACACCTCCAATGCCTTCGTTGCTCACGTCGGTCTTAACCCCAAAGGATTTTTCCGGGCTGGGCAACTTTAAAATGGGGGCAGAAATGAACTTACTTTTGAGCTGATTAAAATGGGAAACAGCGACATCATTCCAACGTAAACGATCGGGGAAATTCTTTTCCTGAAGGGGGCATAGGGGGGCCGAAATTGCAGCGAAATTCGGAACAAATCGCTGATAGGGAGAAGCTGATCCTAGGAACGATCTTAATGGCTTCTTTGTAATCGGGAGGGGCATGTCGGCGATTGCCTTAATCTTGTTCTCGTGGGGACCTAACTTGCTTTGTCCTATTTTGAAACCCAAATATTTGATGGTTTCGTGGCCAATGGTGAGGCCATTTTCACGCAGTCGCTCGAAAAGAGCTAATAGGGCGGGTAAATGGTGACTCCATTTAATGAGTTCTTGTAGCTGACTCTTCTGACGTGGTGTCAGCTGCGCGTCACTATCCAGGTCAGAGGGTTCTAAAGACTCGCCTGGTAGGGAAGGAGGAGGGTAATCGGCATCAGGTTGGATGCACACTGTCTGGATTACATTAAGGGACTCCGCGGGGTAATCTTCTTCAAGCGCCGATATTTCGTCCAGTTCTACGAAGGTATCTCCATGGGCGCGTTGGGGGTTCTTTTTTTCTTGGGGTCCACGGACAGTCTCCGTGTCCTTGTCTTGGGCCTTATCACCTAAGGGTGTTAGTGATTCACACTCCTCTTTTGCCGTCCTAAAGTCCTGGTTATGGGTCTCCGAGAAATCGGACGGTATCGGGGTTCTGATGGGGACGGGCTCCTGGGCTTCTTTCTTATCTCGGCCTTGAGGAAGGGCGGCCTGAAACACAGGGTCGAAACTTACTTGGGGGCTCTGCCCTATAAGTACGGAACAAAATTGTATGGGTGCTACAATGACTTCAGCCCAGCCATTATAATATTGACACTGCAGGTAACATCTAACGACGGGGAATCGGTTCGCCCGCCCAAGGTGGTCATGTACCACCGCAAATTTTTCGTGGTTAGAGGCCACTGGGAGGAGTTCGTCGGACACGATGAAACACGTACATCCTGTGTCCCTGACGAGAGTCGATACTCGACAGCCGTCCACGCTGCCCTCCTCATATTTCAAAGTTCCCGATGAACTTTTATCAAAACCAAAATTTACCTGGTGGCCTGACGGAGGAGGAGAAGTTTCTGCTTGGGTCTGCACCACCGGGGGAGCCGAGGTTGCATTAATCTGGTGAACTTGGTGGGCTGGTCCGCTTTTAAGCCTAGAATTTTGGGGGCAGTTCCAGCTCATGTGGTTTTCTACACTACAGGTGAAGCATATTATTGGTCGCTTCGGGAAGAGAGATGGAGGAGAAATCTTAACGGGAGGTTTGGAGTCCCGTTGTTGGTTTTGGGGAAAGAAGTTTTGGGGTTTTACGGGGCTCGGAAACTTTGTCAGCTTTCCTGGGAAGGAGCGCGAATCCGTCCTTCTTTCTTCTCGTTGGATTTCTTTTTCTCGTTCCTCTCGTTGTATTTCTCTTTCTCGTTCCTCTTGTCGGATTACTCTTTCCCTTTCTCTTTCTACCTTTTTTCTTTGAAATTCTGCTTTAATCCGAGCTAATTCAATCTGATGGTGAAGCTCAGCTTGTCTTATCCATGCCTCTCTTTCTCTTTCTTTTTATTCTCGTTGGATTTCTCTTTCTCGTTCCTCTTGTCGGATTACTCTTTCTCGTTCTTCCTCTTTTCTTTGCTCCTCTTGAATGTACTCAATTAGTTCTTTTCCGGAGAGTCCCAAGGATTCTCCTTGCGCTTTAAAGATTTCAAACTGAGTCATCTTTGCACTTGGGGGCGCACTAGTCAACCAACTAAAATTCCTTGCAACAAGAATTATGCCTCTATAGAATTAGCCTACCTAAATATGGGCACTGACCTATTCGGACTTGGTTTCTCAATCTAAATAACCACTGACTAAAATCACAAAAAACACAAACAAATTATTATAACCGTTCCTTGAGCTACTCCAGCTTCTTAAGTTTCAAAAAAAGGGGATAGCAATCGTTAAAACAAAAGGGAACTACTATATTCTATTATTATAACGAATAACACTATGCTTTACTCGACTGAGACCAGTGTTTGCAAAGATATAGCGTTAAACCTTACACACCTGATACCAAATTTAAATAGTATATATATATATATATATATATATGTCGTAGAATGACTCCCGACGATACCATATATCACTATTCGTTGAGGGAACTTCCTTAATTTTCTTTAGAGTGCGTTACTGTCTGGCGGCCGATATTATGTATCTTCGATATGCTTAAGAAGTGGAACTGAGCTCAAGGATAATAATATTGCTATCATTAATAAAATAGAGTTTTATTAATAATAACTATCAATAAACACGAGACGGAAAATATTGACATAAACAGAGAATGAAAAGGGTCGTGGGGGCTCGGCTAATCCGAGGATTTAAAGGATTTAAAAAAGGTAAAACAAATATCGAGTTAAAGAGATGGGATGGTTCGATAAACCATTTAAAGAACAGGATAGAATTGACAAAAGGGTTAAGTACTCAAAGGTGACGTTTGGCTTACGTAACTTTTGCACTAGTGGTGCAGGGAAAGGTGGCGCGAAGGAGTTTCGGTCCGCTGGCGAGTTCCAGCCGAAGGGGGGGGAATAAAAGGATCCTGACGTGGCGTCTTGGGAAGGAGAACCGTTTCTCGACGAACGGCTTGAAGAACAATGGCTGTTCTAGGTTGTTCTCTTCTGAACAAAGGGGGGATGAGAACCGTCTCTTGTCTACGGGCTCAAGAACAATGGCTGTTCTAATGTTGTTCTCCTCTGAACAACAGGGGGGGGTGAGAACCGTTTCTTGGCGAAGGGCTCAAAACGAACAATGGCTGTTCTAATGTTGTTCTCCTCTGAACAACAGGGGGGGGTGAGAACCGTTTCATGGTGAAGGGCTCAAAACGAACAATGGCTGTTCTAATGCTGTTCTCCTTTGAACAACAGGGGGGGATGAGAACCGTTTCTTGGCGAAGGGCTCAAAACGAACAATGGCTGTTCTAATGCTGTTCTCCTTTGAACAACAGGGGGGGAAGCCTTGGGGACTTGGCGTCGGAAAGGCTCGAACCTTTGGCACTTAAGGAATATTGTCTTCCTTCTGGACAAGTGATGGTGAATCTCGAGGTCGAGGTCCCTTGGCGCACAAAGGGAGAGAGGGTCGTGGTGATGTTTCGCGATGAAAATCTGGATCTCCAATCTGATCTTAGTGGTAAAGTTTCCATATAAATAGCCAGGACATCTCCTTGGCGTTGGGGAAAATGGAGTGAAAGCTTGGAGGGAACGCACAGCCGGGCTGGAGAACAATGCCTTATCTGCTCATAAGCCCAACTCAATCTGGCGAGGTCGGCGTATGGGGGCGAACGGGGGGACGATAACCTCCTTGTTTAAACATTGACATCCGGTAGCTGTGATAAGACTCCAAGCCTCGAATCGAAGATGCACGTGGGCAGCATCGTGTTTTTAAATAATATGGGATAGGAGTTGAAATTTACGCAGCTTCAACTCGTTCTATCACATAGACTACACTGATGTTTTCCAACCTAGTGAGAGCAGAACTAGAAATCACGGCTACAAACTTGAACTGAAGCGTTACCCCTGCGAACTGTGTGGAAAACTTTTCACATACAGCATCTGTTGTAGCTGGAACGCACTTCCAGTGGAAGTTGTCAACAGCAATCCGGTTGATCAGTTCAAGTCAAGACTGGACAAAGTCTTGAAAAGTGGCCGTTTGTGCACGTATCTATTGAGCAGAACTGTGCCTGCTCGACTGCTAGTCCAAAGGTACCCTCTCTGAATGAACCGTAAGGTCTTCTAGGGTACTTCTTATCCTTGTAGCTCCTTGCAACCCTGCCTCTAACTTTCTCTCTAACTCTCTCTAAATATCTCTCTAACTCTCTCTCTTTCTCTCTCTCTCTCTACCTTTCTGTCTTAAACTCTTTCTCTAACTTCACCTCAAAACTATCTCTCGAACTCTCTCTGCATCTCTCTCTGTATCTAACCTCTCTCTCTCTCTCTCTCTAGCACTCTCTATAACTCTTTCCCTAACTCTCTCTTTAACTCTGTCTCTAACTCTCTCTCTTTCTCTCTCTTTCATCCTCACATACTCTTTATAGACCCATTCGGCTTGGCGAAATAATGATCAGATTTACGGCTGGCAGAGGATCTTCATATAACTGTGGTTTAATATCTTTGAAGCTTGAGCAAACCTCAATTCGAGAATGTTTATTCAATAAACATACATATATTAAGAAGTAATCAATAAGTTCATAAACAGGACGGTCATAAAGTCCTTGTTCAGTTGTTGAATCGTATGTTTAAATAACACAAATGCTTTCGGACCACCATGTATGTTTGAGTTTCAAAAGTTTTTTCGGCCCACCCTGCACGTTTGATTTGCACAAGGATTGTATGACCACCCTGTACATCAAAAGAATACAGACGAAAAGGCTTGAAATAACAGAACATTCGATCCTTACGAAGTTTCATGCTGACACTAAGCTAACTAAATTTCACCGCCTTGATCATTGATGTTTTCGTATTACTCCCTATAAACGTAGTCAGTCTTGTGTTTCAGGCAGTGTTTGTCTATTTTGTGTTTAAACGAATTGATTGTGGTACAGTCAATGACGTTACGGGGGAGGGGGGACACCATTCCATAAATTGACTATTCGTTTGAAGAAAACATTTTTTAGACTCGTGCGAAATAAACGGTTTACATACAATTTTGCAACCGTTTTTTCCTGTGCAATTTGATCAGTGGACTATAAAGTACTCGTTACAGTTCATATTAACACGCCTTTGACGATTTCAAATACTTGAATTAGGTCATCTCTTATTCTACGCTGGGTTCATGGGAAGATATTTAATTACTTAAGATGGTCCTCGTATGGCTTATTTTTTTAGACTTGGTATCGTTTTGGCAACTCTACGTTGAACACATTCTTAAACCATTCAAAGGGTACAGCAATTTAAGCCCCTGCCCTTAGATATAAGCTAGTAAAGATAAGCTGCCCTCAGCTACACTAAGCCGCTAAACTTTACGATACCCGAAAATGGTTAGGAGAAATGAAACTGCATGAAGGATTTATAGCGAAAGTAACAATGAATAACAAGGAAAGGAAGTACCCTAGGAGACCTTACGGTCCATTCAAAGAGGGTACCTTTGGACTAGCAATCGAGCAGGCACATGGATGCTCAATTGTTTTGCGTCCCTGAACGGCCACTTTTCAAGACTTTGTCTAGTCTTGACTTGAACTGGTCAACAGATTCACTGTTGACAACTTCCACTGGCAGTGCGTTCCACTTACCGCAGATAATGTAGGTGAAAAAATTTCCACACAGATTGCGGTTGTAACGCTTCAGTTCAAGTTTGAGGCCGTGATTGCGCGTTCTGTTCTCACTCAGTGTGAAAATATTCCGGTAATGAACATTGTCGAACCCTCGAAGTATTTTGAAAACTTCGATGAGCTGACCACGCAGTCTACGGGTTTCCAGCGAGAACAGATCTAATTCCCTTAGTCTATCCTCATAACTTTTATGTCGGATAGAGGGAATCAGTTTGGTTGCCCTAGCTTGTACGTGTTCCAACCTTGCGATGTCCTTTCGAAACGAAGGACTCCAAAATTGTACGGCATACTCCAGGTGCGGCCGAACGAGGGAGTTGTACAGACAAAGTACTATCTCCCTGTTACGGTATCCAAACTGGCGCTTTATGTAGCCTAACATCGTTTTCGCCGCTGTGATCGCGTTGGAGCTTACAGCCCTGCTCTCGCGTTCTAAGAAATCGGGCTCCCCAAAGGACATTTTTTCGCCTAAACTGTTATGTAAAATCCTGCCTGCTATCCTCCCAACGCTTCACCTTTTCAACCCTTCACTTGCAACTGGTCTTGTTCCCTCTTTCTTCAAACGTGCCCACATCCGTCCCATTCTTAAAAAGCCTCAACTGAACCCCACTGACCCTTCCAATTATCGCCCGATTTCGCAACTTCCTTTCCTCTCTAAGGTTCTGGAGCGAGTGGTTGCTTCACGCATCAACAGTCACATGGTAGCCTGTAACATTGATGAAACCTATCAATCTGGTTTCAAGTCAGGTCACTCCACAGAAACCGCCCTTCTCAGTGTTCAATTGCTTACGAAGAGCCACGGAGAGGGGGTGTGCCTCCATCCTCTCCTCTGCCTTCGATACTATTGATCATACCGTCCTACTTGATCGTCTCCACTCTTTCCTCGGCATATCAGGCACCGTGCTTGACTGGTTCCGCTCTTACCTCTCGTCTCGTACCTAATCCGTTGTGATTGACGACGTTTCATCCGACTCTACCCCCATTCGCTTTGGAGTGCCACAAGGCTCTGTCCTTGGTCCTTTACTATTTCGTATCTACCTTCTCCCTCTTAGTTTCCTTCTCCGTAATCTGGGTCTACCCTTCCACCTCTATGCTGATGACACTCAAGTTTTCGTTTCCTCATCCCCCACGTCTCTTCCCTACTCTATCACTGACCTCCTGGCTGCCTACTCCTCCATTTCTGACTGGCTCTCTACCAACTTCCTCAGGCTTAATCACTCCCAAACTGAGGTCCTCCTCGTTGGCACCCCTGCTCTTGTTAAAAAATCTGAATCTCTTTCCCTCGCTTACTCTGGGTGGCAATACTATCATTTTCTCTGCCTGCTTTAGGAAGTGGGTTATTCATGCTTCTATGAACGGAAAAGGCACGACACCGGCCTTCAAGGAAAAATGAAGACAAAACCAAATGGTCAGCGAGAATGAACTTCGTTAAAGCAGCTTTATTTAGTTCATTATGGAAATGTAAAGGTCTAAGAGAAGACCATGCGCTTCTGGTCCTCAGCATTAGGGTATTCTTCCTTTATGGGTAATCGGGAATTACTTCCAGACCCACACACACACACACTGAAGAGGAAAAAATTTCCCGGATTTCTTTTTTATCGAGTGAAAATGAGGGTGTTGACTAAGGAATTTTCTGCCATCCTAAACTTTTGTTGATTATCCCGATACGCCATTAGTCCTTCATATGTTCCTCTCTCCACATATTCTTTATTCCATGAATAAAAATGACTTGTGGCTGGAACAACTTCCTTCATTTCCTTCGATAAAACACACCAGTTCGTCCTCTTTTTGGTTTATCTTCATTTTCTAGGGGCCCTTCCCATCCAGAAGGCCTCAAGTTTTCTCTATTTTATACTACTCGGGCGTGAAAGGGGAGGACACGAAAACTTCCACTTGGTAGAAGGAGATTATCAGATTTACGCAAGGGGGATACCTTTTTTAGCCTGTAACACCTGGTACCTGGAGAAGAAGCACGCCCTCTCGGGCAGAGTGCAATTAGGGAAAGCACCGTCATGGGTAGACTTGTACTCTATGAAGAGACCTAGGGAAGCTGGTGCGTTTTCTCTTCCCCATTCTGGCCCGCACTTTTATTAACAACTATCCCGTCTACCTTAAACAAACAACAAACAAAAGCAAAAAATATCTATAATTCAAGATCCCACCGGGGCATACCCTGTCTAATTCGTTATACATGGAACCTAGAGCGATGCACGTCCCGGCTCGACCTAGTGCCGGGGGTATGATGATAATAGATGATTGCTCACCCTACTCGTTATTGAACCTGCTTATCTCTGCTTCTCCTTATTACATAACCTTGTCTCGACCCTTCCGACTTATTTCTTAGTATCTAAAGAGGTACTGGTGGTTCGGTGCAGTTTCCTCCTCTTACCATAACCATAACCCAGCTCAGTGGCAGGATATACCATGAGGTCCCTACCTCCTGCGAGGATCGAAAACTCGCCGGCTTAAGGAGGTATTAAGTACGAGGTTTGCTTGGTTGTTGACTCTGTTCAGCGATTCCAGTGCACCTATAAGGTGGATACGCCGGCACCATTCTTTTGGTTCAAAGCCCCAGGACAAAGTCACTATTACGATGGGTTGGGTTGTCAAGGCCCAATCTTAGCTCGAATATGTAGGCCGATTAAATGTAAATGATCCTAATATTGGAATTCTCTGACCTTATGGGTGCTTCTCCTTTAACCTCCAAGGCACTGAGAGGTCATAGTATCTAATTTCCATGAAGCTGTCTTATGCACTTATTATGGCGACAAGATGAATGAAGAGCGCCTCGAAGCTCGTCCTCATCTCTCCAGTTGCTGGGGAGAGGACGAGGCAACTCGAGGCAGCCCCTTTGACCAATGGAAGGACTCTCCTCCAGTCACATAATTGTGATAAATGAGTTTCCTCTTCAGCATCTTCAGAGCTTCTCAAATGGAGACGCCCCTCACCTACCCTTTCTCAGGTTCGTTCCAAGACTCTAATAGTAAAGATGAGTCTTTCATCTTCCATATATCTATGTGTGATGGACCTTTTCCCTCACCCCTTTTGGTAGAGTTGCCTCCGACAGACTCAATATTTCTACCAATGGTAGACCCCCTCTTTCCTACCCAGGGGTCCACTAAGAAAAAAGCACGCAGCGACAGCGTCGCCAAGAGTCGCGATCCCGGTGAACATTGCTCAACTGCAAGAACTCCCTTAGATAGGAAAGGGGTTACAGGGTCCATTGAGCCCTTCTTCCCTGCTTGATCGTCCCGGGATTCGTTACCTTGCTAGGGGCTGCCATGCCTGCCCCCGATACTTCCCGAAAGAGTTCGACATGTCGGCTCCCATGAAGAACATCACCCAGAGAGGCCTTGGGCCTTTTGAGTCACCGGTCGGGATTCTCGACACATTAGTAGGGGGTCGATAGATGGAGCCTTCTTTCCTCCTGATGTAGACAAGGACCCAGAAGTCATCCTGCCCAAGATGGTGAGGTCTTCATGAGTGTGAATACAGATATACTTCCGAGTATAGTTCCCTACCTGTGCAAATTATCCTGAGGCGGCACAGGATCCCAAGGACTCAGAAGAGAGCAGGGACCCCCCTACCTCAGGTGAAACTTTCCAAAAAGCCGGATCGTTCCCCATTTTGGGGAAGGATAAGGGTGAAGCCGTCCCTTCCGAGGGTGGAGATAACTGGGTCTACTCACCCCCGCCCCCCCCCAAAAAAAAAATCTAAAAGAAAAACGAACAGACTTTCTCTCTTTCCGGAGGGGGGAGGGTCTGGGGAGAGACCATGCTAACGATGACACATCCGACCTTGGAGCGCCCCTGAGTGGAAAAGCTAAGCTTCAAAAGTAGACAAAGTAAGGTGAGTGTTACCTCTGGGATGGCGGGGCACCCTTATTCAGGCGTTATTTCATGTCTACGAGCCTGGCAGCTTCAAGCGATTTATAGTAATTCGTTCGACTGATGGAAAGATGCTGTGCAAAGGATACGTGCTCCACCGGCGTCAGGCTATCGCTAGGATACTTGGTAGAGAACCGAAGGTCACTCGTTTCTCGACCTGATCGAAGGGCTAGAGATAGGTCTCCTTAAGAGGAATTTACGCATCACTGCCCCATAACCGCTTCTTTTTATTGTCTCGGTCTGTCCCTGTGTTCTCTGAACGCACAACCTGATTTTGAATGTGAGGTTGTCGATGGCCTCCATAATATTGCAACTTTCCAATCCGAATATCATTTTCAGTGCATCTGTTACCTGAAAATCCACTACGATTGTCCTTGAAACGGCTTTACTATTAGGAAAATGACTTTTTTTTTATCCCAGTCAAGGAGTATAGATAATTTGATGAGGACGTTGAGTTCTTTCCCAGCAATCTCAGTTTTGTGTTTGTGACTACCATTCCTAGAACGCCTGACTGTTAGAGGCCCGTCTTCCATTTCCTTGGAAACCAGCCGAGTGTGAGACGCCTTTCATAGAAATACGTTTAAGTGGGTTATAAGCGCCGCCAGAACGATTTTACCTTAGATGAATTTCGTCGAACGTCGGCTAGGCTCCTATATATTTCAAAACCCTCACGCTGCTCTTCTTGTCGGGCCTGCGTGTCTCCTTCAACCGGAAACCCCCTCATGTAGAGGTGTGGAGGCCTGTCAAAATGATTCTTTTAGGTTTTCTCGGACCCTGCCTCCTTGGCGGAGTCTTTCTCGACCGCTTTCTCTGCATTCTCTATCATGGATGCTGCTCCATCAAGCATTTATTGCACGTCGTGAGCTCGCTGAAGGCTACCGACTGGACTTTAATTCCAGAAGCGTGCAACACTTCAACGATCTAGTTACGAGAAGCGAGATTTGTTCCAGCCTTGCTTCATACGGATATACCACCCCTTGTCCGGGTGATAACACATACCCGATGCTACGACACATGGGTGAGCGAAGCATGGAATTTCTGTTAGATTTGTTCAACCGAATCTGTACGAAGGGTATCCTCTCAGACTACTTGTGAATAACTACCGTGCTGCTTTTCGTGAGCCAGAAAAAGATCACTCTACTTTGGCCGCTTTCCACCCAATTTTTCTGAAATCCTGTCTGTGCAATTTGATGGAGAAAATGGTCTCTGCGAGGCCTTTCTTCGTAGACAGCACTTCGCTACGGTGTTTTTCGATCCAGAGAAGGAATATGATACCACATCGTGATACGGCATCATGGAGACCCTCCACAGTATGGGGGCGAGGAGAAACCTCGCAATCTTCATATCAGGGTTTTTCGAGATCGTACATTCCTCGTTCGGTTGGAGAGGAGAAAGAGGAGCTCTCCAGTCTAATAGGACAATGCAATACTATGATATACTATACTAACTAGGCTAGAGTATGGTAAGGTAGGCTATGATATACTATACTAGGCTATGGTAGTCTAGGCTAGAATATACTAATTAGGCTAAGATCCTATATATGCTAGGCTGTACTAGGCTATGTTAGGCTAGTTTTTGTTAGGATAGGCTTTACTATAGTTTCTAGGCTAAGATAGACCATACTCTACATTTAGACTAGTCTATACTATGCTAGGCCTTATTATGCTAGCTGAGGTAATACTATAGTAGGCTATCGTACAGTAAGCTAGGTTTTGCCAGGCTGCTATTCGAGAATATACTAGGCTATGCTATAAAATGTTATACTATTCTAGACAATACTAGACTATACAAGAATATGCTATGCTAGACTATACTATGCTAGGAGATGCTATGCTATACTATATATACTATAGTATATTATACTTTACTATACTATGTTTTCTATGCTATGCTATACTATTTTATGTTATGCTATAATATACTATGCCATGTTATAATATAATAAGCACCACTATGCAATAATATGCTATGCTATACTATGCTATACTGTGCTATGCTATACTATTCTAGACTATGCAATTAGGTTGTGACCATTTTTTCACCTTTCCAATTCCATAAATGAGGTGTGACAAAAAGTTAAGGCTCGCCATTTTAATTAAAAAATATATATTTTAATATAATTTAGTTCTGCTTTTTAATAAACTTTTAGAAAGTTGTGACTTTTTAGTCGCGGGTCATTCCACATCTCACAATGTCGGTCGGTCGGTCCACGTTTTGCTTCTTTTTTTTAATAACATTGTAACAATCAGCCAATTTTAACGAAATTTGAAAGCCTTGTTACATTCTCTTTCGAATGATACAATTGCCAAAGTCTTCCCAAGGTTAGCCAGGGAATTATTTTCTTTTGGCAATAACACCATAACTATTCCGACCATTCTAACGATATTTGAAACTCTTGTGTTGTTTTACATTATATTTCGAATGATATAATTGCCAAAGTCCTCCCAAAGTTAGCCATGAATTATTTTGCTTTGGCAATAACATAACTCTTCCGCCGATTCTAACGAAATTTGAAATCCTTATATTGTTTTACATTGCCTTTCAAATAATATAATTGATAAAGTCACCCAAGATTAGCCAGGCAATAATTTTTTTTCTTTTGCAATAACAAAATAACTATTCGGACAATTCTAACGAAATTTGAAACCCTTAAGGTGTTTACATTCTCTTTCGAATGATAGAATTGCCAAGGTCCTCCAAGATTACTCCGGGAATTATTGAAAGTTTTCAAAGCCGTAAAGACATAAATCAGAATAAGTGAGGGCACGCGACTTTTTGGTCAGCAGACCTTGTTACTTCCCAGATTTCTTCCTATAGATTTTCTGCGAGAGTAACTCTAATTTACCAAGTGGGCAGTTGCCAGATGGGTTCTATAAATTTTTTTTTTTAAAATACACTAATTTATTTTAGCTTTAATTAAAAAGAAACTTCCTTGATCTTCAAGATTTGCTTTAGGAACCTTTCGTGACAACCTTTCTGGAGAGGTTTCCAAAACAGAGTTCGTTTCTTAGTTTTAAATGAATAACAATTAGCATTTTTACATTAAAAGTTAGGTCAATTTTGTTTACTTATATATTTCATCTTAATTTCCCAAGAAACAAGTCCCTTTTTTATCCATAAAGGAGATATATTTATAAGCCTATAATTAATTTATTATAGAAAGTGGCATTTGCTTTTCATTCTGCCTAAAGTTTAATGCAAGCTTAATTAAAAAATGTCTATAGATACCATGTGAATCAAGTACCTAGTTATGTCAAGTGGTTCACAAGTTGTTGTTTTTTTTGCTGGAGAATAAAAACATAAGACTATTGTAATTGGGTTTCATTGTAATATTTACTACATTGACATTTCATCCAACATTTTTTGTTCTAATTTCCAAGTTTGGTCTCCAGCCCGACTTCAAATATTTGAAATAGTTCTACTACTATTTATTCGAAGCAATTAACAAAATAGGAAAGAAAAGGTAAAACACACACCCTTCTCCCTTTTATAATTGAGCAGATAAAGAATCTGCATTGTTTAAACACACTCATTACTTACTCATTAATCTAAAAGAACTTTCGGGAAATCGTGATATAAAATCGATTGTTTATGAGCAATTGCTCTTGAATGTACTTTAATGATTACTAAAATCATGAGAAGTAAAGTGATTTCCGATATAACTTAAAATATAGAAACTTTGAAAAAATATATTACCAACTTGTTTTTATTTAGATTTGTTTCCCCAACACAAACATCATTAGTAGTTTTATTCACAAACAAGGTTTAAACACCATAAAGGAGTTTAAACTCATGCCCAAGGTGTGCGGTTAGGAAATATTTTGGTGGTGGTGTAGGTGGTGGTGGTGTAAGTGGTGGTGGTGTAAGTGCTAATGAGTGTCGGTGGTGGTGTACGTGGTGTTGATGTAGGTGACAGTGGTGATGTAAGTGCCAGTTAGTGTAGGTAGTGGTGTGCGTGGTGTTGGTGGAGGTGGCGGTGGTGTAGGCGGTGGTGGTGTAGGTGGAGGTAGTGTAAGAGGTGGTGGTGTTAGTGCTAGTGGTGTACGTGCTGCAAGTGGTGGTCGTGGTGTAGGCGGTGTAGTTGGTGGTAGAGTAGGTGTAGGTGGTGGTGTAGAGGGTTTAGGTGGTCGTGGTGTAGATGATGTAGTTGGTGGTAGTGTAGGTCGTGTGGGTGGTGGTGGTGTAGGTGGAGGTAATGTAGCTAGTGGTAGTATATGCATAGGTGGTGCAGACGGTGGTCGTGTATGTTGTGATGGTTCGAAAGAGAATGTGAAACAACATAAGGTTTCAAATTTCGTTAGAATCGTCCGAATAGTTACAATGTCATTACAAAAACAGAAAAAAAGCAAAACGCGGACCGACATAGTGAGGTGTAGAGTCGCACGCGACTAAAAATATGTAAACGTGCATTATTTCTGCGATATCTACAATGCATAAATGGTTGGTCTGAAACAGAATAAATCAGTTTCCATTGTCATTATTAAGGTGATTATGCATAGAAGCTTTAGAATAGTAGAATAAAAATCATAATTTAGTTGTGTAATTAGTATTAGTATATAAATACAGAGAGATTCGGCAATGCAAGGTAAAAGAGATTAGGATTCGAGTCCATAATCCTGAAATCTTCAGAAGTTTGCATGTTTTTCGCACTATAATAATTGTTCCCTTATTGGTGAAGGCTCCTATTTGTTAAGTATTTTATCACAACGTACACTACCACCATCTACACCACCACCTGCAGTACCTACACCACAACCATCAACACCACGTACACCGCCATCGCCTAGACCATCTACACCGCCGCCTACACCATCTACACTTACATCACCAGCGCATACACCACCTACAGTTACACCTACAATATCTAGACCACTAGAACCTACACCACCTACATCACCACGACCACCACGTAGACAACCTACACCGCCACCACCTGCAACACCTACACAACAACCATCAACACCGCCTACACCACCACCACCGACGCCGCCTACACCACCACCATCTACACCTGCACCATCACCACCTACATAACCACATACAAGACCTGCGCCACTTACACAACCTACACCACCGCAACCTACACCGACTCCTCCTCCACCACCAACACTGACATAACCCTACACCACCAGCGCCCACACCATCACCACCTATAACACCACCTACAACAGCTACACCAATGACACAACCTACACCACCACCTACACCATCGCCACCTACATCGCCAGACCTACATCGCCACACCTACATCACCACGTACACCTACATCATCACCCCCTCCATCAAGTACACCAGCACTACCTACACCACCACATATACCACTGCCACCTACACCACCAACACCTAAACCACCAACACCTAAACCACCAACACATACACAACCTACACCACCACCACCACCTGCACATCCTACACCCTCTACACTACAACCTAAAACACCTACACTACCACTACTACCACCCACACCTCACCACCAACTACACCACCACCTACACCACTTAAACCACAACCACCACCCATGCTTATCCAGGTAATTATTTTGTTTTGGTAATGACATCATAACTTTCCGGCCGATACTAACGAAATTCGAGACCCTCAGGTTGTTTTACATTCTCTTTCGAATGATATAATTGCCAAAGTCCTCCCAAGGTTAGCTGGGCAATTATTTAGCAATAACTTCATAACTATTCGGCCAATGCTAACAAAATTTTAAATCCTTATGTTGTTTTACATTCTCTTCCATATGATATAATTGCCAAAGGTCCTACCAAGGTTAGTCCGCGATTATTGAAAGTTTTGAAGGTCGTCATGTCATAAATCACTATAAGTGAGAGCACGCGACTTTTGGTCAGCAGACCTTGTTTTCCCTCTTTGTTTGTTGCTGTTGTTTTATCTGATTTTTTTTAACCTATTGAAGCTTCACTTATTGACCTCGGATAAAATAAGTGTATCTTTTTAAAACATTTAATACGCTTTTATTGTTATATTATAATAAAATTAGGCATGTTCTATGAATTTAATTACGTAATTACATAAATTTCTTATGCAGATGAATTCTAACCCTCGCAGTTTAAGGGAGCTATGGGGCTGAATTATAATACGTGCGGTTTGCGAAATATATGATCATGAATTCTAACGAGTTCAGACTGAATGACATGTGTGGTTAAATTATAACCAGTTCAGACTGAATGACATGTGTGGTTGAATTATAACGAGTTCAGACTGAATGACATGTGTGGTTGAATTATAACGAGTTCAGACTGAATGACATGTGTGGTTGAATTCTAACAACGCTCAGTTTGCGGCACCTATGTGGGTAAATTCTACCTTTCGCAATTTTACAACTCGCATTTTGTGGTACCTATCTAGATGAATTCTAACACTTGCGTTTTGTGAGACCTATGTAGATGAATTCTACCACTCGCAGTTTGTCATATTTTTGATGATTTTAAACACCTGAAAGTTATGTGACCTATGTGGATGACTTCTAGAACGCGTGTTTCTGGGGCCTATGTAGATGAGTACATTCTGCGAGGCCTATGTGTATCCATTCTAGCACTTCCTATTTCCGGGATATCTGAGGATCAATTCTAACACTTTGGGGCAACATATGTGGATGAATTCTACCATTCGCAATTTAAGGCAACTATGTAGATGAATTTTACAACTCGAATTTTGTGGATGAAGTATAACACGCGCAATTTGTAGGAGCTACAGTAAGGTCTAAAACTAGAGAACAAAATACAAAAATCTACATTTTCTTAAAAATCATCGTTAATTTCCATGAAAATTGCACAAAATGTTTTTTGAAATTAGAATTTGATAGCATCTAAGTTTCATTTGTAGCTGATAAAATTGAGTTCTGAGGAAACTCATGTGCATTTGAAGAAAGGATGCGTCCAAAACTAGAGAACCATAATTATAAACGAAGCCAGGAACAGAAACCACTAGGATTGTCTCCGAGACAATTGAAAAAATATATATTAATAAGTATAAAGAAAGACCCTCGTTACGAATGATTGAGAACATCTTAGGCAGCAGGATTCACCAATTTGTCGCATTGTTTGTGGTTGATTTTATTCTATTCTTCTTCCCCCTTTCCCCAGAGACCTTCAACATTCGCCCGTTTCTGAGCCATAACCTTCTGAGCCAAAACCTTTTCACTGAGTATCTTCCATAGTTTTCTTTTATCTCATTTAAAATCAGCGCTTTGCGAAGGCCAGTTAATCATATTGATAGTTTCAGTATCCAAGGACAGTTTCACCGTATTTACTGTGTGGCACTGAACATTGTCCTGCATGGAAACAGGCTCACGTATAACCGATGTTAGGAGAGAGTGGATTAAAACCACATGTCCCTGGGGCAAGTTCTTGTATACGGCAGCGTTTACTTTACCGCTTAAACGGAAGAGCGGACACACGCCAGCGCTTGGAAACATTTTCCACACCGTAAGGCTGCCACCTCCAAATTCAACCGTTTTTTTCATGCATGTAGATTCAATCTTTTCCCTGTACAGCGCCTCATATGTTGCTTCCCATCAAGCCGAACAAAATATATTTGCTTTTGTCGCTAAAAAAAAACATTCTCACCTTTTAACGAAGGCCACCTTAGCTGATTTATTCTTTTACTTATTAATGGTTTATTTGCAGGACAGCTTGATATGATGCCCACCTCTGGCTAGTGACGTGAGTTAGTCTGGCAAGACACATTCAGGTTGAGCTTCTCGGCAACTTGACGTGAAATTCCGGCTTCTGTCTCAAATTGATACATCATTGACATTCGTTGCATTGCGCAATCTTCCCTCGGAGTGGGTTTACGAGGACTTCGTATCATCCTGGGCCGCAATTAGGTGTTACACCACACTTTTTTACCCATTACACTGCCTCGAAATATCATTGTCATTACTGTTCCACTGGACAACCTGTTTCCTGAAGGATCTGTCGGCCTTAACTCGCCTCGCCATGTTAGAAAATGAGTAAGGCCATGAGTAGCAGTCTACCATACACGTAGTGTTTTCACATACAGAGGATACATTTTTGACGTGTAAACTCAAAATAACGCGGTAGCTTTCTCTAGTTTTTTTTTTATACATCCTCGTTTAAATACACATTTCTTTGCTTATAATTTTGTATCCGCTTTTCTATGCCATGAAATTTAGAGACTAATGGAGGCAAATTAAAAACAAAAAAATATGCGCAAGTTCCATAAAAATTAAATGAGTATTTCCAAGAAAAAGGAGATTTTTGTTTTATGTTTTCTTGCTTTGGAGAATTCTAGCGTGCGCAGTTTGTTGGACCTATGCGGATGAATTTTATCATGAGCAGATTTTCGGTTCTATGTGGAGGAATTCTTACACGCGCAATTCTTCAGATCTATGCGGAGAATTCTAGCATACGCAGATTTTCGGATCTATATGAATGAATTCTAACACGCGGAGCAGACAGTTGCTTTGTCCCTTGTGTTAGCTAATATCTAATTCACTGGTTTCCAGCGTGGGCGATACCGCTCCGCCCCGTTTGATTTTAAGAAAACAAATAGACATAAATGAAAATGTTTAAGTATTTCATTTTAATCAAAGTTCTTTAATATTAAGTAAATATAAAATGCTTTTACATATTAGTTTTAATGTAAAAATACTTCCAAACATTACGTTAGGTGGTCAAAGCGAGCGATGTGGGAGTGGTTTTAATTCGCTACGAATTGCAATTCAACGCCATTAATGCTTCCCGGTCGTCATGCAGGAGATGCATCTTCAAATGACCTATTTCCATCTTAAAACCCTCTGCCTCCCTTTGAGTGGTACCTGTGGTGAAGGACGTCATATCCACTCGACCCTAATTTATCATGTATTCAACTCGTTTGAACAGAATTTTGTGCGATCATCTCGCCTTTTTTTTACCTATTTTTCTTCTCAACCCCCTATTCTGGTTATCTGGTAGTGAATGGTCTGTGCACAGGTTACATTCTGGAAATGATTACCAATAATTACCATTTACGAACACTAATTGGAAATAAAACAACAAAAAACCAGCCTGAACTTTTCGGGTCTACGATACATTAGGGTGTTTATACTTGACCCGGCCGACGAAGGTCAAGTAGAATACTATTCAGCATATTTCTTCCTGTTTTAGTTATAAATAAATAAATGAGTTTTAAATATATGAACATAATGGGAGTATTTAAGATAAAAAAACTATTAAATCGGCAAATTATGTAAATTTATTAGCATATACGTTGCTAAATTTCTTATCACCCCATTACTAAATAACAAAAGATGGCATTTTGTCGAAACAATCAAAGGAACTATTTAAAAATAACAGCTATGTTTTTAAAGCGAACTGAAGTTCAATTCTGTTTGTATAAGGCTCCTATGATTGGTCATACGGTACCAATTACCAGAAGTTGAGGTTACAATATATTAAATATGGAAAAAAAATATTTTATGGAAAACCACAGGAAAATGGAAAAAAAAGATTTATGGAAAACCACAGAAAAAAAATTAAACGTGTTTAAAAGACCCATTCCATAATGTTCACGGCGCACGCAGGCATGTTTATGTGTATGTAATAAAATGCTATATGTGAGTATGATGTATCATTGAGATGTATGTATGAAGTAGTGACGAATTAATATGAAATAAGCAGGATGAACACTTAGGTGAGTGTGTAAGTGAAAAATAATGAATGTCATTATTTAAGAAATATGTAAAAATTGGAGGAAAAAAATTTCTAAGCAAAAAGATTGAAAAAATTCTTACTCAATAGAGGCATTTTTTCCAAAAATTTGTCGTTTCTGATCTCAAAATTCAAAAATTGTCCAAAATCTGCCAGAAAAAGATAAAAATACATTGGATAATTAGCAGCAAAAATAATAGTATATGATACATGCATACAATAAACACGAAAGTTATTTCATGCAAAACCACTGGTGCAAAATAAAGAAGCAATCATATATATATATATATATATATATATATATATATATATATATATATATATATATATATATATATATATATATATATATATATATATATATATATATATATATATATATATATATATATATATATATATATATATATATATATATATATATATATATATATATATATATATATATATATATATATATATATATATATATATATAAAGAGAGATAGATGGAGGAGAGAGAGAGAGAGAGAGAGAGAGAAAACAAAATTTTTCTTTGTGTTTATACAAAACCCAAATTGTAAATTTAACATAAGTAAAATATCCCTTATATATCCCCTGAGGAGAAGATCAAATACAATCTCTCGCATTCTCTAAAACTCGTCCATTTTTATCCTTTACTTGATGTCCACATCTCGCGTACACATCGATGACGTTCCTGCGAGCGATGACGTTCTCGTGAAGAAGGAAATCTAAAGGTAAAAAGGCATTCAAACTCTCGACGCTCTTCGAGAGATTCAATGCCCATAAGGACCTTCAATCGTTTATTTATCAAACCTTCACCCGACTATGGACAACCAATCAATTCTCTTCTGTTTACTACAAATAAATTAAACTCAGCCGTGTTTTCTTAACTAAATAATAACGATAACTGATGCCAACCACTCATCGCATTGGTAACTTGTTTTTTCATATTCAGTAGTGACCTTAATTCAGAGATGCCACTAGTTTTAACATTTCAACCACTACGTCGAATTCTTCTCTATCCCCGACATGGCCTTGACTCCTGTAAAGTTGGCTGCCACTTCAATGGATTCAATTCCCTTGATATGGAATAGTTCTACTCTAGTATGTGAAAGTGTATTGACCAGGTTCTTTGCACAGCATAAATCTAAAATCTTTTATCTATAATTTTCCTAAGCCTTCTTTTATCTATGCGGTCGGGGAAAATATATAAAAAGTCACATTTTTACTAGGAGACACAAGGAAGAAAGTCAGAGAAAAAGTCACATTTTGGCTAGAAAAGAAAGAGTCGCGTGAAAGAAAGTCAAATTTTTATTTAAATCCAATATACAAAGTAATAATACACTATTTTAAAACGTGTAGTAAATGACATACATGATTTTTACATACTGATCGACAACACATTCGAGGTGAAGTTATGTTTGGTTTGGTTAGATTTGTTTAGGTTAGGAAAGGAAGACGAACGGGAGAGGCCAAATCCTTAGACTTTTTCTGTGGCTTTTTTTGTGACACTTTTTGCACTTAGATTCATTCTTCCCACTGTATCATTCTATCGTAGCCCTGACTCGCTTTTACCACTCCACCACGATAATAATCGACACAGTTCTTCTCATTTCCCCTAACTGCACGTCTCCTCTACAGATCATACCATTCTGAACTTGCCTCGTTAGAGTCATTCATCTCTCTCCTGTAGAAACAATCATAGTTCCTAATTCCTAGCGTATTTACCAAAGGGAGGGTGATACCAGGGTCGACGGAGTTGAACTAGGGATTTATGATTGTATGTCGTTACTACAGGCTTGTAAATGAAGTATACCCCCCCTCCCCCCGGACATACTCTTTCTCCCGGCTCCACCAGCTGTATCCACTCAGCTGTCATACTTTACCGGAGCAAGTGGTTAGTACAAGAGTTAATTACTTTTTATACCCTCTCCACCATTTAATCCTTCTTGTCTCTATGGTCGCCAATCTTACAAACTTAGGTTCATCGGATAGATATTTTGGCTTTAATTAAGGGTCGCTAAATGAGATGGTCTCCAGAATAGTTAAAACCCCCTTCGAGGCTACTCTAGCTTTACTATTGTCCGTGAATATACTCCTATTGATCAGGGTTCTCGTCCGCTGCTAAGTAACGCGTGTTTCGGCCATTCGTTGCCATGTTTACATCAATTTTCCGAGGGCGAGGCAGAGGCATCGCAATGGACAAGGTCAAATCGGCTGACATGATACGAAACGAGGTATCTTCCCCTGATATTTGACCTTATCAATGACCATCATTCATGGATATTCAAAGTAAAAGGATATCCATGAAAAACAAACGAAAATAAAGCCCAATTCTCTAATCCAGTACTGTAGAGATTATGTCTGAGAGCCAATATGAAAAATCCTATCAGTTTGTAAGTTTGTACTGGTATAACCTTTCTGAAACAGCACTGATAGTTCTTTGACAAAACAGACTCTAGTATACCACCCCAATTACTGAAAATTTGAGCAAGTAATGAATATGTATTTAAATTAGGATATATATTCCCTTATAGGGAGATAATAGAGTAAATAAGTCTGTATATTTTGGGTGGGTTTGTAATTTCTCTCGCAAGTAAATGGATCTAATGGGACATGCAAGATTAAAGGTATCTTCTGAATTAGCATTATACCAGCTCATGTTATCTGATATCGGGGCGGAAGGGAGGGGGAGGGGCAAATTACAATTCTATTTTTTGGCAAATGGGTTTCGATCTATTAAAACAAAAATTACCTTACGTCGAAACTCGACCCCACTTTACCTCATTGATGACACTCACTCTCAAGCGCGACTGACTCGCAAATGAGGCAGGAACTGAGCGATCAGAAACCCAAACACGTCAATTCATTACTATGGAAACAATTGTTACGGTGTAAAGAAGAATCTAGGTAATATATCGCCTTACAAGCTTTCTTAACCGCCATTGGACCCTACCGGGAGTTTTACTAACTCGTCCCCTACAATAGACCAATCTTAACTAGATACTAATAGTGGTCAGGGAATTATGAGAGGACATTATAGTACTGAAAGTAGAATGGACTTGGCAGATAACAGAAATAGGTTCCAAGGCGATAGAGGTGAGGTCATTCAGGTTTCAAGAGGTGCTTCAGGGATAGGGGGGGTTAAATTGTTTCTTTACAAATGCTCGTAGTCTTAGAAACAAGAAGGATGAGCTATTTAGTTATATTAGCAATGAGGATATAGATATATTATGTGTTACTGAATCATGGGTTAATGAAATAGAATTTAGTGACACTATAAGTGAATTTGATTTACAGGGCTATGATATGTACATTAGTCAAAGGACAGGTAGGATTGGTGGAGGAATAATTATCTATATAAAAAACAACATTGTTTCAAGTTTAAATACTTCAATAAAGCAGGATGGAGTTGAGTCACTTTGGATAGATATTAGGTTCAGTAAAAATAGAATGGTGCATTTGGGAGCTTTTTACAGACCACCTGGGCAGACTGATGATATAGAAGAACTAATGATAAGGGAAATAAGTAATGGGTGTGAAACAGATGCAGTTATTATTGGGGACTTCAACTTAAACTCTGTGGACTGGGAAAATATGATAGGTAGGGATATAACAAGTGGCAGGTTCATAGAATGCTTTGAGGATCATTTTTTGAATCAATTTGTTAATGAGCCAACGAGGGGCGACAATATATTAGATTTAGTACTTTCAAGAATTGACTGTTGGGGAATCATTGGGAAATAGTGACCATCAGATAGTTCGTTTTAACTTGGGAATTGAGAAGGGTAAAATAACCGAGAATGCTGTAAAAGTTCCAAATTTTCATAAGGAAGATTATGTAAAACTTCGAAGCTTGCTAAATTTGGTAGACTGGGAGGAAGAATTCAGAGATAAAATGCTTATGGGATGTGGGATACTTTCAAGCATATAATAAATGTAGTCCAAGAACAATGTATCCCAATGAAAGCCATTAGGAACAAAAGTAGGAAACCATTATGGTGGAATCAGGAGATAGCTAGAAAAAATTCAGAGAAGAAAAGGGCATATAAAAAATTACAAGTACGAAATAATATTCAAAATTTAAGTGATTATAGAATGGCTAGGAATGAGTTAAATAAGATTTTAAAGAAGAATAAAAGGGTGTCAGAAATTAAATTAGCTCAGGATAGCAACAAAGATCCTAAAAAGTTCTTTAGTTACTATAAAACTAATAACAAGTCTCGCAGAGTTAAAATAGGACATATCAAATATAAAGGGGATGTGAGAGAAACTGATGAGGAAATAGTTGAGGTACTAAATGGTCATTTTGCATCAGTATTTACAAAGGAGAAACTAAATAGTCTTATATATAGTACTCATGGGACAGGGAAAGAGGTGCTTACTACCATTAGTGCGGATTGGAGGACGATAAAAGGACTAATAGGTGATTTAGATGCTACCAAGGCCTCCGGCCCTGATAATATTCATTCTAGGATACTTAAAGAAGGGGTCGAAAGTATATCAATAGCTCTGGAGAAGTTGTATACTAGGTTACTGGAATATGGAGAAATACCTGATGATTGGAAGAGAGCGAATGTAGTACCCCTTTTCACGAAGGGTAGTAAAGAGGATCCAAATAACTTTAGACCGGTTAGCCTAACTACTGTAGTCTGTAAAATTCTTGGGAAAATAGTTAAAAAATGGATTTGCCAACATCTAGAGATGGAGGGGTTAATCAGCGATGCTCAGCATGGGTTTAGATCAGATAGATCATGTTTGACTAATTTACTAGACTTTCTGGAATTCGTAACAAGTCAAGTAGATAAGGGAGAGAATGTAGAAGTAATTTACTTGGATTTTAGTAAAGCATTTGATAAGGCACCACATAGGAGACTAGTTCATAAATTAAAAATGTTTGGGATATGTGGGGGTGTTTCAAATTGGATAGCTGAGTGGCTGAAAGACAGGAAGCAAAGGTTAGTGCTAAATGGTGTAAAATCAGAGTGGAGGGATGTGATCAGTGGGGTCCCTCAGGGATCAGTTCTCGGTCCATTATTATTTGTCATCTATATAAAGGATCTTGGGGAGGCAGTTAATAATAAAGTGTCAATTTTTGTGGATGATACCAAATTAGCAGCTGTAGTTAAAGATATTGATGATAATTTTAAAGTGCAAGGGGATTTAAATAAATTGTTATCCTGGGCACATAAGTGGTAGATGACTTTCAACCTTGATAAGTGCAAAGTTATTAACATGGGAAAAGATAATAGAGAATTTAACTATGAAATGGATGGGCATTGGCTGAGCTCAGTAGAGGATGAAAAAGATCTAAGAGTAGTAATAGACAAGTCATTAAGGTTTTTTAAGCAGTGTATTGAAGCAAGAAATAGGGCAAAAGTAAGGAGGTTATTCTTAAACTCTATAACTCTTATGTTAGGCCACATCTAGAGTACTGTATACAGGCATGTCCCCACATTTTAGACACGATATTAACCTTCTCGAGTCAGTGCAACGGAGGGCAACAAAGATTATTCCATCTCTGAGGCACCTTGAATATATAGATAGACTGAAGGTATTAAATATGTTCTCGTTCGAAAGGAGGTGTGTGGGAGGAGATATGATTGAACTGTTTAAAAATTTTTCTGGGATAGATAAATTGAATGTGAGCAAGTTTTTTGAGTTAGATGATGGAAATCGGACTAGAGGTCACCACTTGAAAATTAAAAAGCAAGGGTGTAGGTTGGATTTAAGAAAATATTTTTTCACCAATAGAGTGGTGGACTTCTGAAACAAATTGCCGCGGAGGGTAGTAGGTAGTCCAAATTTAAATGTATTTAAGAGTTGGTCGGATGAGTTTATGGGGAGGGAAGGTTGTGATGGTTCCTAAGTTTTGTATATATTAATATTGTTTGTATATATCTATAGCTGTATGATTTAGTTCTTGACAAGCCTTGATTGGTGATACCCTTGTTTCTGGACGCAATCCTCTGGATGTAGTTTTCTTGGGAGTTTGGGTGCCTTAAAAAAGAGGCCGTTTGACTCGGATGACCTATGATGAGCCCTTGTGGCTTTTTTCATCTGTTATATTATATTGTGTGGGACTTTGATTTTGTCTTCCCCTGGCGATGGTGCTTTTTGTTTTTGATCCGCTCGTGTGGCTGGTTTAAATTGTATATTGTGGGCGCGTGATCTGACACAATCCTATGGATTGTTTAAGTGGCATATTGTAGATGCGTGATCTGACACAGTCTTATGGATTGTTTATAAGTAGCTGCATGATCTGATATAGTCCTATGTGGGTGGGTTTTGACGAATGCGGATGACCTTTGATAGGCCCTTGTGGCTTTTGTCATCTGTGAAATTATGTTATGTTAACACTTCTTTAGTCATCCCTTTACCCCCAGACCCCTCCCTGAACACTTTTTAACCTTCTTTTAAATTTTATCTCACTATCACTCTCTTACACTTCACCCATAACCATTTTTCCACGACGTGAGGTCAGCGCTAATAATGCTACTAAAACATCCCATCCTATCACAGCCATTCATTACCACCATTGGCCTTTCATGCTCATTGAGTGAGTGATAATAATAGATATAGAGGTAGATAAAAATCATTTCCTGTTTATTTATTAGGTAATATATCTACCGTGCAAAAGTCTTGGACATGCAGTATTTTTATTTTATCAACTAAGTACAGTTTGAACCTGTTAGAAATTTTTTTCCACCGATGGATTTTTCCCTTTTCCTCTTTCGTCTAAGCTGTATTTTTTTCGTCTATTTTTCACGTCTTTTGGTGTCCCATTTCTGTTTAAGGATCTGCGGTCAGTGTTTGGAATTGTGTTGTTGAAATGCGATAGTTAAGTGGTCGGTGGGGAGTGGTCGCTTTCTCGTTTCCCGCTGACCAGGGAGAACTTTAATGAGCTACGCCTCCACCCTCTACCTTGGGGTTAGGGTATGTACATTTTAGAAACCAGGTATCAGAAGGGGAGTTCTTTCGATCTTCTCCATCCCCCTGTGGTGGGGTTGGATGAAGCCATCTAAGTTAAAATTTTCAAAAGCAGTGAGCCATAAGCCACCAATAGAAGCAGGCCTTCGTCCCGTGAGTTTAGGCGGGCACAATCTTTCAAGCAGACCGAAAAGGAACCGAGGTGTCCGTTTCCTTTAGCATCTCATCTCACCTTTTCCAATGAACTTCTCTCCTCTTAAGTATAATCAGAGTAAGTTGCCTACCATAAAGTACTTTATTAACCAGTAAAGATTAGTCCCCCTTATATCGTGGGAGGTCGATACTAACATACTAGGTATTATTTTAATTAAATTTAAAGCACAAACCAGCGAGCGAGTCTTATGCAGAATAGATGAAGCAAGAATATGGAGATATATAGTGGCAGATCTCCTGCAGTAATGAGGTCGGGAGGGCACGGGACTGTGGGTGTTGAGGGTGAAGCGGTCAGAGAGTTAATGTTAGATATTTATTTGAAGAGTGATACAAAAATCTAATCAAAATTGCTCCGTCGCCCGAAAGAATTGGATCCCACAACAATACAAAAATGAACGTGGAACAGATTATTTACATGGGGCAAATACATAATAAATATAATTAATATTTTGTCGTATGGCTATTTTATAGCGAGTACAGTTGTGAACCGTTTGTGGTAGTTTTCTATGAACTTGCAGCGGTACTCAATAGAAAGTTTGCTACATTCTTCCTTACATTAGGTTGTTAATGAATTAATCTCTATTTAGTCGTGTGCACGCGACTTTTATAAGTTACTATGTCTGTCGGATGGTAGCCATTTTACTTTTCAATGAGTTTTTGAAAGTTTTGAAGGTCATATGGCTATAAGATCATGAGTCAGAATAATTGAGAGCACGCGACTTAGGTCTGTTGACTTTATTTTTAAGGAAATCATTTTTAATAAACAAAAATATAAATTTTCTTCATCAGATTCCATCATTATTGACAATGGTCGGCGCTTTTTTTGTTTAGGGGACACAAAGGACAAATGGCTGGTGACGGTCGACTGGCCACTGTCACTTCATAATAATATATTGCGAAGCTGCTTCGCTTGGACTTGGTTCAGCAAATTTATAAAGATATAAGAAATTTCTATCCATTAAAATAATAAATTTTTGCTGCTACTTTACTTTTCATTTACACTAAATGAGGTTCAATCGGTCCATTACATTTATTGTTTAGGTTAGGTTATATAACCAAATAAGTACCAAAATCGGGAGTTTTGCCTTTATAAGAAAAACGCGTTTTTAAAACTATTCGTTGATACTCGTGGGTCACATGGCTGTCTCACAGACAGCCACCCTGGTGACGTCACCAGCCACTTTTGGTTTGTGTCCCCTAAACAAAAAAGCGCCCAATGCTCTCCTATCCTGTAAATAAGCAGGATATGTCCTTTTCCACCTCCTTCATATCAGTGTAAATAAATAGTAATCGAAGCAAGGACCTGCGAATATGGAGGATGAAAAACTGCCCAACCTAACGCGATAATTTTGTCTTGGGTCAGACGTGTCGTGTGTAAGCGTACCTTGCGATGAAGGAAGACGACGCACTTTCTGTTGACAGGTGAAGGAGGCTGGGATCTCTCCTGTAGAGCCGCCCCCTACCCCCCTGACTTTTTTTCGAATTGCCTTTGATTCTAATGAGTTTGGTAGGTCAAAATAGTCGAGAATAGTTTAACCTAATGCAACCTAACCCATATAAGCCTGAGAAACATCTTTCATGAAAAAATAGACATTTCAATAAATGTCTACAAAGAGATCGGGACGTTTTTTGTTCAAGAGTTTCCTTTAATTAAATGTTGCATTCGGTGAACATTAGTTGACATGAAGCAATGTTCGCACGCTCTAAACGTGACATTAATACAGCTTAAAAAATAATGTCTCGGCATTACTACAGTTGTCTTTGAACACAGGGATTAGATTAGAGATGAAGCAATATTCACGCGTTGTGCCATTACAAACCTACAAAAACGCAGGGAGTATTGCAGTTATCTTTAAACGCCTTGTAGCAAATTGGGAACAATTTAGACAATTCTAAGAAACATTTTATATGGTTTCTAAAAACATTAATTTTCTTTAATAATAATATCTTAAGGATAATAATATGTTAATAATAATAATAATTATAATAATAATAATATTATGATAATAATAATGTCATAATGATAATAATAATTATAATAATAATATGATGATAATAATAATGCACAATAATAATAATTAGCATTCTTCTATGCTGATCATCAAGGTCACGAACCTTCACGGACCGAATTTCTATCAACTAAGAAAAGGCTTTAAAAGAGGGACAAAATCGTGAAAGCAAAATCACGCATAGAACACAGGCGAATAAATAGGTACAAGTGATAAAGGAACCCACATTTTTGATTCTAGCCACAAATTTTCTATAATAGATTCTTTCAAAATAGCCGAATAATCTTCTTTCGCCATGATTACTTTTATTTTAATAATTATTCATGTACCAACCGTGATTTACGGTTGGTATGGTGTTTTTTGGAAGAAGTGCTACACCAGTTGTCCGCAAAATATGTCTTCTGTTTTTGTTTCGTCAATTCATAATACTTTCCTCGAAAATGTTATATCATCTAAACGTACTTCTTTGCAAACATATTCATTGCGGCAATATGACTCTTTGCCAAGATATGGCTTCTTTCTAGCCAGGTAACATTGGGGTTTATTCTACTGTAGAAATCTCTTCACTGACGTTTCTGAAATATTTACTCCTCCTGCTGCCAAACGTTGACAAATTGGCTTCTTATTAATGTGTGAGTCAACTTTAAGCTTACTTACATGTTACGATTACACTGGTTTACCCCAAAAAAATTTGGCCTCTGAAGCAAGGATGTGAATAGGTGTTTTTTACTAATTTTGTTGTGGTAAATTCAAATTTCGTAACAGTTTTGCTTTATCACCTCTAGATTTTTTGTTTTCACACACCCCATTTTTATTATACTGCATATAGATTCAAAATACGAGTATAATGTGTTTATTTCATCTGTTACAAAGGTATATTAGAGAAAAAACAGCTTAGATACAGAACATTAATGGAACTAAATTACTTGGATAATACAATACACACAAATCATAGTACAGCAGACAGTTAGAAGTGAGTTTTTTGGCACGATCTTTTGTACTTTGCCTCCGGGATGTCACGCAAGAGCATCTAGCAGAAGTCCCCCATCATGCTGGGGTTCCACTTGCCTTGGTAGTTGCTCTCCATCTTAGAAATATCTTCATGGAACCTTTCTCCATGCTCATCACTCCCAGCGCGGAGGTTAGGAGGGAATAAGTTAGGGTGGGAGTGGAGAAAGTGAATTTTGAGTGACATTCGGCATCCAATATCCTCATAAGACTGTAACAACTTCTCGATACACTCTTGGTAATCTAGTACCCATGTGTTACCAAGGAAGCCATGGAAGACTGACTTAAATGCTTCCCATGCTCTCAGTTCCTTTAAGGTAAGAAGCTCTTTAAATTCACTATCCCTCAGCACCTCTCGGATCTGAGGTCTGACGAAGATGTCCTCCTTGAGCTTAGTAGAACTCAGAGCTGAGAATAGAGTACACAAGTGTTTGAAGGCAGCGCAATTTTCGTCCATGGACTTCACGAAATTCTTCATTAGCTCAAGCTTAATATGAAGAGGAGGAAGAAGCACCTTGTTCATGTCCACCAGAGGATGTTCTTGGATAGTGTGTTCACCAGGCACGAAAGAGCTCCTAGGTCCCAGTCCTTCTGCTTATAGTGATTGGGCACAGCCGGACTGTCACAGAGACAGAAAAAGCAACAGTACTTTGTGAATCCCACTTGCATACCCATAGGTAGCCCAATGACCTTGAGGTCCCTGCAGAGGCTCCACTGGAACTTCTTGTATTTGACAGCTTCCAAAAGGAGCTCTATATTGCCATACGACTCCTTCAGATGGACTGAGTGTGCAATTGGAATGCTGGGTTATTTATTTCCATTTTGCAGGAGCACAGCCTTTAGAGTTCACTTGGAAGAGTCTATGAAAGGTCGCTAATCTGAAGGCTTGTGTGGGAAACCAAGGAAAGTGAACAAGCCAGAGACATTTTTGTAGTAGCACAACCTGTTTTCCATGTCAGAGAATGAAGTAAAGTCCTTGTTTAATGTCCTGAAACTGGTGATCCTTACATCTTCCTTGACCAGCCGAGATCCCAGGAGCTCTGCCTGCTTCTTAGATAGACACAAATCACGGGCAAGGTCATTTAGGTCTTTGTGTGTGATTCAGGGGGACTCATTGCTACTTGCTCCTGAGTTAATAGAGACATTGTCTTCAGAAGAGATCGAATTAGCAGAATATTTCCCTGAAGGCATTTCTTCATCTGATGAAGGAAGATCTTTATTTGCTGGGAGTGTAGAGACAGGAAGATCATCTGAGCGGGAAACCGGTCTCATAGCAAAGGGAAGGTTGGGATATTTTATCTTTTTTCTAGAAGAAGCATTGAAACCAGTTATATTTGTCAGACAAAAATAACAATTACCTGCATGGCTCTTGGTTCTCTCCAGACCATCGCGACAGCAAAGTTCAAGGTTGTTTTCTTGCAGTTAGTCCAAGGTAACAGGGTTTACAACAGATGTGTGGTGCCCAGGATTTGTCCTGATCTCCAATTTTACTGTCAAAATAATGAAAGTAAGCAGTTCTCAGGAGGCAAGTAATTCTTCGGTGCTGTGCAACTGTCGTGAAATCCCCACACACGTAACAGAATGAATTTGCCTTGTTGATGCATCCTTGGTGTTTTGAAGCACCTGAAGCCATTGTAGATATATGTATCAACTTACAAAAATCTGGAAAACAAAATAAACCTTAATCACATATATGGTTACAGAATACATATGGTTGCCAAATCATAATATAGACATGTGTCCAACATATAAAATGGTCGTGTAACATAATTGTCGAGCAGCCCTAACCTCACAATCTAAGAATAGGACTTTTCATTTTTTTAACCCTTTCACTACCAGACTATTTATTGTTCCAAATCATTTTATAAAAGGTTTTAAAACATTAAAGTTTAGTTAGAGGTGGGTTGAAATTTGGGGTAGACCGTTTGCTTGAATTTAGCCATGTAGATATATTATATTGAGTAGAAAGCATAAATATAGTTAGTGCAAGATATATATTTTCTAATATATATATATATATATATATATATATATATATATATATATATATATATATATATATATATATATATATATATATATATATATATATATATATATATATAAGATACATATTTTCTAATATAACTGAGATATAATTAAACAATTAGTTCTCCAAAAATTAATAAAACAAATGCTAACCTTTGAACACGTGTTCACTTCCCTGGTTATCAAAAACAACTGAAGAGTAAAGTTGCCAGATATTCAATAATACATTAGAACTACCATTGGGATAAAAATATACACTAATTTAAGCTGAATTCTGCCCATATGTATATTTTAAAATCTTCTGAGATGTATTGTCCAATTAGTAGCGTAAGGGCTTTAAAGAACACAATTTCTAAAATTTCTAATACATGTCTACCTCAAAAACTAGAGGTGATGAGTAAAAACTGGTTTCATATCTGAAATCAGCACCCAAAATTAGGGTAGAACAACTATTTTTGTGCTTGCCTCAATTTCTCTGTAAACAGGTGCTATCAGTTAGTGATAATTTGGCCATTCCTCTACTCCTTGTCACAATTTTAACTGTTGCACTGTCCACATACTTGCCTATCATTGTTTGAACTGATGTTCGTGATATGTTTAGTCGATTAGATATTTGTCTATATATGCAGATACACCCACAAAGGAAAAGTGAAAAACGATTCCGAGCGCTTTCGTTTTTATTCCTAAAGACCATTTCAAGGAATGAACAGGAGGCTGGACATACATTGCCTTAAATAGTAGAAGGGTGCGATTAGACTGCCCACCTCTGAACCTTAATTATGGGGTACAAAAGCCTGAAACAACTTTATTTGAGATTTCAGGATTTTGTACCCCCTAATTAAGGTTCAGAGGTGGGTAGTCTAATCCCCTCTTACACTATTCAAGGCAATGTATGTCCAGCCTCCTGTCATTCCTTGAAAAGGTCTTTAAAAATAAAGACGAAAGCGCTCGGAATCGTCTTTCACTTTTCCTTTGTGGGTGTATCTGCATAACTTTGACTCACGTGCACTTGGTGAGCTTTTTTTGTCTATATATGTTTCCGACGTCGCGAAAGTAAATACATGCCTTTCGTATGGCTTGACTGTTCTTTTCTTTTGAAGGTTCCTTGAAGATATGGAAAAAAAATATAGGCTCACAATTATATGAAGGAATAAGTTTCTCGTACACCTAATTCAATTCGTAATTTATTCTAGAAAGTTTTGGCAAATCAGTCCGCTTAAAGTTCCGGGAAGTTTTACTTGCCATAAAAGGTTTAATTTCATATGTTATTTTTTTTAATTTAATTGTTGTTTGTTTCCATGCGACTCTTTGCATATACGAGGAGCCGTCAATAAGTTTTGCAATTCGGATATAAGGAAACGAGATATGAGGAAAAGTGTTTTATTATTTTGCAATATAACTACCCTCGACTTCAATGCACTTCCGCCACTTGTCTTGAGGCTTCGAATTCCCGACAACCAGAAATCTCGTGACTGCGGTTCAATCCACTACTGGACGACGCAGTGCAGCCTGAAGTTAACGGAATAGAAAGTAGTCACTAGGGGCCAGATCTGGACTGTAGGGAGAAGGGTTGAGCTTCTTGAATCCGCACTCGCGCAGGGCAGCTTGTGCAACTCTGGCCTTGTGGACAGGAGCATTGTCGTGGAGGAGCAGGACACCGCTTATCAACTTGCCGCGCCGCTTCTGACGGATGCACTTCTTCAACCCAGCCAGTTCCTCGGCGTAATATTGGCCTGTGATGGTCCTTCCACGAGGCGCATAGTCCACCATCAACACACCCTCAGAATCCCAGAAGATGGTAGCCATGGTCTTCCCGGCTGAGGGTTGGGTCCGGAACTTAATGGGTGTCGGAGAGCCCCTATGCTTCCAGACCATTCTTTCGAGCTTGGTCTCAGGATCCCAGTGATGGACCTACGTTTCATCACCTGTCACTATGCATCCCTCGAATCCCGCCGGGTCTTGGTTGTACAAGAGCAGCAGCTCCTCAGAACTTTGATGACGTTAAAGTCGATCATGGGGCGTGAGGTTTCTAGGGACCCAACGGGCACAGACCTTAGTCATTGCCAAATTGTCGTGGATTATGTTGATAACACTTCCATGTGATATTCCAAGTTCTCGCTCGATTTCTTCGAACTTCAACCGTCGATTTTCGAGGATCATCCTCTCCACACGGGCCACATTGTCCTCGTTGGTGACGTCTGACGGGCGTGTTGGGCGGGGATCATCTTCAAGGGACTCACGACCATGGCGGAACTCCCTATTCCAGCGAGCAATGGTTGCATAGGAAGGGGCGGTGTCGTTGTACACTACAACCATGCTTTCATGGATCTCTTTTGCATTTTTGGCTTCCTTGGTCGAAGATTTAATCACTGCGCGGTGCTCAACCTTCTCCATTGTTGAAAAAATTGTGACTGACGATCTGCGATCAGCTACTGCTTCTTAAATAGACGAGGCAGGAGCGTGCGGCTGCAGGTCCTGACTTGTCATAACTTGTCCTAACACCCCCACAAACAGCCATCCCCCTTCCTCTGTTTTGCCCTACTGATTCGCAAAACTTATTGACTGCCCCTCGTATCTAATGGGGCTAAGTAGATGCCAGCACTAGTTGGCTCACACATCATGCGTCTTGTAATAAATAAGCAAATTTTCAAGTAATTTTTTAGGAGAATGCATGAAAATGAATAAATTGGACACTACTACTAGGTGTAAATATTTAAAACTTCTGATCAAAACTCTACCATTTCGAATCTTAATAAAATACTGTAATATAACTAATATACTGCTGTTATTTAAGAAATATAAGTATCGTCATAATTGTGTAAACTAGTCCAAATTTTTATTCAACCAATTGTATGTATTTCATTTGTGGCAGACTTTTACACGTCCTGCACATCCGATAGGTATTGGTTTATTTTAGTGTTTGATTTTTTGGCAAATTAATAGTTTTCTAGGTTCTCTATAGTTTTACCAGGCAATGGCTTCGCCCCTCACCCGTGGTGAGCTTTCGCTTTACTAAGATTAAAATTTAAAAGCGAAAAATGCAGCCATAGTTAAATTTTTATAAAATTTCTGAACTTCGCCAATTATAATAATTTTTAAAAGGAACTCTAAACTAAATTTACCCCTTTCCAAATATCATGTTGCTAAAATATAGTTATAGAAGAAGATATATAAGAATAAATTTTCTGAACTTCACCATTTGTAATTCTTTGGGTTTTAAAAAAATTAACAAAATTTTGATACTTATATTTATTTCTGAACTTCACCATTTTGTTTTTTGACATTATAAAAGAATTATTAGATATAACTTTGATAAAAAAAACATAACTCATAACTAAACTAAGATGAAATTATTATTCAAGTGCTCAAAAATATCCCTTTCTTAAATTATAGAGTTAGTGATGATGATGATTGTCGCAGAATACCTTGTGGTCGTGGTATACTTCTTTGTTGAAGTATGCTTTGATCTAAGAGTGCCAATTTTGTTGTTTTTAATGAAAAGCCGCTTCAAAACGTAAGGATATAAATAAACGCACAGGAATTATTCCAAAATAAACATATATTTTAAATTTAACAATTAACTATGACACAAAACAGTAAACGCATTTATATCCTCCTCTTACGCTAACCGAGACCAAACTGGTGGGCACCTGGGCCTATTACAATATCGCTCAATGACAAAAATAAACAAATAGGCTACACGTAAACACACTAATTGCCGATTAGTATTTTTATCGCGACCCTTTTAGATTAGCGTTAAACATTAAATTAAATTACTCTCTTCTACTAGTAAATATGACAGGAGTTCACACACAATTGTTTCTACTTCCGTTAAATCGTGAAACGTAATAAACTCATACTATCGCAATATGAATATAAATGTTCTTTCTAACTTACATGACAGAAGGGATCAGGGATTGCTGGATGGCGCTGGAGGGCTTATCTCACGCTTCGGAGATTTGGAGTGGCCGATGTTAGAATATCGTCGAGATGGGATGGAGGAAGCGAGGTTGGGCGATGTCAACTTCTTATTGCAAATTTGCCTCCGGTTACGTTAAGAAGACGGAGAGAGTTACGGTGCTCCTCACTCAAAAAGTTCTCTTCTGAATAATCTTGAAACCTCTTGGTGTCTTATTCTTTAACGTCAGGGGCCCAACTAGTTTGGAGGTATACGGTGGGATTTCTACCGTAATTAACGAACGGAACCTCGTTGGGACTTGGTTCTTCTCCTCTCACTCTTACGGAGCTTGAGCTGTGAGAGTCACTCGAGTGTGAGCGGGTTTTCTTTTCTCCAGTCAGACTTCTTCTAAGTCTGTAAAGGATTCTTCGGTAAGGCACGATACAAAACTTGGCGATTTATGTTAATTCGGCACTGGGGGGGGAAGGATCGATCTTCTCAATCTGATCCTTTATCGTCTCTCCTCGAATAATCTTGACTAGCTGAAGGATCAATCTTCGCGAACTGATCCTAAATCGTTCTCACCGAATAATCTTGACTTGCTGAAGGATCGATCTTCACGAACTGATCCTAAGTCATTCTCACCGAATAATAATTTCTCCTTCCTTCAGGGACTTATTTATAGGCGGACCACCGCCCCATCTAAGGGGAAAGGGGCAAGGTCGCAGAGGTGAGCGCGAATGGTGAGTTCGCATCTGGAAGAGAGAGAAGTGCAGAGGTTGGGACTGAGGTGCCCAAGTCGGCTTGTTAATTAGCAAGACCCTCAACCGCCACACTCCTTGGCGTGCCTTCTGACTGGCACCGCTTTTTGGTGATATAACCACGAGCCTACCGATCTCGTAGGTAATTGGATCTTTAGAGCGTCGTTTAAGGGCCTTTGGTGGTTGCCTTAACACAGATCGTCGCTCCACCTACCTATGCGGCGGGAAAATCAAACAGGGTAGGCAGTTACTGTTATTCGCCGGCTACCGTTCCCACGAGTCTCCTCATGGGGCTCGCTTCTCCGGCTTTCTCCACAAAGGGGGGAGGGGGTGCTTTAAGGTATATCCCACCTGGCCCTCCGAGAGGTTTTATGTTGACATTCCTCTACAATGATGATGAGTAAAGAAACGTAAAATGACAAAGATGTCTATATTTTCGTTTCTACCTAACTACTTAGTGTTGTATTTTTGTCTTTTCAGATTATTTAAACCGATATAATTTTAAAACTTGAATATGCTTAAAGTGTCGAATGAAAAAAAATATAATATCCTAATCTTTTATCACAAAAATGTTTTTCCCTAATCTGAACTAGCAAGAAAATTGCTCTCTCAAGACACGCCGTCCAGGAATTCATCAAGAAGGTTGAAACTAGAAAAAATGATGATTAAAAAGAAGGGGAAGAACTTAAAAACGTGCCCAACACTGATTCCAGCTATCTACAGCTTAAATAATTCAGAGATTAAAGCAAATCTAGCCTCCATCTGTCTTCAGATCACATCCACGTCATCATGGTCGTATATGGTAATCAGAATGGCAGTAGTAAAATATCACCATGGTTGTGTAGCTAAAAATAAACACACTTCTGATGGTGAATCAACAAACGCAAATTACAATTTGCCGGGGATTCAACGATGGAAGACGAAAGAAATGACCAACGGAAGAATTGAATCTCGATAAATCAGTATTTGATATTTTCAACCTTAAGTTTAGTTACTTAATGATACCACCTCCCATCCCTTATGAATCGTGGACGACATCCACCGACTCAAAAATTAAATTCACACGAAGATCAAAATGGCAATCACTGGCCTTTATCCCACCGCTTTAAAACACCATTATATATATATATATATATATATATATATATATATATATATATATATATATATATATATATATATATATATAAGTAAAAGAACTAAATGGCGAGTTATAGTATATGATAGTGAAACCACTGTATAGGAGCCAAAGATTTAATATTTGAGACTAGTTTCAATATGTAGTTTATCATACTCTCTTCAGTCGTATACTGAGAATGCGATTGTTACAAAAGTCTATAAATAGCCTACAGATAAGAAAAGTAATAAAAAATAAAAAAAACACAAAGAAACACAAAACGGGGGGAAAGGGTCATTAATCAGGTGGTGTGAGTCTAAGATCGTTGACCAAGCTTTTTACGATAAGGTTACTGGAATGGAGGCTGCATTTCAATTGCCCATCTGACAAATTAAAATTGGGAATTTCTCCTAGTAATATAAATTCTACCATTTTCTTTTACGGAAATCTTTACAATTATATATGATTTGTGCCTTTGAATAGTCAATTTGGTGGTTGAAATTGCTAATATGATTAAAAATACTGGATGTGGTACTGCCTCGTCTGACATCACCTTTATGTTTATAAATTCGTTTTGTTGAGGTTCTTCAGGTCTCTCCTATATAAAATGAGGGACAGTTTGTAGAGACACACGGGATTAAATATACACCTGCTTCATTTGGCTGATCCACGGGCTTGGTCGAAGGGAAAAATTTAAGGATAGAAAAAGGGTATTTAAATGTGGTTGGGTCTGGAGAAATAACTGTGTTCACTCCTTTGAGGAGGGAGAAAAAGGGAGGGATAGACACTTCGTATTACTAATTTTGTTTTTATCCTTGGGACGGTAATGAGTAGATTTTGCTTTAGATAAACTTTCATTGATCACGTGGAGGGGATAATTTAATTCAATGAAATGACAGGTTATATATGTAATCTCGTCTTCTAGAAAGCAAGGATCACATATCCTAAGTGCTCTCAAAAACATATCTGATGCAACGGCTCGCTTAATGGTAATATCATGATGAGAAAAGAAATGGATATAAAAAATGGGTTGGCTTTCGATACCCAGTGAAGCTAATTTTGTCAATGATTCCAACAATTTTTACATCAAGAAAGGATATACAATTATCTTTTTCCCACACTACTTTAAAATTTATAGTGGGATGGAGGTCGTTAAGATTTTTAAGGAAATTGTCGAATAAGTTTAAACTATTTATAGTCCAAATCAATATGACATCATCTACATACCTATACCATACAAAATTATTATGGGGGATAACAGAAAGGAGTAATGATACTCGTACTTCGAAATGTTCGATAAAACGGTTACATAATATGGGCGATAAAGGGGTTATGTACGGAATTGAATGCTACGATTGCCCGGCGATATACATAGGACAAACATGAAAACAACTACGAGCAAGGATAAAGGAACACCAGAAGGCAATCCGGAGGAATGACCCACTCTCGGCAATCTCCTCACATCAGAAAAACCAACAACATCATATGAAGTGGGAGGGAACCAGAATATTCGGACGATCTAGTAACAAGAAGAGCAGAGAGTTCCTCGAGGCATGGTTCTCCAATGAAACTTGCATTAATGGACACATCGATATTCCCAGCTGCTACAGCAGTCTGGAATGATTCTTATAATCACTCTTACCCCTTAAAAGTTTTATGTTTATAACGACATTATTGTGGAATATTGAATATTATGTTTTTTTAATCTCTCTTAGCCTATAAAGTCAGGCTTACCCTTATTTTATCCCGAGGCTTAACAAATGCTACTTCACCAGCAGAATCCCGACAATTAATCATGTGTTCTTTCCCATTTAATGTGCTTTCCCAACCTAAAATCTACTTCACTAGCCCCTTCCCGGCTATAAATCATTTGTCCTTTCCCAACCTAAACTATTCTTAATTTGGATTCCAGTTCGCTCAATACTTCTCTGAAGAAGATCCATAGTTTGGGTCTGAAAGCTCAGAAATAAACGTTGTGCATATCGTTTCTCTCAACATGTTTCCTGTGCTACAAGTTTTTCGTGATATATATATATATATATATATATATATATATATATATATATATATATATATATATATATATATATATATATATATATATATATGATGAAAATTAATGCAATATCGCAAGAAAAGATGAGGAATTAAACCACATTCTCCGAAGACAATTTAATTCAGAACAGTTTCGGTGTATCTCACACCCTTTTTCAACTGACACTGGGCAGAAAATATGAGAAAAGCATAACACAAGATCCCCTCTTTTTCCCCCCAATCCCCTACTTGTGGCTAATCTGGGGGGGGGGGGGTTAGGCCTAAACATATTGAAGGGCTGACATTTTACTATTTTATTTATTTGCGATCTTATTACAGGATTAAAAGAAAATTGACCCTCAGATAGATTTAAATTAGGAACTGACGATATCAAGCTCGATTTTACGATTCTTCTCTTAACATAGTTGGCCGATTTAAATAACATTTTACTGCCATTGAAATCGATCGTATGATTCTTGTCTCTAACATGGCAAAAAATTCCACTACTTTCGCTGCCCACTCTAATATCTCTTTTGTGTTCGTTCAATCTCTTGTCTAGATTTCTCCCCGTTTCCCCTATATAAACTTTATGGCAATCGTTGCATGGTATTGTATATACTCCTATGTTATGATGTTCTTTGGGTTTCCTGGCAATCATCAATTGGTTTAAGGAATTATTATATTTAAAGGTTAGATTAATACCCGCTTTTCCAAATATGTCCTTTAAACTATTTAATTTATCATTAAATGGCAATGTTATACATTTGTTGAAGTCGTTAGTGCGGGAAGGCTTATTACCATAGAATGTTTTCCTAGCTGCAAAATGGGCAGACGATATAAACCAATCGGAGTTCATATCGTCTGCCCATTTTGCAGCTAGGAAAACAAAAAAGAAATGTTATATTCGTATTCAGCACTCAAAACTGCATTAAGGTGAAAATTTGGTACAAAAGATCCGCCTGCCTTTGGTGGCAGTCGTCAGATTGGGGGCGATGGATTTGTGATAGTGACAAGATTTTAAAATTAGAGGATGATTCAAAAGTTCGCCCATAAGATTGAATGAGATGAATAGCAGAGCTTTGTTTTACATTTAAAAAAAAAGAAACTGTGCTGTAACTGCCCCCCCCCCCCATCCCCAGTTGGCCTTACGTATTTTTTTATATCAAGGTCAAATATATTGAAATGCAACATAGATAAGCACCAGAGGAGAATCGTAAGAATTCGAAAGAGACTAAATTGTCTATGGACGGTTTCAAAAGTTTGCATATTGCAATGGCAATGATTTTGACAAGATTTGTTTATTTATATTTAAAACAATTCTTCTATTCGTAAATATTAAAAGTAAACAAAGTGACAGTGGAAAAAATAGGTCGGTGAGGGTAAAATTTTGTTCAATGAATGTTTTAAGACATTTTTAAAGGATATTATTAGGGTAATAACTTAGCAATAAAATAACTGATATGTTGTCCCTTATTATGGAACGATATCGATTATTAGCCTACATTAATTGGTCCTCTTAATAAGCAGTTTGCTTGGATTAATTTGGAAATTAACAGAGCTGTAGCTACGGAATCTTAAAACTTGTCGGGAAAAATATCAGTTTTCTGAGAATAAAAATACTAAAATCTACGGCTAATCCCCTTGATAAATAATAATTATATCAATAAAAAGAAGTGAGTTTATTGTTTTGTAGTTCAAAAAAGGTATTTGCGTAAAAAGTTTTTGTTTTTCAATAAACGATGAGCTTTGTAATTTGAAAATAGCAAATGTATCATCAACATAATTTGAAAATGGCAACTATATCATCAACATAATTTGTAAATGGCAAATGTATCATCAACTTAATTTGAAAATGGCAAATATATCATCAACATAATTTGTAAATGGCAAATGTATCATCAACTTAATTTGAAAATGGCAAATATATCATCAACATAATTTGTAAATGGCAAATGTATCATCAACATAATTTGAAAATGGTAAATGTATCATCAACATAACTTGTAAATGACAAGTGTATCATCAACATAACTTGTAAATGGCAAATGTATCATCAACATAATTTGAAAATGGTAAATGTATCATCAACATAATTTGAAAATGGCAAATGTATCATCAACATAACTTGTAAATGGCAAAGCTATCATCAACATAATTTTGTAAATGCAAATGTATCATCAACATAATTTGAAAATGGCAAATCTATCATCAACATAATTTTGTAAATGGCAAATGTATCATCAACATAATTTGAAAAAAGCAAATCTATCATCAACATAATTTGAAAATGGCAAATGTATCATCAACATAATTTGAAAATGGCAAATGTATCATCAACATAACTGGGTTAAAGTGACGAAGTGGAAGTAGTTTTCTAGAGGGTACACACGAAGCTATTTGAAATGATTGCATTCAAGGATGAGCCTCATTGGTTTTTTTTTTCAGTCTTCTTTTAGAAATTTCTTATCAAAGAGAAACTAAACGTTAAGGCATACTCATTCTACAAAGAATTTAAATTTTCTTGTTACATACAATTAAATTTTAATGAAAGAGTAGCAAATAACTTACTAGCAATTATTTCTATGGTTTTGTAATGAGGCATTTATAATTAGAATTTACATATTATCTACCATACTCCAATAGAATTGGCCTCGACTTAACTTCCACTTACAGAAAACTAACATTTCCTGCACAAAGTTTAAGCTCGTAGAACTTCAACCATTAAAAAAAAATACTTAATGCGGTACATAGATTTTGGGGGTCTACAATTTTATATTCAGAGGTAACTAGGTAAAAAGAGCAGGAGGGTCAATAAAGACTTCAGTAGTAGTTTTTAGCACGAATGTTGGTTTTGGTAGGGAAACGTGAGAAACGTTTGTCTGTAAATTTCGTCTCGGGTCTTCGGATTTCTGAGGCCTTTTTTTCCAAGTGGGGTCTCACTGCCAAGACGAACCGCTCAATTCCAACCTCGTTGACACCACGCCGGATCTTAAATGTCCCGCCTATGCCCCAATCTCTGCCCCAGGAATTGATCGCTAGCTGTACAAAAGGGTGAAGCTCTTTAGTATCTCTATGAAATAAATAGATAAGGAAATGTAGCAAAGATAGTGTGTCAGTAAGCGAGACACTTTTAGTATATCATCCATGATTAAAAGCAACACTAGATACATAGTGCACCGAAATTTGCGAAATTTTGAATAAATTTGTTTACCCAATATTTGGTTGGTGTCTGGGAGGAAGTGGATTCTACTCCCCAGCCGATGAGTCTGACGGAGTGGCTCAGCGACACTTTTGGGCCCAATCCACTCTTGGAGTACACCCCGTTGTTGTAGAAGAAAAAATCCGAATGCACATTCATCAGCGCTGCAAAATGTCTAGATTAGCATCGAACTATGATCGGTTGCAACGGTTGGGGCTGATTGAGGCCAAATTGGTCACACAGATAGTTTTTAAAAATCGGACCACTATTACCATTTGGCCTCTTTGTAGTGTGCTCCCTAACCCCCACAAATTTCTGAATAGTTAGGAATATATACATATGTGGAGAAAGAACAAGAACAGCGGAGCAGAACAAGATAAAGAACAGTAAGGGAAGAAATGTAATACAAATTGGCATAAATAAATCAATGATCTTTAAAAAATAGAAATGGGGATAAATGCTACAGTAATCCTATCAAACCTCACTTTCCTCTCTCCTCACTCAATATCAATTCCTCATTCACTCTTCACCTCATACACCTTTCTCTTCATTTACTCTTCTCATCTCCTCATTTATTACTTTCTCATATTCTCATTTATTCATCCCCTCCAGTTATAACTATTAATGCTCGCTTCTCTCCATTCCTTCTTCTCCTTACCTACCTTTCTCCTCACTCACTTCTCTCCTCCCCCATTCACTCTTCATTTTTCTCTTTTAATTCGTTCATCTCCTCATTCATTCCTTTCGTCCCTCTTTCACTCCTCTCTCATATTTAATTCTGCTGGCACAAACCTATGGATTCAAAGGCAGGGCTAAATTTTACATGTAGTAGAAAATGGGGCAAAGCATTTATTAATTCACAATGAAAATACAAGTTATTTTGACATTGTTTATTTGTTTGTTAGTTAAATTCTCTTAACATTGTTTAAACTTTGTTTGTTAAGCTGGAGTCTCATGGGACTGTCTGAGAGCGATAAACTGTGTTTTGAACTAACGTACCTATGTTTGTTCATGTCCAAGTCTCGACGTTTTCGTGCTTATCACCAAAACCAGGTCGCAGAAAATTGCGTGCGGGTTGGTGGGAATGTGTTTGTTTTGTGTGATGGTGTCCGAGATTTGTAGTAATTTTAACAACAGTCCCGGCTTTTGAAGTTTCAAAAACGATAAGGTTGCAAAGTTTAAAAATAACAAACTAAATCTTACAATAAATCTGAACTTATCGTCCCTTTTAAGGTCTAGTTTTAGTCTAGGGAGCAGAAAGTCTGAACTGAGTTTAGAAATCGATTTAACACCTTCCGCTGACTCAGACACTGATGCTAATGTCACCACTTCTCCCAAGCCTAGTCATCATCTTTGATTGTGCTGCGACAGAGAGACAAAATATGCTTTCTAGACGGCAAAATCTAAACACAAAGGAAAGAGTGAAACGATCTGCGAGATGGTGTGGGCTACTGCAATAGCTACACACACCCAAAACGGGCCCCAAATTTCGATAGGCCTTATTTCTTAATTTTTTGCAAGGATTGAATGAAACTTTGGTGATAACTAGTTTATTGTTTTTAAAAACATCATATCAAAACATGAGAGTCTTTAGCTTTTCTTCTTGATTCTAGAGCACGTGTTCTAGATGACCTCTTCTGTGCATTTCTTGAGGCGCAGCACAAAGGTGTCCATGACGTCCTTACAAATCGACCGACTAATGGCTCTGATCTCCTCCCTGATAGCTTTCTTCAGTTTCGTGATGGTTCTGGGTCTCCCTGCGTACACTGTGTCTTTAAGGTAGCCCCAGAGAAAGAAATCTTGGAGGCTAAAGTATGGGCTGTGAGGTGCCCACTAAAAATCAGTACCCTTGCAGCCAATCTCAAAACAGATTCGAGGTGTGAGAGCTTGCTCCATCTTGCTGGAACCAGAACTTTCACATAATCGACGAGAACAGGGTCTGTATCTTCCTCTTGAAGGTTTTGAGGACCTCAACATACTGCTCCTTGGTGACTGTTACTGTCGCGCCAGATTCCTCTAAGAAGAATGATCCGATGATGGCTCTGGTTGAGATTGCAGTCCATACCGTTCACTTCACTTAGGGAAGTGTAGGGGCTCGGTGGCTACCTCATTTGGTCTGGAGGTCCCCCAGAAGACATTTGTCTTCGAGTTTACCTTTCCTTCAAGATGGAAGTGAGCTTCATTTAAGGTCCAAAGGAGGTTAAAGAAAAGTCGGGGTCTCCTGAATCTTCTCCATTATCTTGACTGCCATAGCCTTTCTCTGCTCCTTATCTGATGCTGCAAGGGTCTGCTTCGTCTCTATTCTGTATTGGTAGGCCTTTACATCCATTAATAGCACTCTTCTGCAAGTCTCACAGGATATACCGAGGGCCTGACTTCGCTTGCGCACAGAGCGTTTTAGACTCTGCTGAACTGACTCTGTCACGCTCTCGACCAGTTTAACTGTACCCTTTCTGGAGCGTCCATAATGGCTTAGACGGTTGTCACTGGCTGCATTGAGGTTTTCAACTGTCCCATAGTTCTCGAAGTGGTCCACCTAGTGCTGAATTCTGCTCTTGGAGGGGGCATTTTCACATTCGAACTGATGCCCGAAAGTGTCCTGCACTTTCTTAAACGAGCCTATCTTGCAGTAATGTTTAACGCAGTATATTCTTTACTGGAGCTCCCATTGAGATCTAGTTGTGCGTACAGGCGTTGCTTCTGCCATGTGCTCCAAAGTAAGGGCGATTAGTGAATGAATGAAGGATATATCACAAAAAGTGTGTGCAGGCCCGTTTTTTGGGGTTCACCTTGTATAACTCGTTGAATCTTATTCTTCCAGCAGTAATGCTAAATTCTCAACAATTTAACATAAAATAGGAGCCTTTATATAGCTTGCAATTTGAAAATGGGCATTTGAAATATTCGCTGATGGAAATGCTTGATTTAGAACCTTTTGTTTTAAAAGTGTTCGAATTTGAACTTGGACTCTTCGGGCAGCCCTGAGGGCAAGGAGGAAAGTGTTATTTCCCTTTTTTTAGAAGCTTCTACTTCCCTTTGTAGTTAATTGTAATTCGCGTTCGAATATAGTGGGAAGTTTAGCATATAAAATGTGTGGGAGTAAAAGTTTTCCTGGACTAGTAGAATCAAAGAAATCTGCCTGAAAGTATTTCAGCTGGTAGAGTATGGAACTGAATTCGTTTAACTATAAGGCTAAACCTTTGTAACTCAGTCATATAGAGCAGATGCTGCTAGAATGTGATCGAAATGCCCTTCTATAATTGCAATAGTGCCTCAAAATTCCTCCTTTAAAGGTTTCATAGTTATTTCGTAATTCTAGACTATTTTTCCAAGATGATGGACTATGGGAAGGAAAATGTGCTTTATATCACCAACCAAATTGTTAAATTGCGAGATAAGCATATGGAAATTTAATTAATCCGTGATACAGGGGGTTAGAAATGGGGGAAGGCTGGCAAAGGCTTCCTAAAATTTGTTTGAGGTCAAAGCGTATGGAGGTATTTGAATCAGTTGGATTTAACGGAGGGGCCTCTTCTTGCATCGAAAGAGCATTTATTTGTGATTTAACGTTGAATTCTTAGTTGATTTGAGAAGACAGTTCTCTTTCGAGGGAGGAATCATTCTCTTCCTCTCCACCGTGAGATAAATAGTTCTAAATGATGTCATCATTTAATTCCTCGTTGGAAACAAATAGAGTCTTGACCATTGACAATTTAGTTTGTATGTCGCAATTTGGGATAGATTTAACCACGACTTCAACTCTCGTCGTGTTAAAGATTAAGTTATGCCTTCGCTTTATTATACCGCGATTCTTAATTTAACCCACTACTTCCTGAGTACAATTGTCGGACGGTGTGTTTATATTTTCATAGACCATAGTGAGTAGCAGGAAATGGAGAGAAAGCATTGAATATGAAAATACAACAACAATAGTTTCGGTTTGGAAGAAAATTTCTGCTTGCAGAAGAAAATCTTAAGACCAATTACGCCCAAAGTCTTCCTTGTTAGTCGGGTAATAAAATAGGAGGAAATATTTGTTAGAAAAATGCTAACGGTATATTATAGTTTGTTTAATGTTTGAAGTCTCTTTTTTAGAAGTTATCTTAACATTTTTTTAAGCTTGTTTGTTAAGCCATTTGTTTAGAAGTTAATCGTAGGACATTTATTAACGCCTAGTGAGTTAAATCATAAACTAAAAAGAGATCAATTATCGTTTACCTTAGGTGGGTATTACACCAATTTGCTACAGTCTCTTACCTCTGGAGACGAACATACTTATTGGCCTTGTAGAAGGCACTTAGGTATAGCTAGCTAGGAAGAAGATGTTACTTGAAGCTAGGTCGGATTGTATCTACTTGATTTGTCTAACTTTATGGCTAGTCTGCCTCTGCTTCTTATTTACAGCAAAATTGACTCCAAAGAGTCTTTCCATTGGAACGAGGGAAGGGAAAAGGAGTGATGCAGTTTAATTTTTCATGCCCCTTGTCCCCGAGCATAGGACAAGTCTCGGTCGCCCACTTGCTAAGCCAGAGGCCATAAACCGGAGTCTAGTGGAACTCTCTTAGAGCAATAACCTGTGTTTTGAATGAACGTTCGTTTGACCAAGGCTCGACGTTTTCGCGCTAATCCAAAGGACCAAATCACAACAAATAGTTGTTTTTTTTGTGTGTGTGTAGGTGGGTAGATAGGGATGTGTTCGTTTGTATGTGATGGCATCATACAGTATCGGAATTTTAACACTCATCATCTCACTGACTCCTCTCCTTTCCCATTCACTCTCTATTCTTCCCTCTTTCATTCACACATCATCCCACTAATCTCCTCATTCACTCCTTTCATCTCTCCGTTCACTCATCTTGTCAACCTCTCCTTTCTTCATTTATTCTTCTGCTCCCCTCATTTACTTAGCCTCCGCCAAATGATAGGGGCGAAGAGCTTGCCGGCCCTTGCACACAGAGAAGATGCCACGCCGTGCCTGACGTCGCCAAAGTCCAGAACATCTTATTTCTTAATGACTTGACATCGGTCGACGTCGGCTGAAGGAAAAGACATTAGAAAATAGGAAATGGATGGATTGAATGGAGGATATTGGGGCTGAGATTGAGGAGTAGCCTAAAGACAGGTGGTAATCGGCCAAACCCTAGCCTTAATCCAAACCATTTGATCTTAATCAATTGGATTATCATAAGGGAGCAGGTACCCAGCTAAGATATTCTATTTATTTCGCACATGAGTAACTTCCCGTTTATTAATCGCATGCAGCGACTCTTATAAGTTCCTATGTCGGTTCGTAGGTAGGTCGGATGGTAACCATTTTACTTTTCAATGTGTTTTTTTGGAAATTTCATCGTAACTATTTGGCTGATTCTAACGAAATTTGAAACCCTTATGTTGTTTTACATTCTCTTTCGAATGGTATAATTATGAATGTCCTCCCAAGGTTAGTCCTGGAATTATTTGCAAAAATATTGTTACTATTCGGTCGATTCTGACGAAATTTGAAACTGATGTTGTTTCACACTCTTTTTCGAATGATATAATTGACAAGGTCCTCCTAAGGTTAGTCGTGGAATTTTTAAAAGAAAACTAAATATGGGTCGGATTACCCCACTTGAAAGTTTTGAAGGTCATAATTTAGAATTATTGAGATCAAGCGACTTAGGGCTGTTGACCTTGTATGACTAAGACGTGCAGACAGTAGTACAATGGTGGTAGTATTGCTTCCACTATGCGGGCTGGATCTAGACCTATGAGTCTTGGCATTTCTTGCCCCAAGCTCCCTTTTGATCATGTGCAAGGATGTGACTCCCGCCTTACGAAGATTCACTCAAATGGCTCCTCAGTTCTAATAACATTGAAATAACTATTAATGAAATAGTTTCTAAGTAAAAATACATATTTTTAGTTTTAATTTTTAGTTTTAGTTTGAGAAATTAAAAAAAAATGGTAATGTAGATTTTGTAGAATCTGTAAAAGTGTATTTGTAGAAAGATTAATATTCCACACATTTGAGTCTGTCAAACTGAGTCCAATTTTTCCCTGGTTAAGTGACTCTGACCGAGAAATCTTATCTTGAGAACCCATTTTGAACTGCGGCGAAGCAAGGAGGTTTATGGGTCAGGCAAATCTGGTGATGTGTTCAGCTTCTGTCCGCAACGAGTCGCTGACTCAATGTAGCCAGCTAAAACCAATGCTATCAAAGGTAATTGAGGTCACTGAGTTCAAATATGATATAAAGTGACAACCAGGTGGTGCCACCTAGTGGCTAGAGGTGCTAAATCAGTCATTTTTAGAGATATGAAGGTCAAACTAATGTGACAAGGTGGAATGGAAGTTTCTGAGTCAAAAATATGATTGATTTTCGCCGCAGGTCCACTACATTATGTTCCTCTAGTCTAGAGAACACATGATCTAGAGAACCCATAATCTTACTAAAATTCTATTTCTCCTGTTGGAATCCCCCGCTTCCTTCGCTCGTAGTGCTCTGTTTTCGTCTGTCTACCCTCTTTGTCTATCCATTTAACGCATGACTTTAAATTTCTTCCCGAATACCTCTATGGGTTGACCACTGTTTATGGCTCCCTGGGCCTGTTGGTGGGTGTCGGGATGTCCCACATCTCCTTGAGTCAAGGATTTTAGCATGAAAAGGTAGTTTTCTCACACTAGTCTGAGCTCAAGCCTAGTTCCACTTGGTAGGAGTAGAGCCTCTGGTCTCCCAACCCCTGGGATTCTTGGGGGATTTGTGTAGGAGGGCGCTATAGACCAGCGAAGAAAGCGAAAGAGTACACATCTTAGGTCATAGACAGGAAGGAGGGGGGCATTTCATCCATCTTGAGCCCCCCCGTCTTCCCCCTATGGCGCCTGTCTTCCAGTTACACCTTGAATTCAGAACGCTGAAAGGAGCCAATACCTCAACTTTCCTGCTTTCTGGGATATACCTCTCGCTGGTCCGAGTGGTTTTGGTTTGTTTAATTACTTTATGGTATTTATCTTGGTAGTAAGTTCGACTAAAGATGAGGTGAGTGGCTGAGCTAGCTGTACAATTCAAGCAAAGTTAGTATTCATATATTTTCTCTAATATTCCTATTCTAAACGTCAAACCTTCTTGTTCTTTTCTTACCAATCCTTTCTTAACATTTCGACAAAACATTAAGAATTAAAGCCTATCGAAAGTTGGCATCCGTGTTTTGGGCTCACCCTGTATTTTCAAGTCGTTTGATGAGATTTTAATTATTTCCAAACCACCTGTGATCGACTCTCTCTCTCTCTCTCTCTCTCTCTCTCTCTCTCTCTCTCTCTCTCTCTCTATTTCTCTATCGATCATCGCTTTGCCCCTCACTTCGGGGAAATAAAACTAACGATCTCAAGAACCTCAGATCATGAGGGTGTACCCACCTTGAACAGGTCCATTTGTCATGATCTCCCACATGATATCTTCCTCGCGACTGGCGATCCTGTAAGCGGGCTCCGTCGTGTATCTCATCGCTCCCCCCTGGTAGGAAGAACCATAAAAATGCATTTATATAGCGCTCTTCAAAGTCTTAGGCCCTCCCAAAGCGCTCGTCTAGCGCAAAGAGAAGGATTGACGGAAGGAATCACCAAAACGCACTAAGGCAATAAGGGTTAGGGAGGTATAACAACCGGTAACTCATTCCGTGTCTAAGGAGCACATTAAATAGTTCCAAAATACCCCTCATTGCCAAAGCTCTCGGATCAGATGTGTGGGTATGAGAAGATTTTAGCGGGACTGAAAAAAAGAACGAGACATCTGCGCCTAAAAGCTTTTAAACAAATGGTCCTGGCCTTAGAGAAGATGTGAAGTTAAATGTGTGGAAGTAGTCTAGAATAAAAAGCTTAGAGCATTTTAGAAAGGAAGTAAGGTGATGTGACTTAATGACTACTAGATTAAGAGAACAGACATAAGAATAAATCAATGAGGAAGAGAAATGGTGGAAAATATCACCTCACAAGGAACAAGCTCGTATACCGAGCGCATGAACTCACTAGTACAAACTTGGACTCTCCCAGTGACTTCGGAGTGGCAGAGCCTTTTAATTCAGTCTCTCTTTCCTACCTTGATTCATCTAAATAATAACCCCGGGGCCACCATTGAGTTATAACACCCACTGGTCAGAAGGCAAAAACAGACGGAACAAGATAATAAAAAGAACAGAAGGAAACGGGAACGGACGTTGAAACCCACCAAGATTCGGATGTGCATTTATTTCCTCGGAAATAGACGCACATACAAGCGCACCCACACAGAGACCTATTTACAGGCCGCCTTCTTCCATACATTTTGAGAGGAGGAACGAGGAAAAGAGAGAAAAAACGAGTGAGGCAGAAAGGAAAGAGAAAGGTACAAGTTATTGAGAAATAAAAGGTATCATTTGAACAAAAAGAAATGGGAATAGTTAGGGAAGAAGTAAATAAGTAATGAAAGAGAGTAACTGAAATGAAAGAGGAAGAACAATTTAGAACGAAAAGAAAAAGAGAAATATTGAGGATCGAAGAAAAGAGAAAAGATTGGAGAAGAAGGGGAAGTTAAAACGCCGATTAGGGAAGAAATGACAGACAAGGGAATAATTGGAGCAGAAATAGAAGAGAGGTAGAATTTACGTAGAAAGGAAAGAAATAGGGACAATTTTGAGTGACGGAAAAGAGAAAGGAAGTTGGAGATAAAGGTAAGAGAAAAGACAATGTGAAAGGATTGCAAAAGACAAGAGACGCCACCTGAAGTGTCCATTTGAGACCCACAGAGGAACGAGGTCGCAATTATATGATGCAATTATTTTAAGATACAAATAACCTTCACTAAAATAGAGACGGGGGGGATTTACGGACCCTAAGCAGAGAGTAGCTACCAAACAAGTGAGAACCTTATATAAAAAAAATATTAAAAAAAATCATTACAGGGGTGTAATCGTGCAAAGACCTTGAAATCGGTCAAGTACCCCTTTGAGGGCCCAATTTACGCTCTATAAAGATTGTTTATTGTTTTCGTCTAGATACTCGATAGATCTTACAAGGGCGGGTTCACTATGACTGACCTGTTTCCCTCGACAATCGGCGATCTGAAGGGTGGTTTGCTCGTTAATGCTGCATCCAGGTGAATGGCCAGTATGACCACTAACGTACGGATAACATACTTCGGGCACAACCCTATTTAGCCAGGGACAAGAATCAGATGAGTAATAGTTGAAATTAAGACTGTCACGGCAGCTAAATTTGTGGCCACCCCTCATATACAATATTAAATTCTTCATAACTGCCAAATTTAGTCGCAAAACTTTGTAGCAATACTTTAGTACAAGTCTAATATAACTAAATAACGAAGCAGTAACTGACGTGTCCAAATTTGGGTTTAGAGGTGGGTAGTCTAATCCCCCCCCCCCTCTTCCATTATTTAAAGCAATGTATGTCCTGCCTTTTGTCATTCCTTGAAAAGGTCTTTAAGAATAAAGACGAAAGTGTTCGGAATCGTTTTTTTCATTTTTCCTTTGTGGGTGTATCTGCAAATGCAGGGACAATGTTCGTTCTTTTGAAGGATTTTTCGCAAAAATTAGACAACTGATACAATATTATTTGCTGATGTATGTGCTCTTACTTTATGTGTATTATTTTGCTGAAGGGGCGAATTTGCTTTCTGCCATAAACCTAGAAATCTCTTTCGGTTTTCAACCTCTTCAAGTGTACTAAATGCCTCAGTTCTTCCCGCTCTCATCCTGACCCAATTTGTTGATTCATGTCTCTTGCATCTATCAGCAGATACTCATTCTCAATTCCATCCTCTACTAGCCCCTCCGCCTCTCCCATTTTATTCCAATTTACCCCATTCAATCTCTCTTGTTCTGCAAACAATCAACGGACAAACTATTATAATAAATATTTAGGTTGTGTTAGTGGTGAATAAAGTGAACTTTGGGCAAAACCACAACTTTTAGTTCATATACCAGTAACACATGGCCCCACCAAATCCAGACGAAAGGTTTACGATAAACACTCAAGACTTGTTAGGTAGCAAGTGGAACGACAGGTCTTGGGTTCAAACTCTTAGTATTTATCTACCCCAAAGTAGTTTTATTAGTTTAATTATCTGAATTCAGAGGTCTTTTGTAGATCCTCCTCCCCGGTGTTTATCAAGCTGTCTTTCTTCATGTCGGGTGAGTTTGGTAGTTTAAAATAGTCAAGGTTAGTTTTACCTAATCGAAACTAACGCAAATAAGGTTAAGAAACTCATATTTTTTAAAGAAAAGGGAATTCGAAAAACGCTGGGTAATAAACATATGCGCAAATCAAGATTCATTCCTTGGGGCTGGTGGTAGATTATTCCGCAACAACTTACCCTATTTTTCTGACGTAGCCCCATGCCCTTTCAATGTGACCTCCTAAGCATGCGTGTTGACCTCTTTGGTTGCAACTCAACAAGTTTTGTGTTGACAAGTCGATAACTTCTGTCCCATTAGAAGCAATGATCAACCTGGCCAAAGGTGGATACAGAGGAAAATTCAGAAGAATTACAATATATGATTAAATGATTCCATTTTTAAAATATAAAACGACGCATCTTTGCAAGGAAGATTTTGCAAAGATGTTCATAAGTAAAGTAAAAGTGTGGAAGGTACAAAACTCGAATATTATTAATTAAGAAAGGAACTACTTAGTTCGCTACGGACGGACAGGGCGCACACTAAGTCCTGCATAAGAGAAGAGGCAAACGGTAAAAAGGACGATATTATCAGGTAAAGCAAAGCAATTAAGGAAACAAAAGATTACAATCAGTGAAAACGGCTAAATGGAGCTGAATGCAAAAATAACCCCGCCTTGAAAAAGGAAAATAAAGGAAAAAGGAAAATATTTAAGCAGGTAAATGGGTCAAACACACTATAGAAATTTCTTCTACAGTTGAATTAAAAAAAATATCTCGGCTAAATAATGAAACGTCCAGTGAGAGGACAGACAAGACAAAATACAATGTTATATAAGAAATAATATAAAAGTATGAATTATAATGCAGATATTTTTTCATTTTGAATGTTCTTTTTTAGTGGCGTTCACGCGACTCTCTTAGTTATTTGGTCGGTCGGTAGGTCGATCAGTCGGTAGGTAAATCGATCGGATGGGAACCATTTTACTTTTCAATGAGTTGTTTTTACAATATCATCGTAACTATTCGGCCGATTTCAACAAAATTTGAAACCCTTATGTTGTTTTACATTCTCTTTCGAATGATATAATGGCCAATGTCCTCCCAAGGTTAGTTTTGAAGGTCGTAAGGTAATAAATCAGAATAAGTAAGAGCACGCGACTTTAGTCTGTTGACCTTGTTTAATAATTGGGTCAAATTTGTAGAGTATGACTAAAATTTAAATTAGGAGAGCAATTGTTAAAAGAGCATCCAAAATATTTGTCCTAACAAAGGATTGGTAAATAAATTTCCCCGAATTTCGAATGCGGTTATGCGCCTAATATACCCCCCCCCTCTCGAAAAAAGGGCTTTTATTACGCCCTGAATCAAACGAACAGACAATTTCTCGCCATTTTCCACCAATGCTTCAGTTCTTCCAACGCTTATTCTCACCCCACTCTGTTCATTCGTGTTCATACAACTTTGAACCGACGCTCATTTTCCACTCGATCCACCCTTCGCCCCAAGTTATGCCAGAAACACTCCTCAACCTTGCTTCTATCATTGCAGGGTTCATACAATACAAAATCTAAACTTGCACTACATTATTGTATAGTTCTCACATTTATAACCTACCATTACATGGTGCCACGCCTCACTAAATAACCCATTTAACCCCTCACTTCGTATACCACAACAATTAATTTCCACACAAACAGTTCTTTTTCGTTCATATTCGTCTCACACGACGCAAGCATCTGCAATTCCCCTCGTTTATACACATTCACTACCTTTCTCCGTTTTCCCTCAACTCAAACACTCCTCACAGTCCATCAACTCCCCAGATTCACACGATATCGCGGATTAGTGAACATGACTGGACGGAGTCCATGGTACTCCCTTCCCATTACTATGGTTTTGTAATGCACTGTAAGTAGGTAGCATTCATGGACACATGTGTGTGCTTCAGACGTGTTTGGGTAGGGCAGAGCTTATTGTGCCCATGTTTTATGGCGCAAGTGTAGCTGAGCCAGCACTCCCTCTAAATAAATTAAGAAAAGGTCAATAATACATAATTTCTTTTCTTATAAAATTACACAAACGTGAAATAACTTACCTAAAATGTCCTTTTAAAACAAACACAGTCAATATGTGATGCCAAAGTATCACTGACCCTCTCATAGCGTTCTTTTTTTATATTTAAGTTCGCATATTTGGGTTACAGTAACATTTTACACATATTTATCCCTAAATTCTTTGAAGCCAGCCTTGGAGATCTTTGAGACGACAAGCCTCCTCTAGGTTTTATCTCGATTAAATAACGTTATTTTATCTTTTGTTCTCCATTTTATCTCATTTCATACTGGCAAGTTCCTCCCTGATCACTAAATACCACATTCATGATTCTTAATCATTTAATGGGTAGTGTGGTCATAGCCCTAGAATCAGAGGTGGCTTGTGGAATCAGGATTCACAATTGGACCAAAGTGCTGGTACCTTAGTCTTACAGTCTTAATTAGTTCCCGAAATATCTAGCTAATCACAGAATTGGACCAAAGTGCTGGTACCATACTATCTAATCTCAGAAGAATGTATGGTTAAACTCACCTATCATCAAATACTCCTATAGTAGAGAAGACCCAGGAAGCTGCGCACCACCCTTGGTCTCTCACCTTCCCCACGTATCGCCACTTGCGCCGAGCGTCAAAACTCTCCGGGAGGAGTTCTGTCCTGTACCGTAAATGGATCGGTAACATTTTCATTGTCTGAAAAGAATCTTATTTGAAACTTCTTGACGTAAGAGGGGAAGGGTGGGGGATCTTAATTTTGAATTCTTTGGTACAAACTTGTTCCTGGATTGGATTTTACCCACTTGATTCATATACGCGTACGAGATTTGTGGTGAGAAGACTTAGGTACGAGAAACGGTCAATAAGTTTTGCGAATCGGTAGGGCAAAACGGAGGAAGAGGGATGGCTGTTTGTGGGGGTGTTAGGACAAGTTATGACAAGTCAGGACCTGCAGCCGCACACTCCTGCCTCGTCTATTTAAGAAGCAGTAGCTGATCGCAAATCGTAAGTCACAAATTTTTCAACAATGGAGAAGGTTGAGCACCGCGCAGTGATCAAAGTTTTGACCAAAGAAGGCAAGAATGCAAAAGAGATCTATGAACGCATGGTTGCAGTGTACACCAACACCGCCCCCTCCTATGCAACCATTGTCCACTGGAATAGGGTGTTCCGCCATGGTCGTGAGTCCCTTGAAGATGACCTCCGTCCAGAACGCCCGTCAGACGTGACCAATGAGGACAATGTGGCCCGTGTGGAGAGGAGGATCCTCGAAAATCGACGGGTCAAGTCGAAGAAATCGACCAAGAACTTGGAATATCACATGGAAGTGTTATCAACATCATCCACGACAATTTGGCCATGACCAAGGTCTCTGTCCGTTGGGTCCCTAGAAACCTCACGCCCCATGATCGACTTCAACGTCGTCAAAGTCCACAAGGCCAGAGTTGCACAAGCTGCCCTGCGCGAGTGCGGATTCGAGGAGCTCAACCATCCCCACTACAGTCCAGATCTGGCCCCTAGCGACTATTCCACCAGCTCAAGACTGCACTGCGTGGACGCCGGTTTCAGGACGATGAGGATGTCCAGCTCGCCATCCAGGCGTCGGTTGAACAGCAGTCGGGAGATTTCTGGTTGTCGGGAATTCGAAGCCTCAGGGCAAGTGGTGCAAAGGCATTGAGTTGAGGGTAGTTATATTGAAAAATAATATAACACTTTTCCTCATATCTCGTTTCCTTATATCCGAATTGCAAAACTTATTGACTGCCCCTCGTAGTTCTCACAGCGCTCTTAACTGTAGATGGAAGTTTACAACGTTTGATAAGAGATGCAAAGGTTTCCATTTTGAGCTTGTTTGCTATGGCCGTAGCCGCGCAGGCGAGGCTACGGCGATGTCACCTCATCCATAGTGATATTTTTCCTTGCCTTATTCTGATATATAATGACACCTGCTAACGATGTGACACTCATTCACTTCCAATTTGCACGCTCATCCACGCCCCAGAAAAAAACAAACAATTTGTCTACATTGCAACGCATTCATAAACTGTCTTTCATTTCGATGGCGGCACGATGGACTTCGCGTACCATAAACGGACATCATCATATACTTACGGTAGGCTAACTATGAATTAAGAGACGAATTATTGCAAATCGAATAGTACGCATTATTACCTTCCTCGGGGGAACTACGCTCATTTCAGCGCAGGAGAGAGAGAACTACAGAAACAAGAACCAGCAAAGACCCTACCTAAGATCCGCTCAAGGCCAGTCCGCTTACACATTCTAACGTTAGTGTATCATGCTTTTTTTGCTTTTTTTTTCATTATATTTTTTTTTTTTTACTATTTCAACTCTATGGTACACATTTATCTACATGTGGACCCTTGACATGCAGGTTTAACTATCCCTCAAATACACGAACACGCTTCTTCGAACCAGGGGGGAGGGTGGGTTTGATAGGACAGTACTCTCTTCTACCGCAGGCTTCACCTGCTATTGATGAAAATAATATAGGTATAGGACAGACAGAAAAAGAAAAGAGGAATTCACACTCACTCCATGCAGGGAGGCGTCGCTGACATCTTTTTATTCATCATTTCATTTTAATCCTCAACTCATTATAATATATGACGTTTTAATCTGTGCTCCTACTACGTTATATTTACACTATTGAAGTACTCATCAAGTCGGTTTTTGAACATATTAACTGTCGTGCTTTCAACTACATGGTTCGGAAGGCCATTCCACGTTTGCGTGATTTTAAACATGAAGTAATTTTGAGCTATAGTAGAGTTAAATCGCTTGTTCAGTAATTTTAAACCATTTTGACGTATGTTGGCCCTTTCGCGTTATCTCGACCAATAGTCTGTAATCAATATTAGTAAATCCTTTTAAGATTTTGAATACCTCAAACAATTGTCCACGTAATCGTCTACGTTCAAGTGATAGTAGGTTTAATGAGCGTAGTCTATCTTCGTTTGGTTTGTTTCGGATTTCAGGAACTAGTTTCGTAGCCCGACGTTGCACTCTTTCTAACTGCGCTATATCCTTATTTAGGGAGGGACACCAAAATTGGACCGTGTATTCGAGGTGTGGGCGCACGAGTGATTTGTATAGTGGGAGAGAGAGAGAGAGAAGCAAAGATAACGGAAGCACATGGTATCTCGCCTTCGTACAGAGGATTTTGCCTCTTATTGATGACGCTATTCACAGGGAGACAGACGCTCTCATTTTCTCCCCTCAACAATTGCGATCTCTGGTTTCGTCACCATTCTCGTGACGCATTCATGCAACGATCATCCTGACCAATGTCATATTCTAACATCACGTAATTTTCTTAGAAAATATTTTTCCATCACCCTTATTGATACAAATTAGTGTGAACCATATACTCCTTTGATTGAGGTTGATATAATTTTTAATAAACGATCAACGGCATGTTTTCAGACAATGCAATTATATCTTTGCATTGATTCCTCTCTGTCGACAGATGTTCCGAAGAACCCAACAAATGGAGATGCACTCACTGTCTTTAGCTCCATATCTGCTCACCCACTGCTGCCGCCATACTTGAGTGAATTTCGATTCCGCCCTTTATTCCTCACCCACTCATCCTAACAGACACTCATTTTGACGACATACCACGATATTACAGACGGTGCTGTCCCTATAAATATCCCCGCTTGTTAACCATTTTATCTCTCGTATTGCTAATATAAAAAAAAATATTGTGGTCGCTCAAGGAAAAAGAATTTCACGTGGAAAACAATGCAGGTGTCTTAATTTCGAGGGATCTGACATTTCAAAACAATGTACTGTAGCTTCAAATGGGGCAAATACGGTATAGCTAGACATTTGGCGTTTGAATCAATAAACATTATTATTCCCTTATATAAGGCGCATGAAAGACCTTATTTAGATTATACCTTAAAGTTCGGGTGGCCATTATGTGAAAGGATATTGGAACGCCTCCAGCAACGAACGACAAAATTAATTCCTGAGCTTACAAAGAGATAATACGAAGAGAAGCTGAGGCACCTCATTATACTGTCACTGGAAGATCGGTATGTGCGCGGCCAACATACCAAAATCTAAATGGAGGGTTGATTGCCCGTAAAGACCCATCAACCCCCACGGAGCCGATAACACTTTGGCGTCATTTAGAGGAATAAGAAGATTATTATCATTATTATTATTTTAAAAAGAAAATATCATGGATTTAAGTTCACCAATACAAAGGAATATGTTAGAAATATTAAATCAACTATAGATCAACCACCGGTGGCTCACAAAGCTTTTTCTTTCTAAGAAAGTTTAACGCCCTCTATCACCCTTTGCTGGGCCTAAATAGTCGTGAGTAAAATAGTGGGAGATTTAGAAGAAATGCAAAACACGACCCAAGAGAAAGCGGGCAGTGGGGTCGGGAGGGCACGCTACTACTCATCCAGTTTTCAGTTGTAGTAGGGGTTTTACCCCAGCTAAAACTCCCCTTGAGGGAACCCCGCAAAACTGCTTTACCTAAATTTTGAAGGGAGGGGAGGGCTTGTCCTTTTATTCGTTCTAATTTGTTGTTTACATTTAAATTTGCATGTGTGATGTGAAGCGAAATGGAAGTTTGAATGAGTGATGTGAAGCAAAATGGAAGTATGAATGTGTGATGTGAAACAAAAGGGAAGTTTGAATGCGTGATGTGAAGCAAAATGGAAGTGTGAATGTGTGGTGTGAAGCAATATGGAAGTTTGAATGTGTAGTGTGAAGCAAAAGGGAAGTTTGAATGAGTGATGTGAAGCAAAATGGAAGTATGAATGTGTGATGTAAAGCAAAATGAAAGTTTGAATGTGTGATGTGAAGCAAAATGGAAGTTTGAATGTGTGGTGTGATGCAAAATAGAAGTTTGAATGTGTGATATGAAGTAAAATGGAAGTTTGAATATGAGGTATGAGGCAAAAGGAAAGTTTGAATGTGTGGTGTAAAGCAAAATGGAAGTTTGAATGTGTGGTATGAGGCAAAATGGAAGTTTGAATTGTGATGTGAATCAAAATGGAAGTATGAATTTGTGATGTGAAGCAAAATTGAAGCTTGAATGTGTGAAGTGAAGCAAAATGAAAGTTTGAATGTGTGGTATGAGGCAAAAAGGAAGTCTGAATGTGTGATGTGAAGCAAAATCGAAGTTTGAATGTGTGGTATGAGTCAAAAGGGAAGTTTGAATGTGTGGTGTGAAACAAAAGGGAAGTTTGAATGCGTGATGTGAAGCCAAATGGAAGTATGAATGTGTGGTGTGAAGCAATATGGAAGTTTGGATGTGTGGTGTGAAGCAAAAGGAAAGTTTGAATGTGTGGTGTGAAGCAAAATAGAAGTTTGAATGTGTAGTGTGAAGCAAAAGGGAAGTTTGAATGTGTGGTTTTACCTGCCGATCGGGGACGAAGGTGCCAGTAAGCATTACGAATCCTTCCGTTAACTTCTTTCCCCAGAATTTCGAATAATTCGCCGGCGTCCATCCGAGGCCTCTTTGGCTGCTCTTGTCAATCATCTGGAAGAGATCCGGATCCACCAAGCACACGTCCTCCTCGCACTTCAAGCCGTCCGGGGTACAGTGACTGGGGTCAAGATGCCCGGTTTCAATTTATTAGCCTCTTCTAAGGGGGGGGGGGACATGACCCCTGATGGGTGCTAGAGGGTTGCTATCAGCGAAAACGTGTTGTTATGCGCGGGAGGGGGGGAGGAATAAATTGATAGAGTCTTTACGAGCGATTTGGATCCTTGGTGGGGCAAGGGTAACCACCGATTCCCACACTTGGTAGAGGTTTTAGCCCTGTCCTTCCTTCTCGCTAGTACTTTTTACCACTGACCTACACTTTTGATATGGGAATTACCACATCATTCTTTCTTGGTAGGACTTTTTACCACCGATATGTACTCTTGGTAAGGATTTTACCACGGATCTGCATATTTAAGATGCCTTTTATTCCTCAGTTTAAGGCCTACTGATTAACGTGGGACCCGAATAAAGGCTGTCTAGAGTGTATGGCAACCACTGGGAAGACGACCCGAATCGAAACTCCATCCGGCAACTAACCTCACCTGATGTAGCTTAACTTTTCTAAAAACAGAAGCGGTGTTGCCACTCGACTAATCCCTAGCCCCAAAGAAAGGGAAAAGAACATATCCAGAACTGTTATGGGATGTTGATGAGGAGCAGGGAAGGATGTTGTTTATTGCAGGGTGACCGAAGGGGCGGGTGTAGGATAATAACATTAAGGGCGTCTAAAGAAGAATCTGAGGTGGTAGGGGTGGAGTAGAAGAAGGAGGAGGACGGGAAGAGAAGAAGGAGGGGAAAAGGAGGAGGATTAGAGAGGGTAAGATAAGGAGAAGAGGGGAGAGAGGAGAAGGAGGAACAGGAGAAAGAGGAGGAGGAGGGGAATAGAAGAAGGAGGGGAAGAGGAGGAGGATGGGAGGGGGAAAGAGAAGGAGAAGGGGAAGAGGGGAGAAAGGAGAAGGAGGAAGAGGAGAAAGGAGGAGGAGAAGGAGGAGGAGGATAGAAGGGGGAGAGAGGAGGTGGAAGAGGAAGGGGGAGTAAAATGAGGAGAAGGAAGAAGAAGAGAAGGATAGGAGGGGGAGAAAGAAGAGGAGGAGCAGGCGAAGAGGGAGAGGAAAAGGAGGAAGAGGATCCAATGGGGGGAGGAGCGAAAGCGAAGGGGGGGGAGCAGGAGGTCATAAGCCAGTGGTGCAAATTTAATTTCATCCTCAATTGCTCTTGGCAGCCCCGAGCCAAATATCGAAGGAGCGTCAGCTTTGATCCCCATTCGCTCCTTTGGCAAAGTCGAGAAGGTGGTGGTAAAAAAGCACAATTACATCTCACCATTCATTGCAGTTATCCTTCACTTTTCCGTTGATGGGGAGCGTGGTCCCCTTCAATTGGCAGCCTGCAAAGATATATGAGCACTTGTCAATCCCGGTCTATTCAACCGAATAAATTAGGTTGGCAAGAAATTAATGTCGTTTTTAATATGTGATATAAAAGAACTTTATAGAATAGCGTAAATTATTCCACTACTGGTATAAACTATTTCAAAAAAGTTCTGGTAATATCGAACGTGATTTTAAGTTATAAATTGTTAGAACCTCTTTTTAATGATTGCATGGAGCCAGATTAACACATATCCTTGGTGTGGCCACCCATGCGTGGCAAATGTGACAGAATAAACGATATTTGATATCGACTGGGAAGTTTCCTCACACACTCAACATCAATGCAATATCTGAGTAACTTTCGTTACTCAATTTCATCAAAACCAACCTATTTTTGGAGTCAAAGCCTCCATCGCCTAGTTAACCGTCGAGGAAGTGTTACTGATAAGAATGGTAACTAGTTTTTTAACTAGAAAGCACCGTTAGAGCGCATACAAACGCCACTGCCACTTTAAATCGAACAATCCTGATTGTTTTTTTTCCTGAGCAAGCCAAGATAAAAGCTCAAACTAGTGTTTACTAGCATAGGTACCTGGCGTTGTCCCGGATACAAGTTAGTTAGTTCGTTTTGTATATAGAAAGAACAGAGAGGGACCGCTGTATGTGATACAGGCAGTCAGGTAGTCAGGGAGGAGAGTTGCGGAAAAAAATTACGAAAAGACAGCGAGAGTTGATAGGTCGGTGGCTATACACCGATGCTTTGTGTTGTTGTGGGAGCGTTGGTTATGTGGTTTTGGACTGGACGAGGGTTGGAGGCAGGTCAGGAGGGGAAGGCTGACTGCTCATCTGGAAACGCGTTATTTATGATGCCTACTGGTTTATGCGAAGAATGGTACGGCCGGCGGGTGTTCGTGGGCCGCGGGATATCGCGGCGCCATCGCGTACCTTCTTACGTGTAGCAAGGTGTATAGTGGGTCTGTAGTAAGTTTGTCGAGTTGTTTTGTGAGTCTGGTGTGAGCGTAAGTGTTGAGAGGAGCTAGTTTATTGTTGTTGTGCAGTGCGTCCATTCTCGAGTACCGCGGCGAACGGCAAGCGCGCTTCAGAGCAGAGTTCTGAATGCGCTGAGCCTTTCGTTTCCACGTGTCGCTCGCAGCTACGAGCGACAGTGGGGCGTATGTGAAAATGGGACGCACGAGTGCTTTGTATAAGTGTAGTTTTAGTTTTTTGCTCGCAGGGTAGAGCCTACCCAGTGATGTGTTTGTACGTGAGGCTCTTGCTTGTATTATGTTTTGGTGTAAGTTGAACCTGAGGGTCTTGTCAAAAGTTACCCCCAGGATTTTGGTGCATTGAGTGTATTCGAGCCTTGTTGGGTTTTGGTGGATCATGTCTGGTGTGTGTGAGTAGATTTGTAGGTTGTGCATGAAGTGGTCTCTAGTGCCGTAGAGTGTCATCTGTGTCTTCTGAGGATTCGTGGCAATCAGCCATTTATTCTCGTAATCTGTCTTCACGTCTAGTATTCTTTGTGCGTGGAGCGCGATTTCTTCTGGGGCCCGGCCGCTGACGAGAATGGTCTCGTCATCGGCGTAGGCCACTATGTAAGTGTGAAGGCAGTTTTCTGGTGGGCGTGGAGTGTCGTTTGTGAACGTGATGTAGAGTGTGGGTGCCAGTACACTTCCTTGGGAAACGCCTGAGCGTGGTGTGAAGGGTCGTGATAAGGTGTTGTTATATCTAATGTGGCAGCTCCGTTCAGTGAGGTAGTGCGAGAGGAGCCTTCTGGTGCAGAGACGTAACTCCGTGTTGTTGGCGAGTTTCTAACGGAGCCCCTCGTGCCCCTCTTGTCAAAGGCCTTCTCCACGTCCTTACTGATGGAGAGAGTCTTTTGGTGTATCTGTCGTTTCTTATGTATTCTGTGGTGAACGATGGTCACGGCCGCCTGAGTGGACCTGCCTCTCCTGAACCCGTATTGATGGGGGGAGAACCAGTCCCTCTCTTCCAGGAACTCTCGTAGGCGGCAGTTGACCATACGTTTAAGTATTTTGCCTAGGTGCTCTAATAGAGCAATAGGCCTGTAGTTGTTTGGGTGTTTCGGGTCTTTGTGGTATTTATGTAGGAGTATGTTGTGAGAGACTGAATATTTTGAGGAAGTGGCCTGAGGCTAGTGAGGCGTTGAATAGGTAACAACAAGGAGTAACAACAAGGAAAGAAGGTACCCTAGGAGACCTTACGGTCCATTCAAAGAGGGTACCATTGGACTTGCAATCGAGCGGGCACAAGGCTGCTCAATTGTTTTGCGTCCCTAAACGGCCACTTTTCAAGACCTTGTCTAGTCTTGACTTGAACTGGTCAACAGATTCACTGTTGACAACTTCCACTAGAAGTGCGTTCCACTTACCGCAGATACTGTAGGTGAAAAAATTTCCACACAAATTGCGGTTGTAACGCTTCAGTTCAAGTTTGAAGCCGTGATTGCGCGTTCTGTTCTCACTCAGTGTGAAAATATCCCGGTAGTCAACATTGTCGAACCCTCGAAGTATTTTGAAAACTTCGATGAGCTGACCACGCAGTGTACGGGTTTCCAGCGAGAACAGATCTAATTCCCTCAGTCTATCCTCATAACTTTTATGTCGAATAGAGGGAATCAGCTTGGTTGCCCTGGCTTGTACGCGTTCCAATCTCGCGATGTCCTTTCGCAATGAAGGACTCCAAAATTGCACGGCATACTCCAGGTGCGGTCGGACAAGTGAGTTGTACAGGCACAGTACAATCTCCTGGTTCCGATAACCAAACTGGCGCTTAATATAGCCTAGCATCCTTTGGGCCTTTTTCTCCGCCTCAATGCACTGTTTCGAGAACTTGAGGTCACTAGTGATAGTAACACCCAAGTCCTTCTCAGTGTCACTTGATTCAAGAGCAGTGCCCTTAAGGATATACTGAGATTGGGGGTTTCTGTGGCCGATATGCATCACTTTGCATTTCCCCACGTTAAAAGGCATTTGCCACGTGTCCGACCACTCCCCAATCTTCCCAAGATCTTCCTGCAGGCGGGCAGTATTTCCATCTTTTGCAACGTTCATACCATGCTTGGTATCATCGGCAAATTTGGAAATCTTGGCAACCATGTGGCTGGTAGTCCGGAGGGGCCAGGGGCGCGTTTTGGTGTCGTTTTAATGTAGTATTTTGTTTCCTCGACGGATACAAAGTTCTGTTCGCCAATAAATACAGATGCGTTTTGTTTGAAATTCTTATATTGTCGCACAAAAATATATTTAAATGCTTATCATTATTATTTGTCGGGTGAAGGCAGATTCAAGAGAGTTGCGCACTATCTCTATCATATAATATATAATAATAATGATATAATATCATATAATATACTTGCAATGAGTAAACGTTTCACATCGTGCACTCGGCAGTTTACGCGCATGCGTGAATGACCGTTAGTTATGAGCGAGCAATGTTGTGGCCGCAGGTACATATCGAGGGTCTTATAGATACAGATCAGAAACACATCATCAGAGACTTTAAAAACAACTATAATACCTTTTAATGTTTATTCGCATAATATAGACACATGGAAAATAAGAGTCCATACCAAAAATAGTATTACATTTTGAAAGAACAACCATTAAAATTAAACATCTAAACATTTTTAAATCAACAAAAGCTGATTTTCTTTACTGACAGATGCGGATCTCGTATTCGTCCAGGTAATGCGAGATCCAGATCTCGTATTCGTCGAGATAATGTTAGATCCGGATATCGTATTCGTCCAGATAATGGCAGATCCGGATTTCGTATTTGTCCATATAGATGCAGATCAAGTTCTCTATTCGTCCAGATAATGGTAGATCCGGATATCGTATTCGTCCAGAGGATGGCAGATCCGGATCTCTTATTCGTCCAGATAATAGCAGATCCGGGTCTCTTATTCGTCCATATAATGGCAGATCCGGAACTAGTATTCGTCCAAATAATGGCAAATCCGGATCTCTTATTCGTGCAGATAATGCCAGATCCGTATCTCGTATTCGTCTAGATAATGGCAGATCCGGATCTCGTATTCGTCCTAGATATAACTTTTAACTCTAACAGAAAAAAAGATATGGCACAGGAACTCAAAATAATGGATCAAACTTCCTTGTGGGAGGTTCAATTTCTTAAATGTTAAGTTCCTAAAGTTTTTGAGACGTTCAAAACCCTTGCAGACTCGACTCGGTTTGCTATCAAATTCCTCTTAATCAACTTCATTTTTATCATGATTCTTAATCTTTCTCTCTTTCCCATCCTCAACTTCGACCTTCCCACTACCCTCTACTTCTTCCCAACCCCACCAGCAAAAACCAGAAACCCACCCACCCACATCTGCCGGCGATCGCTCATAATAACCAGGGCCGAGCGTCACATCCTGTCTTGGGTTTATTGCTTCAGTAAAACAAAAACGTTCAATCCATTCTGTCACACGCGATTTTCTCACTTTTATCAATTCACACCTTACTTCCATACTTATCACGCTCATTTTTTTCTTTATGGGTCAGCACATCATCTCTCCACACTTCCCAGCTCCTATCGATCAAGTGTAATATTTCTCGCGTTGAATTTTAAAAATCCTAGTCTTATGGTGTACAAGTAGTGGACTGGTGCCACAAATAATGTGCACAGTCTTGATTTTTCTTGGGGGTTTCTCACCCCCCGGACCGAAGATTTGATTCTCCTACCTTTTGTGTTCAATCATTTCTCCTTCTCTCGATTTAGTTGGTCAACCCTTCAACCGTTGATCCTACTCTCGCTTTTATCTACCCACCATTCCTATGCTCCTCAACAACAACTAAACTTTAAATTAAGTTTGCTTCAAAGGTCTTCAGTCAAGTTTTGACGAAGTGGATTGGAAACTTTTAACTAGAAACGAGTTTCTAGAGATTGTGGCACTCATCTTCAGTTCGAAATGCAAAGCCAAAATCTTTATGAACTACGGATAAAAATTTCCATTACACTCTATCTCAAACGATATATTCTATTCAACATTAGGTGCAATTTTCAAGCTTTCGGTCAGTAATGACCAGCTACTTTTGCCGTGGGTGAGAATGTTCACAAAAAACAAAGTTTTAAGTTAATTTCAGATGCCTTTATCTATATAGAAGATTCACTAAGAAACGTTATCGAAAGTTTATAACTGGACTGTAGATTAGCTTTTAACGACCTTTTATTAATAAACAAAACAGCGCGAAGATTATATAAATTATTTATTTTTGTAATTTTTTTATTGCCTTAGAACCCTTCTACCCGTCGGTATTCCCCTTTATTATGCACAGAGAAATCTTGAGCTGCCTCGACTGCGCTTGTCGCTTGGATTGTTCTCTTACATACTCGTTGAACGGTAAAGTCAAATTCTTTGAAATTTGGACTGATTTCATTCAAATGAGTTTGATTTAATACAGTTTTGTTGTGCACGACTGGATATTACACCAGCAGTGATACGTTTGGAAGTGGCTGTTTTCTCCTTGACTTGCCTTGATGAAGGCTAGTTGAGGGAAAGGAAGAAGGAATCCTCTGCCCTGCCTGAAGGTAAAGTTGCCTTTTGTTCATTGGACATTTTTTGATCTTCTACACACTACTCTTCCTTATTTGCATAACGGATCCCTCAAAACTACATACATACCCAGGTACGCACACCTACAGACTTTGGTCTCCTCAGATTCCCTCTCAAATTACACCCTTGGGTGTAATGGCAGAGCGATGAGGAAGACGAGGCGTATTGCCCTGAGGACCTTGCCAGGCCGGCAAAAACCGGACAGGAGCAAGGTCTTCGAGGGGATTTACGGCGAGCTAAATATTACCCTCATACGGCGTATTGATTTGCCAAATGGCCACGCGGCTCTCTGTGCGAGGGAGGTGGGCATCGAAGCCCTCTCCTCCCCGCGTGCCTCAGACACCCTTCGAAAAATTGATCTCACACCTCAGACACCGCCACAAATACGCACACATAGAAGTGTGATCTGCCGACGCCTCAACCCCTGGGCTGGAGGACACTCGATAGACCAAATTACGGACGAGATTCTTCAAAATCATCAGTGGGCAAAAGTAGCCGAAGTAATCAAATTTAAAGACTACACCCACGTTTTTAAAGTTGTCTTCATGGAAACCACAATAGCGATTAAGGCAAAAGAAAACGGCCTTCTCCTCTTTAACATCCGCATCTGCCCCGATCAGATTGGGCGTGAGGAGTTCGTGACCTGCAAATGTGCTTCAAGTGCTACAGGTACAACAAACACACCACCACCACTTGCCCCAACGCTACACTTACAGTTTTTTATGTGTGCGCCGGCCAAGACCATTCCTGGCGTGAATGTAAAAGTTCGTTCCAGAAATGGCTCAATTGTGGTTGCCCACACGGAACCATGGCAATGACCAGTCCAATAAAGAAGGAACAGATACAAAAGGCAAAGAATAAAGGCAGAAAAGAAGAGGAAAAGAGGCTAACGCCACCTACGTGAAGGTTGCCAAGGCAACGGTCGCAGAGAGTAGTGTTGCCACTGCACCTACGTACCTGCAGATTGAAAATGAGAAATCAACAAAAATAATGTGCTTCAAATACTATGCACACATTGCTAACCTGACCAAAACTGGCACCTTCGCAAAGGAACTGAAAACCATGCTCGTGAATAACGGTATGAAAAAAATGTGGTTCGCGGAAAACCCTCCGTCAAACGAGGTTATTCGACTAAAATCTCCAACCGTAGACCGAGAAGAGCAGCCAAAAAGCTCCGGACACGAGTAATGTCCTTTCACGGGATCCTCGAGTGCAAGCTATGGCTGCCCGGCAGAAGACACAAACTAACTCTCACACACACCCAACTACCCCAACAAATGCACAAGTCGAGCGGAAGGAAGCTGCTGCTGTGAGGCCTAAGAAGGTGGAGCATTCGCCCTGCCCCAAAATGGCCTCGCAGTCACGTCGACCGAGTAGGTCCTCGTCTTCAAAGAATTGGGATACCAGGTACATGTACTACTCGAGGATGTTAAACCTCAGAGTATATGCTGCCAAAGAGAACCAGTTTCCTGACGATGCAGACCCAGAAGATATTGCCGATGGCCTTAGGGCTGGACAATACAAATGGGACTACGAGGTTGACATACCTGAAGATCTGATAAAGCAGGCTCTCTTCCGCGACCTTGCCCAATTCTCAACCGACGCTTACGTTGTTCTCACGGACGCAGAGTTCCGTAAGAAGAGATCCGGCAAGGGTAAGACTCCTCCGTCCTCCCCCAAGGAGCAAAAGTTGACCGAGAATAGAACATTCATCGCCATAACATCTACGCTACATTGCGAGCGTAGTATCCAAAGCTAGCCAAAAATTGAAGAAGACCTTACCTGAACGGTACCATCAACCCAAACATGTAACACTCTTACCGATTATGACAACCCAATTTACGACAACTTTTCACCCAAATTTGACTTACCGTAGTAGCGAGTTTTACTAGTTACTACAAAGGCTCGAATGCCAACCAATTTCGAAACCCAAAACAACACAACACGAGACTAACATTGCCAGATGTACCCTTTGATTAGGGATCTATACATCCCTGCTCTTGCGCGCTTTATTTTTACTTTACTACCTACTTTTGCTGAAGATACCCTTCCACCAGGGAAATATACCCACTTCAAACTTATACTAAACTTACCTTTACTATCCTTGTCAAAACCCTTTCACCACTGTACTATCTTACCTTTGCTCTACTAATCTATACGTCCTACTCGTAACTTGTTATGTCCAATGTCCAATGACCTACCTCTGGGTTGATCCGACAACGTCAAGTTTCCAATTCCTGTGCGATCCATAGAAGGGAGGCAAACATCCCAGTAATCTGGACAGCAGTCAGGGACATGCCCCGGTCCGCGTCGGTCACAAAATTCGTCACAGTAGCACTCTGTACCCAGGATAGGCACCGAACATGGGTCGTCTCGCCCATTGCAACAGCCTCCATTAGGCCTGAAGTATCAAGAAGGAAGTTTCTAGATTAACGTCAACCATGGAAAGGGAGAGTGAGCTGAAGCTTACTGGCAAGGTGAATGAAGAACAATAGATGCCACTTGTGAGTAGTGAAAATGAAAAACGAGACAGGTGACTATGGCACCATCATACTATCTATGTGGTAGAGAGAGGTAGGCTATTTAAAATATTATAATTTTCCTGCACAAATGATTTATCACTATCTCTCCACTTGAATACCAACAAGATTCATTGGCCTCACTTTCATGTGAGATGTCGAATTTTAAATTTAACTTGCCAATGAAAGTTTAAGGAATTATTCTAAACTAGGAGAAATTCCTGGCTTTTTCAGGAGTCTAGCCATAGTTTTAGCTTCTAATGTCAAATTTCAGCTCAATTAGTCCAGAAATGTGGCCGCCTGTAAAAACACACACACCCAAACACGTACATACAAAGAGAGGTATGTACCTCTTTGTCAATTTCATCTAAATCTGTTGAAGTGGTTAGCCAGGGGGAGAATAGGTATGTGAGTCAGAGGGACACAGAACCTATTAGCTTGACTAATAGATTCAGTGCCCTAAGAGAGAAATTAACTGGAAGTGATATGACTGATGGGGGTGGGGGTGGAGGTAGAGTGACTAGTAGTTTGAATGAGAATAGGAGTGGGGATGGAGTTAGGTCTGTGGGGGTTAGGAATAGGAGTCTAACTGAAGTGCTTGTGATGGTTGATTCGTGAGTTAGATATTTAGATAGGAAGTTGAATGCAAGTAGATTGAATGGTTTGAGGGTGTGTTTGCCTGGTGCTGGAGTGAGAGATCTGTCTGATAGGTATGAGGAGCTGGTGTCTGGCTGTGCAAGGGATGCGGTTGTGATTACACATGTAGGAGTGAATGATGTGAAGAAAGTGGGTGCATGTGAATTACGTGAAGGTACAAGAGGTTGATTGAAAAGGTGAAAGAAAGTAGAATGAAAGGTGTTGTGACAGGTGTGCTTCCAAGAATGGATGTTGGTGTAGAATGGATGTCTCGTGCGATTGGGCTGAATGATTATGTGAGGAGGATGTGTGAGATGGAAGGTGTCATGTTTGTGGATGTGTGGGATAGGTTTGTTGGAATGAAAGAAATGTATGCGATGGATGGACTGCATTTCAGTAGGAGGGGGGTAGATGTGTTGTGGGAGGAGTATGATCGTGTTATTAGGTCTTTGCGGGGGAAAAACTAGATACTAATAGTGGTCAGGGAATTATGAGAGGACATTATAGTACTGAAAGTAGAATGGACTTGGCAGATAACAGAAATAGGTTCCAAGGCGATAGAGGTGAGGTCATTCAGGTTTCAAGAGGTGCTTCAGGGATTGGGGGGTTAAATTGTTTCTATACAAATGCTCGTAGTCTTAGAAACAAGAAGGATGAGCTATTTAGTTATATTAGCAATGAGGATATAGATATATTATGTGTTACTGAATCATGGGTTAATGAAATAGAATTTAGTGACACTATAAGTGAATTTGATTTACAGGGCTATGATATGTACATTAGTCAAAGGACAGGTAGGATTGGTGGAGGAATAATTATCTATATAAAAAACAACATTGTTTCAAGTTTAAATACTTCAATAAAGCAGGATGGAGTTGAGTCACTTTGGATAGATATTAGGTTCAGTAAAAATAGAATGGTGCATTTGGGAGCTTTTTACAGGCCACCTGGGCAGACTGATGATATGGATGAACTAATGATAAGGGAAATAAGTAAGGGATGTGAAACAGATGCAGTTATTATTATGGACTTCAACTTAAACTCTGTGGACTAGGAAAATATGATAGGTAGGAATAGAACAAGTGGCAGGTTCATAGAATGCTTTGAGGATAATTATTTTTAATCAATTTGTTAATGAGCCAACGAGGGGGGACAATATATTAGATTTAGTACCTTCTAACAGTGATCATTTAGTTCAAGAATTGACTGTTAGAAAAGCATTTGGAAATAGTGACCATCAGATAGTTCGTTTTAACTTGGTAATTGAGAAGGGTAAAATAATCGAGAATGCTGTAAAATACCCGATGATTGGAAGAGAGCGAATGTAGTCCCATTTTCAAGAAGGGTAGTAAAGAGGATCCAAATAACTTTAGACCGGTTAGCCTAACTCTTAGTCTGTAAAATTCTTGAGGAAATAGTTAAAAAAGGGATTTGCCAACATGTAGAGAGGGAGGGGTTAATCAGCGATGCTCAGCATGGGTTTAGATCAGGTAGATCATGTTTGACTAATTTACTAGACTTTCTGGAGTTCGTAACAGATCAAGTAGATAAGGTAGAGAATGTAGATATAATTTACTTAGATTTTAGTAAAGCATTTGATAAGGTACCACATAGGAGACTAGTTCATAAATTAAAAATGATTGGGATATGTGGGGGTGATTCAAATTGGATAGCTGAGTGGCTGAAAGACAGGAAGCAAAGGGTAGTGCTAAATGGTGTAAAGTCAGAGTAGAGGAATGTTATTAGTGGGGTTCCTCAGGGATCAGTTCTCGGTCCATTATTATTTGTCATCTATATAAAGGATCTTGGGGAGGCAGTTAATAATAAAGTTTCAATTTTTGCGGATGATACCAAATTAGCAGCTGTAGTTAAAGATATTGATGATAATTTTAAAGTGCAGGGGGATTTAAATAAATTGTTATCCTGGGCACATAAGTGGCAAATGACTTTCAACCTTGATAAGTGCAAAGTTATTAACATGGGAAAAGATAATAGAGAATTTAACTATGAAATGGATGGGCATTGGCTGAGCTCAGTAGAGGATGAAAAAGATCTAAGAGTAGTAATAGACAAGTCATTAAGGTTTTCTAAGCAGTGTATTGAAGCAAGAAATAGGGCAAATAGAGTGCTGGGTTTCATTAAGAGAAATGTCAGTTACACAAGTAAGGAGGTTATTCTTAAACTCTATAACTCTTATGTTAGGCCACATCTAGAGTACTGTATACAGGCATGGTCCCCACATTTTAGACACGATATTAACCTTCTCGAGTCAGTGCAACGGAAGGCAACAAAGATTATTCCTTCCCTGAGGCACCTTGAATATATAGATAGACTGAGGGTATTAAATATGTTCTCGTTCGAAAGGAGGTGTGTGAGAGGGGATATGATTGAGCTCTTTAAATTTTTTTCTGGGATAGATAAATTGGATGTTAGCCAGTTTTTGAGCTAGATGATGGAAATCGGACTAGAGGTCACCACTTGAAAATTAAATAGCAAGGGTGTAGGTTGGATTTAAGAAAATATTTTTTCACCAATAGAGTGGTAGACTTCTGGAACAAATTGCCGCGGAGGGTATTAGGTAGTCCAAATTTAAATGTATTTAAGAGTAGGTTGGATGAGTTTATGGGAAGGGAAGGTTGTAATGGTTCCTAAGTTTTGTATATATTAATATTGTTTGTATATATCTATATCTGCATGATTTAGTTCTTGACAAGCCTTGATTGGTGATACCCTTGTTTCTGGACGCAATCCTCTGGATGTAGTTTTCCTGGGAGTTCGGGTGCCTTAAAAAAGACGCCGTTTGTCTCGGATAACCTATGATGAGCCCTTGTGGCTTTTTTCATCTGTTATATTATATTGTGGGGGACTTTGATTTTGTCTTCCCCTGGCAATGGTGCTTTTTGTGGGTGGGTTTTGACGGATGCGGATGACCTTTGATAGGCCCTTGTGGCTTTTGTCATCCGATAAATTATGTTATGTTATATGAAAATGTGGGCACTTCTAAAAAAAATATAAACGAGCATACAAAAAGGGGCCGATGTATAAGTGTTCAGTGAACATTCTATCTTCAGCAGCCAGTCTATTGCGGACAAGAGTATCGATAAATTATGATTAACAAATAACCTTTTCCTAGCTATTTCTCACTCACGCCATATTCTAATTGCGTAACCTGGCATTGTTATCTAAGTGCAACCTATATTTTTCCGCCTCGCAATATCGAGGACAACCTGTCTATCCGGAGAATGGCCGGGAGCTAAAAATACAAATGACAGACTAACTGACCGTGCGTGGCAAAAACTTCCAGCGAGGAGATCAGGTCGATTGCGGTAGTGTGCTGGGATTGAATTTGGGCGAGAATGTCGGGCTGGAAAGGCTGTCAGAAGTAGGAAGATTTGAAGCCATAGGTCTCTCCGTGTCAAGGGCATGGTGAAGCTGATGCCTAAATTGGTCAAATCAAATGAAAATACTTTTATGAAGTAAGATTTTCAAGATGGCTCCAATTCTTAGGTGTTGTGAATGCGATTAAAACTGCCGATGAACAAAACCATGCGATTTCGAAGATCCGAGGAGGAGTGTAATTTCGATTCCTCCCAGCTGTTTAAAATATATCAGTGAGTCGAAAATTAGCTAATACTAGTTTTTTTTTCAATCTCTTACCCTTATGAATCAGATGAAGTTGCTAGCAAAACTAAATGTTTAAAGACTAATTATAATTTGCTAAAATTGAAAACGAGGCTAGTTTTGAACAGAACCCATTAGTCTAGAAACCTATTCTGCCTCGATTTCTTAACGATCAAAAAACAAGAGTATTTCGAGACTGATAGAGCTAATCCGAGACTTTATTTGACCAGGACTTCACTTGACCAGAACTTTATTTGACCAGGACTTCATTTGACTATAACTTTATTTGACCAGGACTTTATTTGACAAGGACTTCATTTGACCAGAACTTCATTTGACCAAGACTTTATTTGACTAAAACTTCATTTGACCAGAGCTTCATTTGACCAGGACTTCATTTGACCAAGACTTCATTTGACCAGGACTTCAATTGATCAGGACCATGTTTAACCAGAACTTCAGTTAACCAGGACTTTATTTGACCTGGACTTCATTTAACTAGGATTTCAATTGACCAGAACTTTATTTGACCAGGATTTCATTTGACCAGAACTTCATTTGACCAGGATTTTATTTGACCAGAACTTCATTTAATCAGGACTTCATTTGACTAGGACTTTATTTGACCAGGACTTCAATTAACCAGGCCTTCATTTGACCAGGACTTAAATTGACCATGACTATATTTGACCAGAACTGCATACATACGTTACTACCTCCGAACAAACACTTACAAGGGCGTACAAGGGCGTACATCTGAACAGCTGTAGTCCTTGTATAGAATTGGTTCCCAGAATCCCCAGGTTCTCCTGATTAGGGCTACAATTGCATTGCTTTCCATTTTCCTCTTTTTCAACATCTTTACTTCTGCTTATTCACTTCTTTTGTTCTGCTTTTTACCATTCATATACCAGGATCCACGGTCCTGGTCACATTGTGATAGTGAAACCCTTCTTCACCCAAAGCAGGGTTGAGGAGAAGAGGAGAGAGTGCGTATGTCGTGATGTGAAGACGGGTAGGGAAATGATAGCGGTGTTATGATTAGCTTTACACATGGTGATGCATGTGGATCTACATACAACCTCGTAAGAGGGGTGTCAGCGTATCCGCTCAATGGAAAGCTAGCTCGTGACGCCACTGAATGATTTGTGTCCCCGCTGGTTAGGATTGAACCCTTGCCTTGACGTCAGAAATCCCACGCCGTGTTCCTCTTTAAGTGTGTTAAGTGATCAAGTAAAGTCACACCTGGTAAATTGTACTACTCACAAACAGTGGAGTTTGGGGACGGAGGGGCACATTACACCTAGAACCCGGTCATAAATATCAACTCACAAATTTTCTTTTAACCAACAAGAGAAAGGAAAATAAATCTATGGTCGTTTCTTAAATAGTTTTCCTCCCCTATAAGTCACTTATTACGGCCCATATACTGATCATGGTTCAGATTTGACTCCTACCGCGGAATAAAACCCCCACAGAATGGAACCCCCTTACTGAACCACCGCAAGAGTAGTTAAATACTCACGAAAACGAGTCAAATGGTCTTTTAAAGACAAGTCAGAGACCACCACTTCTAATACTATTCTGCCATCTTTCAACTAAAGGGTCTTCTTATATGTTTCTTATAAATTGCCAAACGCAACCATACAAATTAACTCTATCTCAAATATGGCATCAATTAATCATTTTTTCGCTATCCCAAAATTAATTTTGTGACGCTCAAAAAGAGCAGGAAATTTATCCGGGCGTTAACGGATGTTTTTAAGCATAATTTGGACGTCAAAAGATAAACATTCTCACTCATTTTTCTGCGACGGTGATTCAATTTCTTTCAAATAAAATCTTTTAAATAATATCGTGTGCAGTGTATATAATGTAACTAGATATTTGCGGTAAATGAATTGATTGTATGAATGAAATATTTAGAGGTTTTTTTAGTATTTTAATAGTTGGATCCGTTTTTGACTTTAATTAAAGCATAATTCTTTGTGGTATGTACTTCAGCAAATTTTCACCAATTCGTGACGTCATCTTTCCCTACTCAGCTTGTAATTTTTCACACATTTTTGTTTCATTTGTTCTTGTGGTACTTATTGTTTTTCCAAATATCCCTCACAGGTGTTCTGTTGGATTTAAGTCTGGTCGCTGTGGTAGCCACACTCCATAGGGATGATCCCCATTTCTCCAAACCAACTCTTGGTGTGGTTTGGATGTATGACATGTCTTGGTGTTGTTAGATGCAATTCATGGATAGATAGTACTAAAGCTCGTGACGACATGGTGGTATAAGTTGTGTAGTTCACTCTTTACAGTTAGTGCCACACAAGCAGCTTGGAATACTTCTCCAACTCTTCATCTCAAAAAGATATCTCCGTAAGTTCTAAAAATCTGCAAAATTGGTACAAAAACGTCAATTTTAAGATAATTTTCTTCCAAGAAATATTTAGATGGAATTACTTATATTACATGGAAAGGAACAATACAATAGTCTTTCTTACATACCTGATAATTACTTTCATCTAACCAGACAACTTTAAACTATGGTTCAAAGGCCAGTTTTTTTTGGATATTTGGCCCATTGAAGACGTTTTTATCTGTTGACCTGAGATATACAAGGCTTCTTTCTCGTTTGTATCCGTATATGACTTGATCATTAAGTCTCCTTCTAACTATTCTAGATGATATTTTTGAACTTGAAGCTTCATTCAACTACCCAGCAAGTTCCAAAGTTATTTATATTTGATTCTAGAGTGAAGCCCGAATAAGAGATCCGTCTTCTCTAGGTGTTGCAAGACGTTTTCTGCCCCTTCTCTTCCTTGTTACAAAGCTCTTGGCCTTCTGCTATTGTGTAGAGTTGTTTGGACAACATATCTTGAAAATGTTATTTCTTTAGCAAATTCTACTTGTAATAAATATGAAGACTATAGGGAAGTTGTATGTGTAGTCTCATTGATTCTGTAAATTCTTAAGTTTTAGTCATACTACTTATTTAAATGATATTAAATACACAATCGTTATAAATTTAAGCTGTAAAATATCAAATATTAGTTAAATTTTAACTTCCGAAAACATATTTTATTAATTATACGCCATTATTGAGAGTACTATGCAATTCAAACATTAAAAAAATATTCAAACATATTAGCAAAATAGATTTTATTATCAAGGATATTTTTGAATAATATGATAAATTCTAAAAAAATGATTAAATATCTTAAATATATATATCGCCTGAAAAGAACTTCATCAAATGAGTATTTGACCGTCTCGTTTGCTATTGCATACCACAGGATGCGTGAGTGAAAATGAACACGAATATATATATATATATATATATTTATATATATATATATATATATATATATATATATATATATATATATATATATGAATATATATATATATATATATATATATATATATATATATATTTATATATATATATATATATATATATATATATATATATATATATATATATATATGAATATATATATATATATATATATATATATATATATATATATATATATATATATATATATATATATATATATATATATATATATATATATATATAAATGGCCAATTATCTGCGCGCTCTATCTTGGATCATTTCATAGCACCAATTCCTCTAAGTTTTCATATAGTGATATGGGAACACGCTAGCGCCTCATAGACATTCACATAGTGCTACCAACTGGAACATGCCTCTCATCGGATAATGATACGTCTTCCAACATGAGTCTCAACTCATAGCATTCGAATAATGCTAAGTACTGATAGTGGTACCAGCCACTCAACTCATAGCATTCGCATAATGCTACCAACGGCAACATGCCTCTCAAGTCATAGCATAAGCATAATGCAAACAACAGTGACATGCCTCTCAACTCATAGCATTCACATAATTCTGCCTTCGGCAACATGCCTCTCAACTCATAGTATTCGCATAATTCTACCTACGGCGACATGCCTCTCAACTCATAGCATTCACATAATGCTACCAACAGAGACATGTCTCTCAACTCATAGTATTCGCATAATACTACCTACTGCGACATGCCTCTCAACTCATAGCATCCGCATAATGCTAACTACTGCTGCATGCCACTCAACTCATAGCATTTGCATACTGCTACCTACTGCGACATGCCTTCCAACTCATAGCATTGACATAATGCTATCTACGGTGAGATGCCTTTCAACTCATAGAATTCGAATAATGCTACCTAAGGCGACATGCCTCTCAGCGCATAGCAGTCGCATAATACTAAGTACTGCTACTCGTACATGGCCCTCAACTCATAGCATTCGAATAATGCTACCTAAGGCGACATGCCTCTCAGCGCATAGCAGTCGCATAATACTAAGTACTGCTACTCGTACATGGCCCTCAACTCATAGCATTCACATAATGCTACCTACGGTAACATGCCTCTCAACACATAGTATTCGCATAATGCTAACTACGGCAAAATGCCTCTCAACTCATAGTATTCCCATAATGCTACGTACCTCTACCTGTACATGCAACTCAACTCACAACATTCGCATAATGATACCGACAGCAACATGCCTCTCAACTCATATTATTCGCATAATGATACATACGGTGACTTGCCTATCAACTCAGAGCATTCGCATAATGCTACCAACAGAAACATGCTGCTGAACTCATAGCATTCACATAATGCTACCTACGGCAACATGCTTCTAAACTCATAGTATTCGCATAATGATACACACGGTGACATGCCTGTCAACTCATAGCAATCGCATAATGCTACCAACTGCGACATGCCCCTCAACTCATCGCATTCGCATAATGCTACCTAAGGCGACATGCCTCTGAATTCCTAAAATTCGCATAATGTTACGTACTGCTACATGCCACTCAATTCATAGCATTCGCATAATGCTACCTACGAAAACATGCCTTTAAACTTATAGCATTCATATAATTCAACGTCGTGCAACTCGTACATGCCACTCAACTCATAGCATTCATATAATGCTACCTACCACAACATGCCACTCAACTCATAGTATTCGCATAATGATACCCACGGTGACATGCCTCTTAACTCATAGAATTCCTATAATGCTACCAACAGCGACATGCCTCTTAACACATAGCATTCACATAATACTATGTAATGCTACATGCAACTCAACTCATATCGTTCGCATAATGCTACCTACGGCAACATGCCTCTCAATTCATAGTATTCGCATAATGATACCCAAGGTGACTTGCCGCTCAACTCATAGCATTCGCATAATGCTACCTACGGTGACATGCGTCTCCACGCATAGAATTTGCATAATGTTACCTAAAGCAACATGCCTCTTAACGCATAGCATTTGCATAATGCTACGTACTGCTGCATGCCAGTCAACTCATAGCATTCGCATAATGCTACCCATGGCAACATGCCTCTCAACTCATAGCATTCGCATAATGCTACGTACTGCTACTCGTACATGGCACTCAACTCATAGCATTCGCATAATGCTACCTACGGCAGCATGCCTTGTCAACTCATAGTATTCCCATAATGCTACGTACCCTTTACTCGTACATGCCACTCAACTCACAATATTCGCATAATGATACCTACGCTGACTTGCTTCTTAACTCATAGAATTCGCATAATGCTACCAACAGCGACATGCCGCTGAACTCATAGCATTCGCATAATGCTACCAACTGCAACATGCCTCTCAACTCATAGTATTCGCATAATGATAGACACGGTGACATGCATGTCAACTCATAGCATTCGCATAATGCTACCAACTGTAACATGCCTCTCAACTCATTGCCTTCGCATAATGCTACCTACGGCGACATACCTTGTAATTCCTAACATTTGCATAATGTTACGTACTGCTACATGCCACTCAACTCATAGCATTCGCATAATGCTACCTACGGCAACATGCCTCTAAACTTATAGCATTCCTATAATGCTACGCGGTGCAACTCGTACATGTCACTCAAATCATAGCATTCACATAATGCTACCTACGGCAACATGCCTCTCAACTCATAGTATTCGCATAATGATACCTACGCTGACTTGCCTCTCAACTCATAGAATTCGCATAATGCTACCAACAGCGACATGCCGCTGAACTCATAGAATTCACATAATGCTACCTACGGCAACATGCCTCTCAACTCATAGTATTCGCATAATGATACACACGGTGTCAAGCATGTCAACTCATAGCATTCGCATAATGCTACCAACTGCAACATGCATCTCAACTCATCGCATTCGCATAATGCTACCTAAGGAAACATGCCTCTCAATTCCTAACATTCACATAATGTTACGTACTGCTACATGCTACTCAACTCATATCATTCGCATAATGCTACCTACGGCAACATGCCTCTAAACTTATAGCATTTCCATAATGCTACGTGGTGCAACTCGTACATGTCACTCAACTCATAGCATTCACATTAAGCTACCTAGGGCAACATGCCACTCAAGTCATAGCATACGCATAATGCTACCAACAGCGACATGCCTCTCAACTCATAGCGTTCACATAATTCTACCTACGGCAACATGCCTCTCAAATCATAGTATTCGCATAATTCTACCTACGGCGACATGCCTCTCAACTCATAGTATTCACATAATGCTACCTACAGAGATATGTCTCTCAACACATAGTATTCGCATAATGCTACCTACTGTGACATGCCTCTTAACTTATAGAATACCTATAATGCTACCAACAGCGACATGCCTCTCAACACATAGCATTCACATAATACTATGTAATGCTACAAGCAACTTAACTCATCTGGTTCGCATAATGCTACCTAAGGCAACATGCCTCTCAACTCATAGCTTTCGCATAATGCTACGTACTGCTACTCGTACAAGTCACTCAACTCATAGCATTCGCATAATGCTACCTACGGCAACATGCCTCTCAACTCATAGTATTCGCATAATGATACTCCACGGTGGCATTTCTCTCAACTCATAGTCTTCGCATAATACTACCTACTGCGACATGCCTGTCAACTCATAGCATTCGCATAATTCTAACTACTGCTGCATGCCAGTCAACTCATAGCATTTGCATAATACTACCTACTGCGACATGCCTTTTAACTCATAGCATTGACATTATGCTACCTACGGTGACATGCCTTTCAACTCATAGAATTCAAATAATGCTACCTAAGGCGACATGCCTCTCAGTGCATAGCAGTCGCATAATGCTACCTACGGTAAAAAGCCTCTCAACACATAGTATTCGCATAATGCTACCTACGGCGACATGGCTCTCAACTCATAGTATTCCCATAATGCTACGTACCTCTACTCGTACATGCAACTCAACTTACAACATTCGCATAATGATACCGACGGCAACATGCCTCTCAACTCATTGTATTCGCATAATGATACCTACGGTGACATGCCTCTCAACTCATAGCATTCGCATAATGCTACCAACAGCGACTTGCCACTGAACTCATAGCATTCACATAATGTTACATACGGCAACATGCCTCTCAACTCATAGTATTCGCATAATGATACACACGGTGACATGCCTGTCAACTCATAGCATTCGCATAATGCTACCAACTGCGACATGCCTCTCAACTCATCGCATTCGCATAATGCTACCTACGGCGACATGCCTCTCAATTCCTAAAATTCGCATAATGTTACGTACTGCTACATGCCACTCAATCCATAGCATTCGCATAATGCTACCTATAACAACATGTCTTTAAACCTATGGCATTCATATAATGCTACGTCGTGCAACTCGACATGCCACCCAACTCATAGCATTCATATAATGCTACCTACGGCAGCCTGCCACTCAACTAATAGTATTTGCATAATGATACCCACGGTGACATGCCTCTTAACTTATAGAATTCCTATAATGCTACCCACAGCGACATGCCTCTCAACACATAGCATTCACATAATACTATGCAATGTTATATGCAACTCAACTCATATCGTTCGCATTATGCTACCTACGGCAACATGCCTCTCAATTCATAATATTCGCATAATGATACCCAAGGTGACTTGCCGCTCCACTCATAGCATTCGCATAATGCTACACCTACGGTGACATGCCTCTCCACGCATAGAATTCTCATAATGCTACCTAAAGCAACATGCCTATCAACGAATAGAATTTGCATAATGCTACGTACTGCTGCATGCCAGTCAACTCATAGCATTCGCATAATGCTACCCACGGCAACATGCCTCTTAACTCATAGCATTCGCATAATGCCACGTACTGCTACTCGTACATGGCACTCAACTCATAGCATTCGCATAATGCTACCTACGGCAACATGCCTCTCAACTCATAGTATTCCCATAATGCTACGTACCTCTACTCGTACATGCCACTCAACTCACAACATTCGCATAATGATACCTACGCTGACTTGCCTCTCAACTCATAGAATTCACATAATGCTACCTACGGCAACATGCCTCTCAACTCATAGTATTCGCATAATGATACACACGGTGACATGCATGTCAACTCATAGCATTCGCATAATGCTACCAACTGCAACATGCCTCTCAACTCATCGCATTCGCATAATGCTACCTAAGGAAACATGCCTCTCAATTCCTAACATTCGCATAATGTTACGTACTGCTACATGCTACTCAACTCATATCATTCGCATAATGCTACCTACGGCAACATGCCTCTAAACTTATAGCATTTCTATAATGCTACGGGGTGCAACTCGTACATGTCACTCAACTCATAGCATTCACATAAATCTACCTAGGGCAACATGCCACTCAAGTCATAGCATACGCATAATGCTACCAACAGCGACATGCCTCTCAACTCATAGCGTTCACATAATTCTACCTACGGCAACATGCCTCTCAAATCATAGTATTCGCATAATTCTACCTACGGCGACATGTCTCTCAACTCATAGCATTCACATAATGCTACCTACAGAGATATGTCTCTCAACACATAGTATTCGCATAAGGCTACCTACTGTGACATGCCTCTTAACTTATAGAATTCCTATAATGCTACCAACAGCGACATGCCTCTCAACACATAGCATTTACATAATACTATGTAATGCTACATGCAACTTAACTCATCTCGTTCGCATAATGCTACCTAAGGCAACATGCCTCTCAACTCATAGCTTTCGCATAATGCTACGTACTGCTACTCGTACAAGCCATTCAACTCATATCATTCGCATAATGCTACCTACGGCAAAATGCCTCTCAACTCATAGTATTTGCATAATGATACTGCACGGTGGCATTTCTCTCAACTCATAGTCTTCGCATAATACTACCTACTGCGACATGCCTCTCAACTCATAGCATTCGCATAATTCTAACTACTGCTGCATGCCAGTCAACTCATATCATTTGCATAATACTACCTACTGCAACATGCCTTTCAACTCATAGCATTGACATTATGCTACCTACGGTGACATGCCTTTCAACTCATAGAATTCAAATAATGCACCTAAGGCAACATGCCTCTCAGTGCATAGCAGTCGCATAATGCTACCTACGGTAAAAAGCCTCTCAACACATAGTATTCGCATAATGCTACCTACGGCGACATGGCTCTCAACTCATAGTATTCCCATAATGCTACGTACCTCTACTTCTACATGCAACTCAACTTACAACATTTGCATAATGATACCGACGGCAACATGCCTCTCAACTCATTGTATTCGCATAATGATACCTACGGTGACATGCCTCTCAACTCATAGCATTCGCATAATGCTACCAACAGCGACTTGCCACTGAACTCATAGCATTCACATAATGTTACATACGGCAACATGCCTCTCAACTCATAGTATTCGCATAATGATACACACGGTGACATGCCTGTCAACTCATAGCATTCGCATAATGCTACCAACTGCGACATGCCCCTTAACTCATCGCATTCGCATAATGCTACCTACGGCGACATGCCTCTCAATTCCTAAAATTCGCATAATGTTACGTACTGCTACATGCCACTCAATCCATAGCATTCGCATAATGCTACCTATGACAACATGTCTTTAAACCTATGGCATTCATATAATGCTACGTCGTGCAACTCGTACATGCCACTCAACTCATAGCATTCATATAATGCTATCTACGGCTGCCTGCCACTTAACTCATAGTATTTGCATAATGATACCCACGGTGACATGCCTCTTAACTCATAGAATTCCTATAATGCTACCAACAGCGACATGCCTCTCAACACATAGCATTCACATAATACTATGCAATGTTATATGCAACTCAACTCATATCGTTCGCATAATGCTACCTACGGCAACATGCCTCTCAATTCATAATATTCGCATAATGATACCCAAGGTGACTTGCCGCTCCACACATAGCATTCGCATAATGCTACACCTACGGTGAAATGCCTCTCCACGCATAGAATTCGCATAATGCTACCTAAAGCAACATGCCTATCAACGAATAGCATTTGAATAATGCTACGTACTGCTGCATGCCAGTCAACTCATAGCATTCGCATAATGCTACCCACGGCAACATGCCTCTTAACTCATAGCATTCGCATAATGCCACGTACTGCTACTCGTACCTGGCACTCAACTCATAGCATTCGCATAATGTTACCTACGGCAACATGCCTCTCAACTCATAGTATTCCCATAATGCTACGTACCTCTACTCGTACATGCCACTCAACTCACAACATTCGCATAATGATACCTACGCTGACTTGCCTCTCAACTCATAGAATTCACATAATGCTACCTACGGCAACATGCCTCTCAACTCATAGTATTCGCATAATGATACACACGGTGACATGCATGTCAACTCATAGCATTCGCATAATGCTACCAACTGCAACATGCCTCTCAACTCATCGCATTCGCATAATGCTACCTAAGGAAACATGCCTCTCAATTCCTAACATTCGCATAATGTTACGTACTGCTACATGCTACTCAACTCATATCATTCGCATAATGCTACCTACGGCAACATGCCTCTAAACTTATAGCATTTCTATAATGCTACGTGGTGCAACTCGTACATGTCACTCAACTCATAGCATTCACATAAATCTACCTAGGGCAACATGCCACTCAAGTCATAGCATACGCATAATGCTACCAACAGCGACATGCTTCTCAACTCATAGCGTTCACATAATTCTACCTACGGCAACATGCCTCTCAAATCATAGTATTCGCATAATTCTACCTACGGCGACATGTCTCTCAACTCATAGCATTCACATAATGCTACCTACAGAGATATGTCTCTCAACACATAGTATTCGCATAATGCTACCTACTGTGACATGCCTCTTAACTTATAGAATTCCTATAATGCTACCAACAGCGACATGCCTCTCAACACATAGCATTTACATAATACTATGTAATGCTACATGCAACTTAACTCATCTCGTTCGCACAATGCTACCTAAGGCAACATGCCTCTTAACTCATAGCTTTCGCATAATGCTACGTACTGCTACTCGTACAAGCCACTCAACTCATATCATTCGCATAATGCTACCTACGGCAACATGCCTCTCAACTCATAGTATTCGCATAATGATACTCCACGGTGGCATTTCTCTCAACTCATAGTCTTCGCATAATACTACCTACTGCGACATGCCTCTCAACTCATAGCATTCGCATAATTCTAACTACTGCTGCATGTTAGTCAACTCATATCATTTGCATAATACTACCTACTGCAACATGCCTTTCAACTCATAGCATTGACATTATGCTACCTACAGGGACATGCCTTTCAACTCATAGAATTCAAATAATGCTACCTAAGGCAACATGCCTCTCAGTGCATAGCAGTCGCATAATGCAACCTACGGTAAAAAGCCTCTCAACACATAGTATTCGCATAATGCTACCTACGGCGACATGGCTCTCAACTCATAGTATTCCCATAATGCTACGTACCTCTACTTCTACATGCAACTCAACTTACAACATTCGCATAATGATACCGACGGCAACATGCCTCTCAACTCAGTGTATTCGCATAATGATACCTACGGTGACATGCCTCTCAACTCATAGCATTCACATAATGCTACCAACAGCGACTTGCCACTGAACTCATAGCCATCACATAATGTTACATACGGCAACATGCCTCTCAACTCATAGTATTCGCATAATGATACACACGGTGACATGCCTGTCAACTCATAGCATTCGCATAATGCTACCAACTGCGACATGCCTCTCAACTCATCGCATTCGCATAATGCTACCTACGGCGACATGCCTCTCAATTCCTAAAATTCGCATAATGTTACGTACTGCTACATGCCACGTAATCCATAGCATTCGCATAATGCTACCTATGACAACATGTCTTTAAACCTATGGCATTCATATAATGCTACGTCGTGCAACTCGTACATGCCACTCAACTCATAGCATTCATATAATGCTACCTACGGCAGCCTGCCACTCAACTCATAGTATTTGCATAATGATACCCACGGTGACATGCCTCTTAACTCATAGAATTCCTATAATGCTACCAACAGCGACATGCCTCTCAACACATAGCATTCACATAATACTATGCAATGTTATATGCAATTCAACTCATATCGTTCGCATAATGCTACCTACGGCAACATGCCTCTCAATTCATAATATTCGCATAATGATACCCAAGGTGACTTGCCGCTCCACTCATAGCATTCGCATAATGCTACACCTACGGTGACATGCCTCTCCACGCATAGAATTCGCATAATGCTACCTAAAGCAACATGCCTATCAACGAATAGCATTTGCATAATGCTACGTACTGCTGCATGCCAGTCAACTCATAGCATTCGCATAATGCTACCCACGGCAACATGCCTCTTAACTCATAGCATTTGCATAATGCCACGTACTGCTACTCGTACATGGCACTCAACTCATAGCATTCGCATAATGCTACCTACGGCAGCATGCCTCTCAACTCATAGTATTCCCATAATGCTACGTACCTCTACTCGTACATGCCTCTCAACTCACAACATTCGCATAATGATACCTACGCTGACTTGCCTCTCAACTCATAGAATTCGCATAATGCTACCAACAGCGACATGCCGCTGAACTCATAGCATTCACATAATGCTACCAACTGCAACATGCCTCTCAACTCATCGCATTCGCATAATGCTACCTACGGCGACATGCCTTGTAATTCCTAACATTCGCATAATGTTACGTACTGCTACATGCCACTCAACTCATATCATTCGCATAATGCTACCCACGGCAACAGGCTTCTAAAATTATAGCATTCACATAATGCTACCTACGGCAACATGCCTCTCAACTCATAGTATTCGCATAAAAATACCTACGCTGACTTGCCTCTCAACTCATAGATTTCGCATAATGCTACCAACAGCGACATGCCGCTGAACTCATAGCATTCACATAATGCTACTTACGGCAATATGCCTCTCAACTCATAGTATTCGCATAATGATACACACGGTGACATGCCTGTCAACTCATAGCATTCGCATAATGCTACCTAAGGAAACATGCCTCTCAATTCCTAACATTCGCATAATGTTACGTACTGCTACATGCCACTCAACTCTTATCATTCGCATAAGGCTACCTACGGCAACATGCCTCTAAAATTATAGCATTCCTATAATGCTACGTGGTGCAACTCGTACATGTCACTCAACTCATAGCATTCACATAATGCTACCTACGGCAACATGCCACTCAAGTCATAGCATACGCATAATGCTACCAACAGCGACATGCCTGTAAACTCATAGCGTTAACATAATTCTACCTACGGCAACATGCCTCTCAACTCATAGTAGTCGCATAATTCTACCTACGGCGACATGCCTCTCAACTCATAGCAGTCACATAATACTACCTACTCCGACATGCCTCTCAACTCATAGCGTTCATATAATGCTAACCACTGTTGCATGCCACTCAACTCAAGCATTCGCTTAATGCTACATACTGTGACATGCCTTTCAACTCATAGCAATGACATAATGCAACCTACGGTGACATGCCTTTCAACTTATAGAATTTGAATAATGCTTCCTAAGGCGACATGCCTGTCAGCGAATAGCATTCGCATAATGCTACGTACTACTACTCGTACATGGCCCTCAACTCATAGCATTCGCATAATGCTACCAACGGTAACATGCCTCTCAACTCATAGTATTCGCATAATGCTACGTATTCCTACTCGTACATGCCACTTAACTCATAGCATTCGCATAATGCTACCTACGGCAACATGCCTCTCAACTCATAGTATTCGCATAATGATTTTCACGGGGACATGCCTCTCAACTCATAGAATTCAAATCATAATACCTACTGCAAAATGCCTCTCAACTTATAGCATTCATATAATGCTACCTACAGGAAAATGACTCTCAAACTATAGCATTCTTATAATGCTACTAGGGCGACATGAGGCCAAAAATCATAGCATTCGCATAATGGTACCTACGGCGACATGCCTTTCAACTCATTGCATTCACATCATTCTACCTACAGAAAAATGTCTCTCAACTAATAGCATTTATATAATGCTAACTACGGCAAAATGTCTCTCACGCATAGCATTCTCATGATGCTACCTACGGCGACCTGTCTCTCAACTCATAGCATTCGCATAATGCTACCTAGGGCGACATGCCTCTTAAATCATAGCATTTGCATAATGCTACGTACTGCTACTGGTACATAGCACTCAACTCATAGCATTCGCATAATGCTACCTACGGCAACATGCCTCTTAACTCATAGTATTCGCATAATGCTACGTACTGCTATTCGTACATGCCAATCAACTTATAGTAGTTGCATAATGCTACCTTCGGCAACATGCCTCTCAACTTATAGTATTCGCATAATGATAACAACGGAGACATGCCTTTTAACTCATAGAATTCAAATCATGATGCCTACTGCGAAATGCCACTCAACTCATAGCATTCATATAATGCTACCTACGACGAAATGACTCTCAATCCATAGCATTCTTCCAATGCTACCTAGGGCGACATGGCCCTCAAATCATAGCATTTGCATAATGCTACCTACGGCGTCATGCCTCTCAACTCATAGCATTCACATCATGCTACTTACAGCGAAATGCCTTCTAACTAATAGCATTCATATAATACTAATTTTGGCAAAATGCCTCTCAACGCATAGCATACTAGTAATGCTACCTACAGCGACATGTCTCTTAACTCATAGCATTCGCATAATGCTACCTAGGGCAACATGCCTCTAAATTAATAGTATTCGCATAATGATACCCACGGTGACTTGCCGCTCAACTCATAGCATTCGCATAATGCTACCTACGGTGACATGACTCTCAACGCATATAATTCGCATAATGCTACCTAAAGCAACATGCCTTTCAACGCATAGCATTCGCATAATGCTACGTACTGCTGCATTCCAGTCAACTCATATCATTTGCATAATGCTACCCACGGCAACATGCCTCTCAACTCATAGCATTCGCATAATGCTACGTACTGCTACTCGTACATGGCACTCAACTCATAACATTCGCATAATGCTACCTACGGCAACATGCCTCTCAACACATAGTATTACCATAATGCTACGTCCCTTTACTCGTACAAGCCACTCAAATCGCAACATTCGCATATTGATGCCGACGGCAACATGCCTCTCAACTCATAGTATTTGCATAATGATACCTACAGGGACTTGCCTCTCAACTCATAGCATTCGGATACTGCTACCAACAGCGACATGCCGCTGAACTCATAGCATTCACATAATGCTACCTACGGCAACATGCCTCTAAACCCATAGTATTCGCATAATGATACACACGGTGACATGCCTGTCAACTCATAGCATTCCCATAATGCTACCAACTACGACATGCCTCTCAACTCATCGCATTCGCATAATGCTACCTACGGCAACATGCCTCTCAATTCCTAACATTTGCATAATGTTACGTACTGCTACATGCCACTCAACTCATAGCATTCGCATAATGCTACCTACGGCAACATGCCTCTAAACCTATAGCATTCCTATAATGCTACGCCGTGCAACTCGTACATGCCACTCAACTCATACCATTCTTATAATGCTACCTACGGCAACATGCCACTCAACTCATAGTATTCGCATAGTGATACCCACGGTGACATGCCTCTTAACTCATAGAATTCCTATAATGCTACCAACAGCGACATGCCTCTCAACACATAGCATTCACATAATACTATGTAATTCTACATGCAACTCAACTCATCTCGTTCGCATAATGCTACCTACGGCAACATGCCTCTCAACCCATAGCTTTCGCATAATGCTACGTACTGCTACTCGTACAAGCCGCTCAACTCATCGCATTCGCATAATGCTACCTACGGTGACATGCCTCTCAACGCATAGAATTCGCATAATGCTACCTAAAGCAACATGCCTCTCCACGCATAGCATTCGCATAATGCTACGTACTGCTGCATTCCAGTCAACTCATATCATTCGCATAATGCTACCCACGGCAACATGCCTCTCAACTCATAGCATTCGCATAATGCTACGTACTGCTACTCGTACATGGCACTCAACTCATAACATTCGCATAATGCTACCTACGGCAACATGCCTCTCAACTCATATTATTCACATAATGATACTCACGGTGACATGCCTCTCAACTCATTGAATTCACATCATCCTACCTACAGCGAAATGCCTCGTAACTCATAGCATTCATATAATGCTACGTACGACAAAAATGCCTCTTAACTCATAGCATTCTCATAATGCTACCTAGGGCAACATGCCTTTCAACCTATAGCATTCGCATAATGCTACGTAGGGCTACTCGTACATGCCACACAACTCATGGCATTTGCATAATGCTACCTACGGCGACATGCCTCTAAACCTAGAGTATTCGCACAATGCTACCTACGGCGACATGCCTCTCAACTCATAGCATTAACATCATGCTACTTACAGCGAAATGCCTCTCAACTAATAGCATTCATATAATGCTACTACGGCAAAATGCCCTTCAACGCATAGCATTCTCATAATGCTACCTATGGCGACATGCCTCTTAACTTATAGTATTCGCACAATGCTACCTACGGCAACATGACTTTCAACTCATAGCATTCACATCATTCTACCTACAGTGACATGTAACTCAAATTAGAGAATTCATATAATGCTACCTACGGCAGCATGCCTCTCAACTCATAGTATTAGCATAATGCTACGTACTGCTGCATGCCACTAAACTCATAGCATTCGCATAATGCTACCTACGCTAACATGCTTCTCAACTCATAGCATTCGCATAATGTTACGTACTGCTACTCGTACAAGCCACTCAATCCATAGCATTCGCATAATGCTATCTACGGCAACATGTCTCTCAATTCATAGCATTTATATAATGCTACCTGTGGCAACATGCCTCTCAGTTCATACTATTCGCATAATGCTACCCACGGTTATATGCCTCTCAACTCATAGCATTTGCATAATGCTACCCACAGTGACATGCTTCTCAACTCATAGAATTCGCACACTGCTACCTAAGGCGACATGCCTCTCAACGCATAGCATTCGCAGAATGCTACATACTGCTGCATGCCATTCAACTCATAGCATTCGCATAATGCTACCTACGGCAACCAGCCTCTCAACTTATAGTATTCGCATAATTATGCCCACGGTGACTTGCCTCTCAACTCATAGCATTCGCATAATGCTGCCTATGACGACATGCCTCTCAACTCATAGAATTCGCACACTGCTACCTAACGCGACATGCCTCTCAACGCATAGCATTCGCATAATGCTACGTACTGCTGCATGCCATTCAACTCATAGCATTCGCATAATGCTACCTACGGCAACATGCCTCTCAATTCATAGCATTCATATAATGCTACCTGCGGCAACATGCCTCTCAGCTCATACTATTCGCATAATGCTACCCACGGTTATATGCCTCTCAACTCATAGCATTCGCATAATGCTACCCACAGTGATATGCTTCTCAACTCATAGAATTCGCACACTGCTACCTAAGGCGACATGCCTCTCAACGCATAGCATTCGCAGAATGCTACATACTGCTGCATGCCATTCAACTCATAGCATTCGCATAATGCTACCTACGGCAACCAGCCTCTTAACTTATAGTATTCGCATAATTATGCCCACGGTGACTTGCCTCTCAACTCATAGCATTCGCATAATGCTACCTATGACGACATGCCTCTCAACTCATAGAATTCGCACACTGCTACCTAAGGCGACATGCCTCTCAACGCATAGCATTCGCATAATGCTACGTACTGCTGCATGCCATTTAACTCATAGCATTCGCATAATGCTACCTACGGCAACATTCCTCTCAACTCATAGTATTCGCATAATGTTACGTACTCCTGCATGCTACTAAACTCATAGCATTCGCATAGTGCTACTTACGGTAACATGCTTCTCAACTCATAGCATTCGCATAATGCTACGTACTACTACTCGTACAAGCCACTTAACTCATAGCTTTGGCATAATACTATCTACGGCAACATGGCTCTCAACTCATAGCATTCGCCTAATGCTACCCACGGTGACATGCCTCTCAACTCATAGCATTCGCATAATCCTACCTAACTAAACATATAAAACAACTAACGAAATTTGTTCGGTTGGTCGGTTGGTTAGTTAATCTATTGAAGTGTTAGTTGGTCATATTGTGAATAGTTTAATTGAGGAGGAGTAATTATTTAGGTTTAGATTTATTTTATAATTTACAATTGTATAATTTACAATTATACATGTCCGACCTGCCATAGTCGTTATGTAGTCCAAACTGGCTTACAACTCAAATGCAGGATCGCGAAGCACTTGGGTTTGTCTCATAGGACTGGTATTCCCATTTGTAAACCTAAGCCTCTTCTATCAGGCAACATTCAGAGTATCACCATCATCCTCTTAATTCTAATTCATTTACTATATTATCTTCAGCCTTAACTTCTCTCGATTTGAAAATCTTTGAGTCATTATATATCAATAAAATATATCCAAACCTAAATAATTACTCCTCCTCAATTAAACTATTCATAATATAACTAACCAACACTTCAATAGATTAACTAGCCAACCGACTAACCGAAAAAAATTTCGTTAGTAGTTTTATATGTTTAGTTAGTTGATTTCTCAACTCCCACGATAAAGGTTAGTCACTTTGTTCATTCTGATTTGTTTTCGGGGTTTTGGTGTTTTTTTACAATTTAATATAACAGGGTTTTTTTTGTTTACTCCAGTAACTTTTAATATGTGATATTCAAGTCAGTTTATGTTATAATTTCACTTTCTATTATTTTTTTTATTTTAAATCACACTGGGTAGTATTATTTAATTCTATATATTGTTATTAGTGGTTTTACTTTAATTTTAATAATTGTCAATTTTATTATTTTAACTTGGCTTCTTCCGCTTATTTAGCTATTATTTAATGCATTCTTTTAACTTATATCAATTAATGTTCCTTCCCCTTCTCATTAGTCGACTTAGTCGCTGAAGATGGTCCTAGTAAAGGTCCGAAACGTCCGGCCAATAAATGATTAGTGTAATCACCTGTTATATATCAGATTCACAAGGAACAAATCATTACCAGTATATATATATATATATATATATATATATATATATATATATATATATATATATATATATATATATATATATATATATATATTTATTTATATATATATATATATATATATATATATATATATATATATATATCATTTATTTTTATATTATTATTATTATATTTTTTGTTGTTTGTTTGTTGCACTTCTCTGTGGTTTTGTAGTCCTATATTTATATACTTTTTATATTTCCTTCTTTGTATTCCTCATTACTCTCTTCTATTGGTATCCTCTTTAGTGTCTCATTCTTCGTTTATTGTTAGTATAGGTGGTTCTTTGTTCGTTAGATCACTTTGTGTTATTTATAGATTGAGTTTACATTCAACGTTGTACTCGTATTCTTCCGGCTTCCGTAAAATCTCATCCTGTATTTTATCTGACGGATTTCATTGTTTGGCGTTCTTATATAGGAAGTGGGGGTGGAGAAGTGTTCAGATATTTTAGTAAACAAGTGAAAATTCTGTCTGAGCTTGTACGTGATTTGCTAAGCTCAGGTTTCATCTACTTGATGAGCGGGGCTTGAAATTTCTTAAGTGAAGGGTATCGGAGTTTCTACGGAGGATGTTAGTATTGTCAATAAGGATTTTCCTTGTTATTTGCTGTCAGTTTTCATAGTCGTAGTTGAGTTTAATGACACCTTCTTTCAAGTGCATGGTCAGTCTTCAGCTGAAGGTTGTTGTTGTTATGCGAATGTAGAATTTTGTTGATGAGACTTACATTCCCCCTGTAGGCCTAAAAATCTGTAATCCGCATTGGTCGAGATCAACTTAGATCAACTTAGATTGTTCGGCTGTAATGTTGTTCTTCATTAATAAGTTGCTAGTTTTTAGGTTCTTGTGTGGTTTACTTTTAGTGATATTCTTTTGTCCGTGGTTTGAGTTATATAGGCACGAGTTCACCGAGTACCCTTTTGTTGGTTCTGTATGCGTCTGTCATCTGTTTTTTTGTAAAAAATGAGTTGTGATTTCTCAGCTTACTTTTCCTCTACATTAAAGTGATAGTCACGAATCCTTTTTGTAGTTTGTCAAAGTCTTTGTTTAAATAGCCTTTGTTAATTAAATATTTGTTTTGTTCTTATTATTTTGTGGTGGAAGGATTCCCATATTTAACACTTCTTAACAGGAGCTGCCAAGTGTAGGCCATGAATGGTCTTTTGCAGTCTCCTTCTTTTCTTATGTTCTTATGTTCTTATGTCGCGGTGTACTCGTATGTAGGAGCTCATAACTGATTTCTTGTAATTTTAGGTGCACTCACTTTTTGCATTCATGCATTTGCTAAGGTTGTTCTCTTTTCGGTAGACGCTGGTGATGTATTTTCTCTTATTGTTCTTTTGTACATCCACGTCAAGAATGGTATTCGTCCGTCCACTCTTAGTTCGTACGTGCGTAGTACAGTGACCAAAGAGTAAATATTATACCTTTGTATAAAACTGGATGTAAAGTCAAATTAGAGAGATTCAAAAACTGTAAGATCTGAGATTTTGGCTGACCTTCCCTTTCCCTTCTCCGCGTTCTCGTTTCCTCTGTTGTCAATCTCCGCGCATTTCCTTGTACTTGCTATGAGAAGACTTCTAATCCGACTTAAAATGTAGTCGCACTCGATCGACTCTTTAAACCTTGTCCCTCGTGTTTGTCGAAGATTAATTGATCAGTTTTTGTGACATACTACTCCGGTCACAGTGAAAGTCAAGTGTTAATCAGTTGTTGGAGAACAAAAGGTTAATTCATTATAAACTCAATAAAACGTGAGTCGTTTTGTCTCTTGTAATGGTTAGTCTTTAATGAAATCTGGGGCGGAACTCGCCGAGAAGACTGTGTAGTCATCCTTCCTTCTCCGTTTCAGTTGAATTTTATCTTTCTTTTGAATAATCTGCCTCCTTTACCTGCGTTGAAATAACTGGTAACTGATATATAATTAATGATTTTTCTCTCTTGATAATAAAATAATTGACCTAATCTTTTGACGCTTTGTGTCATTTGATAATGTGCTATTGCTGTACGTACCTCTGTTAAGGGTTGTTTTATCCTGAGATATGGCAGAGATTTCCTCGTTGGCTTTCGTTATGTTCCTAATAATTATAATTTAATAATTAATCATTATGGGATTATAATTGTTTCCGAATAGCTTCAATTGTCTATGTTCTGTTTTTTTAATATCTGACTAAAGTATTTGAACGGAAAAATAAAATAGGCTTTGACAACGAAAATATATATATATATTTCAAAAATATTGCTACCTTTGCCTTTAATATCACTGAATAAAGCATCAATTTGCGTCACATTTGTACAACATCATTTACAGTACAGTGCAGTACAAATTAATATTTCATATCGAAATATTTAATCAAATTGAGTATCGGAATAAATATTCCATTTTCCTTCGCATCGGATTTTATTGGCTATCACAATTCTCTTTTGATTATTTAGTTTAGAGAGTACTGTATATCATTATATTACCTTATTATAATTTTTTTAGCATTTATATTGGGATTGGGAATAATATTCCTCAAACAAGTTTGCACTCCATTCAATACCAAAAGAACATAATCTAGTCTTCTCCAAAACATAGAATATTTGATATTCTTCATCTCTAAGTTAGATTTATGAAAAAGTCATTCCAAACTTTTTAAGAGCACCATCAAAGAAAGGGATTCTACGCATCATATAGAGATTTTGCATTTGCAAATAAGAAATGGAGGACAAATACAAACTTTGACGATACCTCACTTGACGACCAAACATTGTTATGAGACTGTACGATCGTATTTTATTCTTTAATTTTGCACTCCGCCTGGCGGAAAGAGTTACCATTACGACACAACATTGGAGAAGACTTATTTGATAGAAATGCCTCGTAAATCCCCAAGTTTAACTCGGGTTTTTCTCTCATTGAGCTTATTCGACCATAAAGGTATCTATCGCATGTTTTATTAAAATTGTCTCGGACGAAAACCTGCTTTAGAGTGAGTAATTTCCCGACAGATGGACACACTATCGAATCATTGTTTAGTCCAGTTCTTACACTAAACATCCTGTTTATATTAATATTATCTGGAACAGGAAAAGAAAGGTATTGATACGTGACTCAAATCACCTCTTCACAAATAGTATTAGTATAATGCAATTGATAAAGAAGCAAATTAACATTAATGACACTTTTAATAGTATAACGAACACATAAATCACCCGCTACTCTTACATAAATGAACCATAGATCTCATCTCTCCTATTTCAGTTCTATATTCAATATAATGTTACATTTCTATACTAACGGGGTTCTCGTAGTATGTATATTAACTTTGTTGTCACATTGAGTAAAGCATCTAGACTGACTTAGGGTAAATATGCATACATGCAAATTATATGAATGGCAAGAAACTGAAAAAGCCAAAGTTATTATGGTATCGGTACTTTATATTCTTTTTAGCAGAAAGCATTACTGTAGATGTAAATATTCAAACAGATTAACTAGATTGAACCTTTACTCAAACTATTCTTTGATCTCGAGTTCTATATCTGGATAATACATCAAATATCTTAAACTCAACAAGTTAGACGGTTTTCCTTGAGAAACCTAATCTTGCATATCATCCATTATAATCAACACAGAAAAAAATACAGCGACCAGGGTTAGTACACTTTAACAGAGATGAATGCTACAATTATAGAATTATTTAGTATATGTAGATCCCTTGCCTTTGCAGGCATTGGTTGAGACGAGGTGGCGGAAATGAAGATTGGCAGTGAATGTGTCATAACTGGGCAGTGGTGTAAGATCTTCTGTTCAGGGAGAACTCTAACAACAGTCCTAACACTAATAAGATTTGGAAAGTCGATTCCGCCTTGTGAATAAGCGTCTTCCCCTGTATTTGGCGATGCTTCTGGCTTTGTGGGCCAAGTGAGTCCTGACTGTTAGGATGAAAGTCTCGATTCCAGCTTCATTGGTGCCGCGTCGGATCTTAAAGGTGCCACTCTGGCCCCAGGCTCTGCCCCAAGAGTTGGTGACTAGCTGCAACGGGAGGAAAAAGGTTACAACCATGACCAGCATTTTGAAGGAGATATTGGTAGATGAAACCCATTCGAGTCAAAGACCTATGGACTTCAGCCTATTTACTGTTTCTCAGCAATATCGGTTGGCATAAAAGTACTACCACATGGCATCGCCAGGGACTTACTTTACTAAACTCGAGCTTAAACTCTCTGAAATCCCTTTCATTATCCTCACGAACGAAACCTGGGAGTTTTATGCCCGTCTGTCAACTCAAGTCACCTTTGGAGATGGAGAAGTTTACAAAGACTCCTGATGAACTATGATGTTTGACAGACACCTTCGAATAGATCAAGACACTCTTCTCAACATAATAATTCCCGTAGAGTGAAGTTTGAGAAGAAAATAAGAGAATCGGGGAACTAAACTTCTCTTCCACTACCCTTGTACTACAGGTCACGACCAAGACTTGACATATATTCACACGGAGTCTTCACCGCTCAAAACACCAGAGACCTACACGTCTCATCGTATCAAGAGCTCATCCCTGAACCACTGGATAGGGTTACAACCACCACAATAAATTCTTTCTAAACATACCTACCATACGCAATTCTCACTTACTGCATCAAATGGCATTCGTATTCCATCTGCACTTTCTCAGTCAACCCGGCTTTATTCCAGATGGAATGGCAACTTTATGCCCTTGGTGGAGGAGCCAAATGGGCGCTGTATTAAAAAATATATTCCCGATCGCGCACCTTTTGCTGTCATTACACCCATCACCATACATTATTTCCAACAACCATTCGCGATATTTTCTAGATTGATAAAAAAGGGGTATTCTAAAATCATACATTTCTTTTTTTGTCTACTTTTAAACAACTGTCGTAGACAAACATCTGAGGTACACACACACACACACACACTCAAACATTATATTCCCACTTACGCACGCTAATTTTGACTATCACTCACATTCTCTACATTTCACACAAGGGGATGGTGAATACCTTTTCCGGAAGACCTTTTCCTGATAATTCTACCATGACCGATCGCCCACTTTTTTTTTACATCTGTACAAAATGAACGCCAATTGCTTGTTGACAGATGTAACAAAGCCCCAGAGAAATCTCGGGTTTGGATTAATTTGCGAAATTCGCTCGCTAAATGCCCGAGATATATCGGGAAGTTCCAATCACGCTTTTAATCTAAAAACGAGATGCCTCGTGATAATCCCGGCAGAGTTTAAAATATCCTGAGGCACGTTGAGGTCGACGCTTTGGTAGGTGGTTCTAAACCAGACGTCTCCTTCCAATACAGTCGTCTTTTATGACGTGTAGCTGACACTATGGTTATAGTCATCTTACTTCCCCACAACAGATATTACTCTGTTGTAATGCCACAAATTAACCCCCGCTAAACATAACTAATTAATGGAAGTATGGCATCAAAATAATAAAGTTTAAGAGAGTTTTTTCTTTTAAATCACATTAAATCAATCATTTCCTCTGCACGTTCTAATACAGTGTTCCACTATGGTCTAGAAGAGTAAATCCATGTTCAAACAATGTTCTGGTAGCGTAGGTACTTTAAGTGATGAACCAACGTGCAAATTCTTTTAGCCATCCATCACCTTTCAGTCCTGATATTCCTTTTGGGTTGATCGAGGAGTCAGTCGAGGGAACAAGGCAACTGGAGTTCCAAACTATCCCTACCACACAATAGACTTAATGTTTATCAATGGTTTTCTTTTCTGTTTATTGTAGGAGAACCCATGGGGTCATAGGAACACGTTTAGCCTGATTATTTACGTGTAGTTTTTAGTGTGCGTTTTACAGCAGATTAGTCTTTAGTGTATGATCGACCACAAAGCTTGACCTAACCTAACCTAAAGTATCTTAGGTTACCCAGATTGGGTTAGTTTCTATTGATGGACCCATGTAGAGGAATTTGTTTGTTGACCACATGCTAAAAGAGCATAATTATTTGACCATGGGCCAAATATTTGTCAGGTTTATGTCCCTGTATTCCTAACCTACGATAATTAAACCTTTATGGCAAAAATTTAATGAAACCCTGTAAGTGAAACTCTGATGGCAAAAAAAACTAATGAAACCCTGGAGGTAAAACTCCGATGGCAAAAAAACTAATGAAAATCTGTAGGTGAAACTCCGATGGTAGAAAAACTAATGAAACCCTGTAGGTGAAACTCATATGGCAAAAAAACTAATAAAACCCTGTAGGTGAAACTCCGATGGCAAAAAAAAACTAATGAAACCCTGTAGGTGAAACTCCGATGGCAGAAAAGTAATGAAACCCTGTAGGTGAAGCTCCGATGGCAAAAAACTAATGAAACCCTGTAGGTGAAACTCCGATGGCAAAAAAGTACTGAAACCCTGTAGGTGAAGCTCCGATGGCAAAAAACTAATGAAACCCTGTAGGTGAAACTCCGATGGCAAAAAGTACTGAAACCCTGTAGGTGAAACTTCGATGGCAAAAAACTAATGAAACCCTGTAGGTGAAACTCCGATGGCAAAAAGTACTGAAACCCTGTAGGTGAAACTTCAATGGCAAAAAAATAATGAAACATTGTAGCTGAAACGCCGATGGCAAAAAGGTAGTGAAACCCAGAAGTCATATGGTAAAAAAGTAGTGAAACCGATGATAAAAATATTAATTAAACCCGGTAGGTGAAACTCCGATGGCAAAAAGTACTGAAACCCTGTAGGGTAAACTCTGATGGTAAAGAGTAGTGAAACCCTGATGGCAAATATGTAGTGAAACCCTGTAGGTGAAACTTTGATGGCAAAAAGGAGTGAAACTCTGATGACAAAAAAAAGTAGTGTTACCACCCATCTTTATTTATTTATGATGCTTTTTACATCCCAGGGGAGACCTACAGTATAACGTAGGATAAAAACAAGGATCCTGACAGTTTAAAGCAACCGCTGTGAAGTCTACCCAAATCTTGGCTCCCTCCAGTAACCTACCACACCCTATGGGGCTTAACTTCCAGTAAAATTGGAAGTAGTGCTCCCACTCAACAAGACCTTTCCCCCAAATCCTGACGAGTTATCGGTTTATTGTTTTTGCGAAGCAATGGCAGCATAGGTAGAGCTGTAGCGTTCAGCGGGATCGAAGAAAACGATGGATATACAGTAAAGGATAAAAAAAAAATGAAGAAATCTTGAGAACGGAGATGAGAAGTGAACCCGCCGACTCCGCGGTTTGCTGAGTTCAGTGGACGAGGCGCTTCATCCACTTGGCAGTGATCAAGTCTTAAAAAACTCAATTTAAGGAGAGTCTTATTGCGCGTCGCTTTCTTTTCACTCTCACCAACCGCTACAAACCTTTGAAAAATGACCTGTAGCAAAAATTACAAGGCGAAACTCGTGTTCTGAGATGCGATGTTATAAATTGGAGTATGGATATTTTTTAATGTCTTTTAATAATTTTCTGGGGTCTATCTTGAAATCCCAGCGGGGTCCATAATGTTTACATTTTAACTTCCATTCCCACTATAAATAAAATCGAAACAAAAGAATATATGGATTCTCAATTGGCCTGTGGCCTACATGTGTTATGGCGGTGAGGCAGATGGCAAGATTTTAGTCACATGCTAAAATCGCTCTTTTTATTAAGAAATTCTGAGAAATATTTCAATAAAAAGTATTTAAAAATGAATAAAGAATATAAAAATAGATAAAAGAACACCATACAGATAGACAAAGTTAAATGCGTAAAACGAAAAATAATTGATAGAAAGAACGTGCCAATAAATTCTTCAAAATCGTCAAACCTCCGCCAAATCTCCCAAGGAAACAAGAAAAAGAACAAAAAATATGTGACCTAGAAAATTCTTGAGGGCGGACGGATGAGGAAAATGAAAGAACAAAGCTTGGAAATAAACAAAGCAAAGAAAATTAAAGACCCTCTTTTTTACCCAGTATTTGATCGGTGGTCCATAATAAGATGCTTCTACGCCCCAGCCGATAATTCTGACGGAGTGACTCGATGATTCACCGGAGTCCATACCACTTCGGGAGTAAACTCCGTCGTTGTACAAGAAGAAGTCGGGATGTACGCGCATCAAGGCTGCGGGAAAAAATAAATTACAAATTTAAAACGTCCTGAGGCACGTTTAGGCCGACGCTTTGGTAGGTGGTTCCAAGCCAAACGTCTCCTTCCAATACAGTCGACGGTAGATGTACATTACAAATTGAGGCTCCATCGTAGTTGGATCCAGGTCGTGGGGAAGAGCAACCACGAATCGACGCCCATATGTGTCATTACCTCAAAGAGACGACGTAGAGAATCCATTGTACCTTATTAAAAGGGATTCTAATAATAGCTAGTTTAATTTGCCATGTCTCTTTCACCTACAATCTTTACTCATGATACTAGCAAGAAGCAGCTCAGCCACCTGGCAAATATAAGATAATTTAAGCCATGGTTTGCAGTTTCAGACCGCATCAGGCTTGCCTTGGAGACGTGGCTTATTCGCGCCTTCAAGTAGCTGTATCTAATAAACAACTCACTTGCTTGGAGTGTATGAGGAGTGGCCCGATAGAGTGTGAAGGTTGTTAAGAATTGCAATGACCACATACCGTGGGTTGTGCACCTTGTAGTTAAACTGACAATGATAAATTCGTTTGACATGACGGCATTGCAACGGTTGGTGGTCACGCGTGGATGGAATAACCCAGGGGAAAGAATAGGAAAGGGGTAGAATCATAGCGAATCTTTGTATCCTTATTTTAATTCATTGTTAGTTGGTTTAATAGCATCGCTTCAAGTTCTCACCCAGAGTGAAAACAAAAGCAGTACAATTAAATCGTTGGGGTAAAGTTAGCACCAATCTGCCATCTATTTGTACTATGCTCGTTACTCTATGGATGACTGGATCGAACCTAATTGTACACGTGACCCGAAAGGCTTTGTAACCTGTATTGGTGACATGTTCCCCACCTTTCACTCAATAACATAGTCACATTTAAGGGAGAAGGGGCGGGCGAGTCCAACCTCTTAGGCATCCATTAGCTTTCATGTTGGATAAGACACATAAAAAATCTTGGATAAGATACAAGAACAATCTTGGACAGGACAATAAACAATCTTGGATATGACACAAAAACAATCTTGGATAAGATACAAGAACAATCTTGGACAAGACAATAAACAATCTTGGATGAGACACAAAAACAATCTTGGATAAAAACATAAAAAACAATCTTGGATAAGACAAAAGAATCGTGGATAAGACAAAAACAATGACACAAAACAATCTCGAATAAGACAAAAAAATCTTAGATAAGACGCAAAAACAATGACACAAAAGTAATCTTGAATAAGACACAAAACAATCTTGGATAAGACAATAAACAATCTCGGATAAGACACAAAACAATCTTGGATAAAACACAAAAACGATCTTGGATAAAACACAAAAACAATCTTGGATTAAATACAAAACACTCTTGGATAAGACACAAATAATCGTGGATAAGACACAAACAATGACACAAAAGCAATCTTGAATAAGACACCAAACAATCTTGGGTAAGACACAAAAACAATCTTGAATAAGACACAAAAATAATCTTGGATAAGACACAAAAAAACAATCTTGGATAAAACACAAAAACAATATTGGATAAAACACAAAAACAATTTTGGATAATACAAAAAAACAATCTTGGATAAGACAAAAAAAATAATCTTGGATAAGACAAAAAAACAATCTTGGATAAGACACAAAAACAATCTGGGTTTGATACGCTGAGTTGAGAATAGACAAATGGAGGAAAGATGATGTGACCCATTTGAGTAAAGATAAGGGGTTGCCCACATGACCGGAGGAGGAGCAGGGTCATCGAATGACCTACCTTGGACTGGTCCATTGGTCATGATCTCGTACATGATGTCTTCTGCTCGACTCGCGATTCGGTAAGAGGGTTCGGTCGTGTATCGCTCGATTCGGCCTTTCGGGAACTGAAACAAGAGACCAGTTAGCACCCCTGACGATTAGGGGGGATCGCGAGGGAGGGGGGGGGATATCCTTCATATGTTTATCTCCAAACAACATAGCATTTGTTTATGGTTTCCACCACGAATAGGGTTAAAAACTCATCCTCATCATCACTAACCGCTTCCATACAAATTGAGGTCGGTGCACATCAATGCTACTGAAAAACTACCGAAAACAAAACGGCAAACCGCATACGCCCTTCCCTCCCGAAGGAATTAGGGAAGTTAGGAGAGTTGTGTAGACTCCCAGCTCCCCAAGCATTTCCAGTCGTTCATATTTTTTTCATTCCTATTAACTTTCTTTACGGACGAAGATGCCCTCGGTAGTTTTTTTATGTTAAATTCTCCTCGAATATGTTTGAACTTTTAGCTGTTGTCCAATCCAAATCCCCTCCCCCCTTCCCTTCGTCCTTGGCATGTAGAAGGAGTCTCAAAAAAGTTCGAACTTCGAAGGTTTGTAAAAGTTCACTCCTAGTGGAGTATGTTTCTTCTACTGGGACAAAGTTCTGATTCGAACCATAAGTTCCTCGGTCCTTTCTCAGGTACCTTTACGCCACAACCTGAAATAGAGTTCTAGTTTTGCGTTCGATAATAATTCAAAGAATTCTCGAACCTCATATCGATACATTTCGAACAAACCTTCGGATTCTAATTACAGCAAATTAAGGGCTCTAATTATCTAAAATTAAGGGGTCTAATTACACCATATTAAGGGCTCTAATTATCCCAAATTAAGGGTTCTAATTACACCAAATTAATTGTCGTGATATGAGGCCCGTGGCCTTAATAGTCTTTGTCATACCCAATCCTTTTACAGGTCTAGCCTCTGTCACCTCATCCTTTTCTTTCCTTTTACACATTTTACTTTCCATTTGTGTCTCTCCTCCTCGCGTCTACATATTTTCCCTTCCTTTTACAAATGTACTCTGTCACTCCATGCTATTTCTTCGTCGCCCAAGTCCCGGTGCTGGACCACGGGATGGAACATGTGTAAACCGGGCCGATAAAGATGGCCCCGAATGGGGTCAGATGGGCCAATTAGCACTCTCTCCATCTATGCCAGGATGGAGTTTATCATTGCCATCCTGTTAAAATATGGGTTAACAATGGATTGCCCAAATTGAGGTAATGGATAAGAAAAATGGAACTGGTTAAGTAGGTTCCACTTCACCCTTCTTGTGTTAAAACGGACTTGCTCTTCACCCATCCACCCTTGGGACACACCCTAAACAGTCGCCCCACTGCTGCAGACGTGGGTCTTCCTATGCTGTCTCGGGGACAACTCTTAAAGAGTCTTCTCTTCGAGGCTGGGGGGGCTGCCATTCGCTTGACTTCGTTTTCAGTGAATACAGCGATTGTATGCGTGGATTAAGCGTATCTCCGCATTACCAACGCTTCTCATTTTGTCCACGACAAAGCTGGCGATGCCCATGTCAGCAAGGGGTGTCAATCATCCTCTAAACTTTTTGGATTCAGGAACTTCTTTTGGGAGTTCGGAGCAACTCTATGACCGATGGAGTCGATGATTCTACCTAAGACTCCACCCTGGAGGATAACACCTTCAAACGTTTGTCACCATGGCTTTGCTCATATAGCTTCTGCACTACCGGGTGTACTGCGTTCTCATCTTTTAGATCAGCGAATATCATGCCAATCTTTTATGTTAGTTTCATTATCCGGTCAAGGGGTCCATGTTTGCCAAGAGACGGATTGCGTTACCTACCTACCAACTTGAATGGTTCAGTGACGAGTCGTAATAAACCCCTAAAAATGCGACTTTCATGGTCGTGGACATGTCTGATTAAATAATATGCCATCCTCGATATTTTAGATTATTGCTTTTTCTGTTAGATTTTCCCTTCGATCTATCTTTACCCTTATTATTTCTCCTGAGCAGTATACTTTCCGGAGGTACAAGACTCTCAGGGGTTTTTTAAGGTCAAATCTCCTTCATCCCTAGAATGAATGGAGATATTTATTTTGCTTTGTTTTACATATTAGAAATAGGAATCAGTTGGCTTTTAGGGGTTTCGTCGCCTATTGTTATTTTGATATTTGTATTTTCAGGTTAATTAGGTTACCTTAGCTGACTATGGTTTAAAACTTAAATAAACGCAAACTAAACTAAACTAATTTGCATGTAAAATCAAAGTACATAAATAAAAATACAGACGCGATCTATAAATCTCAATTATCCAGAAATAGAACTTTCATGACTGACCTGTTTTCGTCGGCATTCTGCTGTCTGAAGTGTGGTTTGTCTGTTAATTCTGCACTTAGGTGAGTGGCCGCTATTGCCACTCACATACGGGTAACACTCCTCCGTAACGACCCTGTTGTATGTGTAAATAATAATCAAATTTCGCCCATTTATTTTTGTTTTCTCTCGCAATTCATTCTATTGAGCAAGACTGTAAGCCGGGCGCCATTTAAAGTGTTGTATTGGTTTATTTGCATTAACATGTAGCCCATCAGCATACCCTATTTTCCTTAGGTACCCCCATGCTCTTTCTACGTGACCTCCTGAGCATGCGCGTTGACCTCTTCGGTTGCAACTCAACAGGTTTTGTGTTGAAAAGTCAACAACTTCGGATCCATCTGATGCAATAGTTAACCTGAAAAATAGATCACAGAAAACTAAATATTAAATAATTACGCACTAAATTAAATAATATCCCAATAAATTACTGGAATGTGGCAAAATAACTGCGTCTTTGTATATTCACCCATGGTCGCCTATAAAGACTTTTAGCATACGGTCTTTGCATTAATTCATGACATATTTGTTGCTATGAAACCTTGTGAAGATATTTTGATGGTAATATTTTTCACAATTTAGTGTTGTTTAAATAAATTCTCGCCCTCCGCAGAAAATGCAGAGATAATAAAAATAAATGAAGCTTACTATTGAGTGTCCTTGTAGTTTTAAGTAATTTATGAGGCGGGCGTTTGTTTTGCATACCATTTAGGACGTCAAAACTACCAAGGTTTCGCCTAACCTTGGCTCTCAAGTGATGCTCTCGAAGGCAGTAAATGCAGGTAGCAGTTAATAAGCCTTAACGTGGAGAAATGTAATTGCAAATCTTAGCTGCTTTGTTCAAGCTTTGCAGTATTCAGCTGACCAGCATGGCATATTTAAGAGGCTTCTTATACCCTAATACGCGAATTTATATTTTTCTTGCACTTATTAAATGAGAGGGATGGGGGGCGTATATCGAAACACTTTTAGCTCTCTTGGCACATATTCATTTCACGAGATAAATGAAAATTAAAAATTAATGAAGAAAAATAGCAAGTAAAAACAAAAAAACTCACAAATAGTTGAAAACTCTAATAAAACAAATACATGGAAAATAAAACGACCACTCCCTAGTGTTCCATTCTGGTGTTAACAAAGCTTCTGGGTTAGGTTGGGGACGCCAGATCTGCAGTTTCTCTTAATTTTCAATTGATATATGTCCCAAAATGTGCAGCTAGATAACATATTAAAATATACTATCATTAGTACCCGGCTTTGCCCTGGATAAAAAGTCCTTTCACAAATAAATACAGATGCATATTATTCGAAAATCTTATATCGTGGCACAAATATATCTTTACTTACTGATTATTATTATTATTTATGGGGTGAAGGCAGATTCAGGAGAGTTTCGCATTCTCCTAATCATGTAATATCATAGAATATCATAAATATACTTACAATGAGTAAACGTTTCACATGGTGCGCCCGGCAGTTTACGCGCCCGAGTAAATGACCGTTAATTATGAGCGAACAACGTTGTTGCCGCCAGAACAGATCGAGCGTTTTATAGATACAGATTATTGCGTTTGGGCGAAATATTTTCGAGCTGTTCTAGACAATGGGAATTGCCTTCTCTGGGAATAAATGGTCTCAAAAGATAGGCATTTTCGGAAGAACTCGGAGAACAAGGACAGGGAAAGTTACTCGAGTATAAAGTGGGGGATACTAAAATACCCCAAATTACAAGCCTGTAAAAAGGATAAAAACTAACTCACCCGAAAATTCTTAAAAACTTAATTATGCTTATTTAGATGACCTTTGATATGCCCTGGTGGATTTGGCCATCTTAAAATTCTAATATGTTTAAGCAAATGATGGCAACAAAGTAAAACAGACAAGAGATGAAACAAAATAGGATGAGAAAGTATCACACGAATAAATATTCCCACAATATCAACACTACTCGTATCTTCTCCCATTATCCCATTCAGAATTTAGAGCACAATTGAGGGGTCCTAACCTGGGCCCTCCACCCCCTAAAGAGGAACCGATGGGGGTAGCGCAAGGTCAAGTGCTTCTTCCTCAAGGGCATCGCAAAACATGGTGGCGCGAATATTTATCACTTTACTCAGGAATGCTCGGCCGCGTGAGTGTTTATCTGTCCGTGTACGGCCATATGTGTACATCCATTTATTCGCACGAGTCTCTACTAGTGTGATAAGACCAATATATAGATAACAAGAATCGGGTGTTCGTTTTTAGTCGCGAGAGACTACATCACACTATATCGGTCGGTCAGGTGGTCGGTCGGTCCCCGTTTTGCTTTTTTGTTTTTGTAATAACATTGTAACTATTCGGCCGATTCTAACGATATTTGAACCCTTATGTTGGTTTACATTTTCTTTCGAATGATATAATTGCCAAAGTCCTCCCAAGGTTAGCCCGGGAATTACTTTGTTTGGGCAATAACATCATAACTATTCAAAGGATTCTAAAGAAATTTGAAACCCTTATACTGTTTTACATTCCCTTTCAAATGATATAATTGCCAAAGCCATCCCAAGATAGGCCCGATAATTATTTTGTTTTAGCAATAACATCATAACTATTCAAAGGATTTTAACGAAATTTGAAACCCTTATGCTATTTTACATTCTCTTTCGAATGGTATAATTGCCTATGTCCTCCCAAGGTTAGTACGTGAATTATTGAATGTTTTGAAGGTCATAAATCAGAATACGTGAGGGCACGAGTTTTTGATCAGCTGACCTTGTTATAATACAAAAAAAGTTAGATGCCTGACGAAAATAAGTCCCACTATAGCAAAAAAAATCGGCGCCGAAATTTACCCAACGAGAGAAATCCTGCGTAAGATGCGATTCGAGCTAAGGAATAACAGCGATGTTCTTAGATCCGACCAATAAAGAAAGGCGGACACTCTTTAGGACCATTTGGCAGGAATGCTTGCAAGATTATTTTATTTATTTATTTTAAACAAAGTAGTGTAATTAGGCGAAATGAAAATGTTTATAAATGGATTAGATGTTAACAAAGTTAGGGGCCCTGATAATATTCTATGGATTAGATGTTAACAAACCTACGACTGCTGATAATATTTATTTTAGGATTCTTAAAGAGGGAGAGGCAAATATTTCATTTGCTCTTGAGATATTTGTTAGACCTCTTAGATTTGGGAAGATATCAGAAGACTGGAAAAGCGTTAAGTAATTCCAATCTTCAAAAAGGGATGGAAGGATGATTGTAATAACTATAGGGTAGTAAGTTTAACCTCAATATTATGTAAATTACTTGAAAAGGTTGTTAAAAAGTGGATAGCAGACATTTTATAAAGTGGTAGCTTTTTAAGTGATATCATGGATTCAGATCAGGTAAATCTTACCTGACATCTGCTATAATTTCTAAATTATGTTGCAAGACAAATGGATAAAAGAAATGACATAATGTAGTTTACTTAGATTTTAGTTAAGCTTTTGATAAGGTCCCTCAGAGAAGACTGTGTATAAATTTAGAATGTATTGAGTTTCCTGAAATGTTTTAAATTAGGTGGCAGAGTGGGCAAAAAATAGAAAACAGAGGATAGTACTAAATGGAGAAAAATCACACTGGATGAATGTCATTAGTGGGGCACCGCAGGGCTTTTTTTAATCCATTATTATTCTTGGTTTACATTAACAACCTAGAAGTAGGTGTTAAAAGCAAAATGTTAATGTTTGCTGATTATACGAAGTTAGCAGCCAGTATGTGGAAATGCACAATTCAAAGTTTTGGCCTGGCACATAAGTGGCAGATGGCATTCATCCTCCAAAAAATGTAAAGTTGTTCAAATGGGTAACCAAAAGAGTGCATTTAGTTATGAAATAGAAGGTTACTGGTTGGACTACACTGATGATGATAGAGATTTAGGAGTAATAATAAATTGGTTATTGAGGTTCTCTAAGCAGTGTTTAGAGTCTAGGTGGTAGGTTTTATCAATAGAAATGTTAGCTAAAAAAGTAAGGAAGTTATCCTCAAGCTATATAGTTGTGTATTAGACCACACCTGGAATATTGTATTCAGACATGGTCCCTACATCACAGCAAGGATATTAACATTCTGTAGGCAGTGCACAGAAGAGCAATTAAAAGGCCAACATACCTAAGTCACATGCTCTCAATTATTCTGACTTATGACTTTATGACCTTACCACCTACATAACTTTCAATAATTCCCGGACTAACCTCATGAGGACCTTGAAAGTTATATTATTCGATAAAGAGTGTGAAACAACATCAGGGTTTCAAATTTCGTCATAATCGGTGGAAGAGTAACAATGTTATTACCAATAGTTCCAGGAGTAGCCTCGGGAGGACCTTCATAATTATATAATTCGAAATAAAATGTAAAACAACACAAGGGTTTCAAATTTGGTTTCAAATTGCCAAATAACTCATTAAGATTAAAATGGTGACCATCCGCCCGACCGTCCGAGCTACGGATCGCCATAGTAACTTATACTAACATATTCATAGGCACGCAAGGAATAAGAAAAAAAATCCGGGCGTCCGAAAACTTTTGGCCGCGGTTGTCTCTTTCTATTAGTACTTGGATGTTTGGTGTTTTGTATTATAAACTCAATAGGACGAACCTATTAATAACGCAATCCAATTTAGCTCATTCCATGGTTGTGGTTTGATGGTTTGGGGAATAGTCTGAGTGGGATACTTTGATAAGCCCTAATGTTTTCTTTTTAAATGCAGCAATGAGTCGCTGGCTCAATGTAGCCAGTTAAAACCAATGCTACGAAAGGTAATTGAGGTCACTGAGTTCTAATATGATATATGTTGACCACCAAGTGGCGCTACCTAGTGATTAGAGGTGCTAAATCGGCCATTTTTAGATATATGAAGGTTAAACCAATGCCACAATGGGGTAAATGAGGTTTTCGAGTGCAAATCTGATTGGTTTTCACGGCAGGTCCTCTAGATCATGCTCCTCTAGTTCAACATTTCAGGGGACCTCTCACCTCGTGTAAGGCCCTACTTAGTTAATAAAAAAACAAGTGTTGTTAGGCATTGAGTAAATGAAGCTCAATAAATCCAGGGAACTATATTATACACTCTACCTTCGTGGTTTGAAGAAACTTAATGAATATAATTTAGAAGCTCCCGGGTACATAACTAGGTGGTGCTGCCTGGTGGTCAACTTATATCATATTTGAACTTAGTGACCTCAATTATCTTTGGTAGCATTGGTTTTAAGGTTCTCGGGGAAAGAGCTATTCCGTTATAAGGGAATGTACATAATGTCAGCATTTAAAAAAGGGGGAATTTATCCTCACCAGAAAACCATAGGCAGATCAACCGGGTGTTCCTAATTGTAAAGATTTTAGGATAAACAAAGATAAAATTATTGACCATCAAAACAACACGAATTCAACTTTTGACTTTCATAAAAAAAGTCATGCTTGACGATTCTCTTCCTCAAGAAACAAGTGATTCAACTGGATTTCAGGAAAATCTTGATTCAGTAGCTCAAAGCAATAACAGCCCATGGTTGTAGGAGACTTACTCAAGCGAGTGGGTGAGAGTTTGGTTTGTAAACAACAAACTAATAACTAGTGCTGTATCAGAACGGTGAGTTGTTATGACTGAAAGCCAAGAAGAGCTGTTATCTCTACACGATGCTATTAATCGAACCCTGAGTTTCTTTGTCCTCTGTTAGAATTTGTTTCTGAGATTGAATTCAACGCATAGTCTTAACTTGCAAGGTTTTTAAATTTGCCCATGCACTCCTCTTTCGTACTTAATTTTCTTCACTATTTTTTTTAATTCATGTTTATTTAAGCCACCTGGTCTTTCTTTGTTTTCCGCCTCGTTTTTAGCACGTTTGGTTAAAGCAGAATACGGGAAAAATAGTGTTAAACGATTTCCAACGAGGTTATAGGGGAAGCCTCATTTGAGGCTTTCATATGTACATTCCAATGCAATTCCAAACCGATTATAAATAGTAATTTGTTAAATAAAATAAAGACTTTCAGGAATGAAGAGAACAGCAATGCCATTCCAAACCGAAATGGATAAGCTTGTTCGGTGCTCATTTAAGCACGCATCCTTCTACTCGTCCTTTGCTTATTTTGTTTTTTGCCTTTGTTCTTGTTTTGTTTTATTTTTTTTATTTGTTTTTTTTTTGCATGTTTTTTGTTTGTTTTTTAATCTAGCCTAGTATTAGACTGTAGCGTGATTACGGCGACTTTTGCTCTAGTCGGCACTCGCCAGATGGGCTCTTAAAAAAAGTTAGAGCGATTAAAGCGAAAATCAATGAGCATCCCCGCGAGAATGTTTATTTTGAGGTTAGGTTAGGTTAAGTCAGGAGTCTCCAAACTACGGCCCGCAAGGTCAGTTCATCCTGCCCGCCGCTGCACTGTGCCACAAATGATCACATACATCAAAAATGAAGTATGTGAATTCAGCACATCGGACGAGGCTGACCGATGAACATTTGAAAGTAATCCTCTTGATTGGATGCAGCAATTACAAAGCAAATATCGCTGAGATCTTAAAAGCTAAACGCCAGTTTCACAAATCTCACTAACCTTGTTTGCTGCTTAGTTTGTGAGACTCGGATATGTGCTTTCGACGCCTTCTTTGATAACTTTTTGGTAAATAAATATGTTTGTTGTCTTTATTCTTTGTGTATTGGAAAATAAATATGTTGGTTGTCTTTATTTTTTGTGTATTCAATATATTGTATTGAACAAAATGGTTATCCGGCTCGCGATCGTCATTCTCTCAGTTATCTGGCCCACTGTGATAAAAGTTTGGCGACCCCTGGGTTAAGTGAACCTAACAAAACAAAACTTCCCGCTAATTCCCTATTTTCCGGAGACCTTGTGTGCTTACAGTCTTGTGAAAATTAATTGCAGCAACTTCCATTTTTATAAAAAATTCCACCAAAACATCATTTTATTTATTATGTGGTACTTTTTTTTAAATGTGGAGCTTCACAATAGTAAACACTGTTAGGCAACTAAAGGTTTAGGTATTTAGTATTTGGCTTATTGTCAAATAACTCTGTGACAGCGTAAAGCTCCTAAGGGGTGGTTGTGTTGCAATTCTGGATGTTATTTTCTTAGACAAATTCAATGGATATTAATGGATTTTCTTAGACAAATTCAATGGATATCACACCAAGAAAACATTTTATGGTTGTAACTTTATCAGAATGTAGTGGATTGAGTGTTAGAAAAATCGCAGAACAATGTGACGGCCACTATTCAAGTGTCAGCCGGATCGTGAAAACCTACCAAGAAACAGGGCCTTTTTCCTCACCAAGGAAAGGCAAATGTGGCCGAAAGTGAAAAACAACAGAGACGACAGAACTTTGCTGCAAAAAGTTTTAAAATCCCTAAACTTACTAGTAATGATCTTTGTGATAGAATTGCTTGAGGCTGCCGCGTCTCGCTTCTATCACATATTGGTAATCATGCTTCCCACGTGTATCCTGCGAGAAGAGAGTAGCATGGCGTTCTTATCGCCTTGAACATTTCCCGAGTCTTATATTCCCCCCGCCCCAAGTTTAATCAAGGAGGTTCAACCCCCGTTTGCCTGCATGCGTCGATCTGGCCAGATTGAGTTAGGCTTATGGGAAGATAAGTGTTCGAATCGCTAGCGGGACATTCTATGGAAGTCCCCCATTGCCTCATATCCCGAGGGGCTGGCTCAGGCTATTTATGCGATAGAATTTCGCGTTTGAATCAGATCCCGATTATCTTCATCAAGCATCACGCCGATCCGGTCTCCCTTGTGCACTTAGGAACTCTACCTCGAGAACCCCTTTATTGTCCAGAAGAGGACAATATCCTTGAGTGCCAAGGTTCGTGCCCCTCGAGACGCCAAGTCAACACGGCCCCCCTGTTGTCCAATTGTTCAGAAGAGAACAACTTTAGAACAGTCATTGTTCTTCGAGCCCGTTCCACAAGAAACGGTTATCGCTCCACTGATATCACGTCAGTGGTAATTTAATTCCCCCTTTTAACGTTCTTCAAGAGAACGCTTGGTTACCCTAATAACCTCAATTGTTCATCCAGAACATCTCCGGTACCCTGTCTCAAGGATCGCTCGTACTTCCGAGCCCCACTTCTCTCCCACTCTTCGAAGTCTGTCCTTCCCCCATCGTTAAGGACAACCCCCCTAAAAACCCTCCTCCTAGGAAGGAAATCGCCAGTCGGACCGAAGCCATTCCTTCAAATCGCCTTCATCTGCACGCCGACCTTATCAATACGTAAGCTACGAATTGCATTTAATTATTTAACTTTGTTGCCAACGTAACTCCGTGCTTTAACTTGGATTTAGTCGACCTTTTCCTTTCTTGTTTGTTTTGTCATTTAAATCCCTCCAAATCTTAATCCACCTCTTAGTCAAATTTATCCTGACCTTATCATTTCATGTGCATCTCCCATTTTAATTCCCGGTCATGTAAATATTTTCCATGTGTTATTTTTGTTAGTTTAATTAATATAATTCTATTTTATTAATGCTTGCAATATTATTTATCCTTGGGCTCCGTTCCACTTCTTAAGTATATTGAAGATAAATAAGCCCTCTCCAGGCATATTTATTAACGTAGAATAATACTTGGCCATCTGATTAAAGTTCCACACTCGAATATAGAATAATCCCCACAAAAATAGATATATAGTATATCGTCGGGAGCCTTTTCTATGACAATCTTCAAAAGGAACTAGCAGGTGCTGGAATTAGCGTTTGTTCCAGTAGTGTAAGACGACTTCTGATTGCTGGAAGACCGGCAAGAAGACTCCTTCGTAAGCAACTCCTTACAAGTACAAAGAAGAAACGTGTGCAATGAGCTAGGCAATACAAGACCTGGACAAAGGTACTTTTCACGGATGAATCGCATTTTGAGATGAAGGTCAGAGATGTTAGTACATGAGACCACTCGATGAACCGATTTGTGCAGGGCATATTGAACAGCACGTTAAACCCCCATCTAAAGTAATGTTTTGGGGCTCTTTTCCTTCTGTTGGGCCTATACGACTTGTGCCAGTTATTGAAATGACGAATTCCGAGAAATACAACGATTTAATTCTCAGAATAGTGACTCCTGATCTAATCAAAGCTTTTCCAAATGGTGAAAGGATATTTCAGCAAGATCTTGCTCTCTCTCTCTCTCTCTTGCATCTTAAAAATCGATTGAAGCATTTCAAGATGAAAATATTCAGGTACTTCAATGTCCAGCGAACTCAGCGGATTTAAATCCAATCGAAAACCTTTGGGCTATAGTGAAAAGCCGCCTTCAAAAACACGACTGCACGTCGAAACACAAGCTCATTAGCGCAGTAATTCAAATATGGTACCATGAGGAAGAAATAAAAAATATTTGTGCAGCACTGGTCAATTGCAGGCCTCAACGGGTAAAATGTATTCTTAAAGCTAAAGGAGGCCATCCATATAAAGTACTAAACATAAAATATATAGATTTTGTTCCCAAAAAATGGTTAACATGTGAGAAAGTGTTTTATTTAACCAGAGTTGCAATTAATTTTCACAAGACTGTATATATTTACCTTTTAATTTATAAATGGGGCTAAATCCAATGGGGGAAAATTCATTGAACTAGGAAGAAAATTATAAAGGGCAAAACCCTAAAAAAATGGAATCCAAAGAGCAGAAGCAAGAAAATTGTTAACAGGGTTGCTAAAATTTCTCAATCTATACTTTTAAAAGAAGACCCATTTGCAACCCAAATGGGTTGGGAATGTTCATGTGTGAGTGTAAGAGACATTTCTACATCAATAACGATTTTCCTCGTTTCACCCCTATATTCCTTTCAGGATGATTTTTCATCGGCCTGGGGAAAAGGGGCGAAGGGAGGGTTGGTACGCCTGATAGCGACATTCGCTTGAGGAATTTGAGACGGTTGACGTCCATAGTCTATTCAAAGACCAGGAAATCTAACGGCGCAAATGTACGTTTTTAAGTAATCTATTCAAGCTCGCGTCTTTTTAAGGGAAGGACGGATTAGCCTTTGAAATTCAAAAACATTTCTGTTATATAAGAAAGATTGAGGAATACTGAAAAGTGGAGTTGGGACGCCATGTGTTGAAAGGTGTATTCAGGAAGATATTTGATAGCAATTAGAAGGATATAGAGTGTTTAGTATGAGGATGAATATGGTATTGATGTGGATGGGTATAATAAATGAGAATGATGGATATATGGATGGGTATAATAAATGAGAATGATGGATAAGGAATGGAGATAAAAAGGATGATGTAGTTTATCTGTATCAGGTTTCCTGGATTACTCGCATTTTGTTTTTGATTATGTTGACTTTTATATTTTATGTTTATTTTTAGCTTTCGAGCCTTTGTTTTGTTAAACGCTCGTTTGAGCCCTTTCGTTTATTGTAGTTTAATCGTTATTTCCTCTTATTTTATTATTTTTTTCCACAAACTTTGTCTTTTTTTTATTATTGTCCTTTTATTATTCCTACCCTCTTTCCCTTTTATGCTGTCTTTTCATTTAGGGTGGTTAGCAAAATATCGGTTCGATATTCTGCTGTCTTTAATCTGCTTCCGTCAGATCTTTATTTGCATCGTTTTATTCATGCCTCTTCATTTGTCAGTGAAATTTATCCATTTCATTTTCCCCGAGGGGCAAAGGGGATCTCAGTACTTTTTTTTCCATATAATTGTTCCACACTCGTCCATTACTTAACAGCTTTCAGTTTCCTTCTCTGATACAGCCCTGTTGATGTTATTCTGTCGTTTCTTGTTTTATTTGTTATGAATCTAGCTGCCCAGTTTGGTACCTTTGGGACTGATACTTTTGGTTTTACTTAACAAATGGATGGTATAATAAAGTACATTACTATTAAGCTGAGGAGAGCGAGCTACAGCTTGCCTTTGTTGCCTCAGACTGTCCTCTGAATCTATATATAGGGTTCTCTTTGTTTGGCCTGGGCTATGCTGGGCTGAGTCACCCTCCGTGGAGAACACCGGCTTGACCTTGAACTTTTCCCCTGTATACCCATTATAGGTCCCTATTATGTAATTTCTGGCCTCTAGATAATTCCAGAGGATTGTTGTTATATTATGCGCCATATTCAAACCGGTTATAAAGACTTTATCAAGGCTTTAGCACCATCGCGAAGTATTAGTGGGTATTATACCCATTAATGCTGTTTCCGTCCCACATAGAGTTCTGAGCCCGCGCTGTTGCAAATGCTGTAGGTTGTTTCCCTTTAGATGTGTTCTCAGTCTGTCCTTTAGGAGTTTCTTGAAGATTTTACCGAAAAACTCAAACAGCGAGATGGGACGATAACTCTCTACCTACCTGTTGCTTTGGCTTCCCTGGCTTTTGGGGAAAGATCATTTTCGCCTTTTTGAACTCTGAGGGGATGTATTCTATGTTCAGGCAAGCGTTGAAGATTTTTATACTGGAGTCATGAGTGTTATTAGGCGCGTTCTTCAGATATAATTTAGTGACCCCGCTTGTTCTCGGAGTTTTTTATCTAAAGGATTTCAAGGCCGCGAAGCATTCCACTTCTGTGAAGGTTCTGCCCTCCCTTCACTCATCACGTCCTTCCTCGTCCACCCATGCGTGCGGTACAAGGTCAAACTCTTGTTCCTCTAATTATTGTAGTGCTTGGTTTACATATTCTTAGTCGAAGTGTTGGGTTTCTTCGTGTGAGATGAAGAATATTTTCCGCAGTAGGTCCTGAAGTGTTTCAATTTCTGTTTTATTTATTTCTTACTTCTCCCTTCCTCCCTTTTATTTAGTTTGGCACCATCTCAGCTTTCTACATTGAATCCAGAATCTTTTCGGCTTCTTCTCTATATCTAGATTCGTTATCAGTGCAACCCTTATTTGCCTCATTTTTAATTCGTTTCCCTATTTTCTTCTGAGGTTTATTTTTTGTATCTTTCTCTCTTATTTCATGACCTCCCTTATATTTATTTAAACACTTCCTTTTGGGTGTTTATTTCATCGTCCCAGCTTGGTTCTGGCAGTATCCTCAATCTTATTATTGGAGTATGAAGGTTGTCAGCTTCTGTTATTAATTCTACGAATTGTTTAATATGGGGGTGGCGCTCTATCTCTTCGTTTTGCTTGCTATTTAGGCTCTCTATTACGTACCTGCTCAAGGGGTTGTTATATAAGCTCCAGTTCTGCTCGAGCCTTAACTATGGGGTACTCTGATTTTGACGGTCGAGATCAAATTAGTAGTTATGAAACAAAGGTGGTCTGAAAGGAGGGAAGGGAAGATGGATCTGTCTGAGCAGAAGCGGTAGCGGATCTTTCGATAAGTAAGTTGGAAAGTCCCGTGCCTCGCTGTGTACAGTATTTCTGGTATAGAGGCCTCATGCGAGGTTACGCATGAAACCTTCTGGGAGCTTTTAAAATCTAAATATTGGACTTCAATGGTTTTCAGGGCGAATGGGATCCTTCTAATTCGGTTTAGTTATGTTACTTGGCTTTATTATTAATTAATGACACCCATCCGATTTATATGAGCTACTCCCCCCTCCCCACACCAGATAATGAAACCAACGTAAAGATCAGAATAAATGGCAAGCCCGAGGGTACCAGTTACCATGGAAACCTAAGATAATCTATCATCTAGGTCACACGAGAGTTCCAATTTTACGGAAGAATGAGATTACCTTATTAGAATATAAGAGGGAATTTTAATTCATTAGAATTGATAGTAATTTCAGGGCCAATTTTGCCGACCGATATCCATCATCGATCACTCGCAAATGAAAGGTCTTCTACAAATGGATAGCGTCGAGTAATAGCAAATGAAAAATTCGGTACCCATTTACACCGTCAATTAATAGCAACATATGGAACAGGGTCCCTTCTTATCAACGCTGAAACCAAGAATCAATCGAAATAATGGAAAGTTAATTGCCCCACCCATCATGGCAGGGGGAGGGGGCCTATTAAACAAACCAGCGATCGGAAAACCTTCGAGACCCAGGATGAAGGGTACCTGTTTCACATCAGGGCCGATTCCATCATCGATCACTCGCAAATGAAAGGTCTGCTACAGTGATGGATAGCGTCGAGTAAAAGCAAATGAGAAATTCGGTACCCATTTACAGCGTCAATTAATAGCAACGTATGGAAAGGGTCCCTTCTTATCAACGCTGAAACCAAGAATCAATCGAAATAATGGAAAGTTAATTGCCCCACCCATCGTGGCAAGGGAAGAGGGGTATTATTAAACAAATCAGCGATCGGAGAACCTTTCGAGACCCAGGATGAAGGGTACCTATTTCGCGTCAGTTTCTGTGACAGAGAAGAGAGTTGATATGTTGTGCTGGGGAGACGGGAAGGGAAATACAGCGGTGATGTGATTGACTATGCGTGTGATTACGTGTGTAAGAGCTGCTCATTTCCGCAGGGGTATGTAAAGCACACCCGAAAATAGGCGGACTGTCCCTTACGAACGCTGGAGGTTTAGTGTCCACTCTCGCTAGGTTTGAACCCATTACCTAGGCGCTACAAATCCACCCCCTTATCGCCTAGCTTAACGATAACGCTTATTCACATTCGAGGGCGTTGCATTAAAAAAGAGAATATTTATTTATTTTTTTAAGCAATGTATTGAAACAAAACATTTAAGTTTAAGTTGAGCGATGTTTAGCATTTGGCTCGGTTAGATTTGTTGGTTTTTTTTGCTTTTGATTAAGATGTTAAAAGAAGGCTCGAACAAGATTCAAATTATATAACTTCATTTCTTATGACTTTATTTCTGTTTCATTTCTCCTGTGACTTTTTTCTGTTTCATTTTTCCTGTGATTTTTTTTTGTTTCATTTTTCCTGTGACCTTTTTTTCTGTTTCATTTTTCCTCTGATTTTTTTCTTTCATTTTTCCTGACTTTTTTGTGTTTCATTTTTCCTATGACTTTTTTTCTGTTTCATTTTTCCTGTGACCTTTTTTTCTGTTTCATTTTTCTTGTGCCTTTTTTTCTTTCATTTTTCCTATGACTTTTTTTCTGTTTCATTTTTCATGTGACCTTTTTCCTAGATTCTAAAAGACAAAACAAATACTTTCTATAAACAAGAATTATAGAAGGTGATCCCACGTTAATATAAATGTATTCAAAGAAATGGTAAGCTACTAGAAAAATTAGAATATTATTATATGAATATTTTAAGTATTTTTAAATTAAATCCTTTCAAGTAAGTTACCTTTACTACCAATTCTCAAAACCCTTCTAATGTCCATGGTAGATTAGGTCAGAATTAGTTTGATAGGAGGAGTAGGTCAGATTGACTCCATTTTAAAGTATGTATTTTTAATTTTCAGGAAGATGTGGCTGTGCTAGTTGGCTTAAGAATTAAAAAACGTTAATAAGTTAAGAGAGGTATGGGCAACTGACCTGTCTTCTGCTACCCCGATCGTCGAAAATGCCCACGACGCGGCGCACCAGCCCTGATCTCTGACTTTGCCCACGTTAGGCCATCGTTCCCGAAGGTCAAATTGCCTCGGAAGCTGACTGGCGTCGTACCTGAGCTTGATCGGGAGCATTCGGAAGGACTGCGATTGGGGAAAGGGAGGAAGATGGCCTTAATTTCCTCTTGGGGTTTTAGAGGCTAAATAAAGTGGTCGAGGGGCAACATATGTACTAAAGGAAACACCAACAATCGGAAGTTCAAGAGAGAAAATACCACATGGGTGTGAGAAAATTTACCACGGTTGATAATGAACACCACGCCCATAGGATAGTTTGTTAACCACCATCAAACCAAAAGACAAAGGGTTTTTCGCTTACTTGTGGGTCAGGTTGCAGCGTGCCCGTCAGCTTCATCAGTCCATCATCCAGCTTCTTTCCCCAGAATTGAGAGTAGTTTGCAGCAGTCCAGCCAATTCTCTGGTTGTTGGAGTTGAGCTTTTGAAGCAGAATTTCATCTACCATACATGGATACTGCGTGCAGTTCATGGTTCCGTAGCGGCACGTGCTGGAAGGATAAAGACATCATGATTTTTTTATTTTCTTGTAGTAACAAATCATCCTTCCGTTCTTCCCTGAAAACCGTTCTTTTGGCGCGAACAAGCCATGGAGGAGTCCTCTAAGTCCACCAATAAAGAGACGAGCACCAATTGAAAAGAACGAAGAAAAAGAAAAAATAAGTAAGAAGAAACTGAAAGGAGTAGGAGCCTTGATGCTAATAACATACATGGTCAGGGTCGAGTGTTCTCTTGAAAAGCGATCGGCGAAAAGAGCATTTAAACTTCTCCAAAATATTAATGACGTTGGTGAGTGAGAAAGAAAAGGATCCTGGGGATATCCAGCGATAGCAATTGACCCAGTAAGATTAAAAGGAAAAAATGAATAAAAGTAACAGAGACTGAGGAAGAATGGACGCAGAGTTTACAGAGAAGACATGAACTCAACTAGATTCATCACGATGTCTCTAAAATACGAGTGTAGACGGACTGATCAGTACTAACATAGATCCCCCGTGGGACGGTTGAGTGATCGTGCCAATATAATAAAGAACAGATATGAATATTAAACTCTAAATAAAATTCATTGAACATATTTCCAAATGAACACTCACCATTTGGAAGAAGTCATTCAATTTTTAAAATAAATACTTCTTTCTCGTTTATGGCCAACCGAGTATCGTCTTAATTAATTGGATTGAACGCGCTCAATTCCTGTCATGGTTTTGGCTGCGATGAGTTCCTGACGTGATTCGCGGAAGACCACAACACACAGGATGGCATTCACTACCACACAACGTATGACCTTCTTGGCATCGTGTCAGCTACATCGGGTCAAAGTCAATTTGACCAACAAAGCAGTTTCCACAATACACACTAATGGCGCATAATTGCACACACCAGTTTAAGTAGCATTCGTCCCTCCCAACACTTAACCTTAAGCGTGACAAGGCGTTGCTTCCTTGCTGCAGCGAAACTACTATTGATCAACCGGGCGAGGGGTGATCACAGATAATAAGACCAACTGCCCTTCCCAAGGTGGGAGTGGAAAGTCAAATGAGATTGAGCTTTGCTTCATGAGCTTCATGACTTTTGGGATCAGTTGAATTTTCTGGGTCTCCTTGCCTAGTGTGGCTTTTTAGGTGGCTGTACTTTACATGTTAATTAGTCTAGGCTTGGTTCTGTTAGATTTTGTTTAAGTGTTGCATCTAGTCTCCTTCTAGCCTAAACTAATTAACATGTAAAATAAAAACAGCTCATCATTATAATAGAGACGAGGCCCATAAAAGTCAACTGATCGGAGCTTTTGTAATACTTTCCCTGTTTGTTGTTGTTGCTGATCCTAAAGGTGTTGGGCCGAGCAGCCCCAAGACTGAAGAAAGATATGGTACGTACCGGGTTTTGTCAAAGAGCTTTCATGGAATATATGTATATTGTGTTGGTTCGTGTGTGTTTGTGTGCAGTGTAGTTTGTTTGATTGTTTGGCGTGCCGTGTTGCATTCTGGGCAGGTATTTGCGATGGTTACATCCAGCCTTTTCTGGGAGCTCAGGAAGGCTGGGTGGTGTCCACACCGCAGTCTGGCTAGGAGGACACTACTACTGAGGAAGGTGATTCAGAAAGGTGGATATCAGGAAGAACTGCATGCAGCAGAGTGTTTTCTGAAAGTGACTGGATAGAAGGAGGAGTGAAGTGATGTGTGGCCTTGTTTTTGAAGTTGGTTTGGGGTTGGAGAGGTTGGAAGGTTTAAGGTTTCTTTGCGGGAGTAGGTGTTCTGCCATGTAGTGTAGTGGGGGGCTATGGGCTTGTGGAGGCTGCGACTATTATTTGTGTCCCTCTCATGTCAAGGTGATTCTTGACCTTGATGACTCTGGTTTCGGAGTGTAGTTTGTCTGTGGGTGTAATAGTCGTACACTTTGTGATTATTTTAGAGGTTTGTTTTGTTGGTCTGGAGTGTTGTGGCCAAGCAGGGCTTGCATAGGTCATTACTAAGCGCATTAATTGCTTATAGTTTGTGGTTTCTTTGCTTTTCCGGGTGTCAGGAGATGGATTGAGTGTAGCGACCTGAAACTAAGTGGTGTGGCTGGTAATGGAATTCGTGGAGTAATCGAGTATGGAGGGAGACGCTCTATGACTTGAGAAAATGCACTGAGGAGAGTGATATGACGGTGTGAGAAAGGTAATGTAGGGTCTTTTTGAAGTTTATGAATTGTGATGATTGGACCATGCCCCCAGATGTTGGGTATTGATCGCATTGTGTGAATAACTGTAGCTTGCAATGTTGGGGAGTGGTTGTATTCCATGTGGTCCGAGATGTATGTTAGTGATGTTTTTTAGATTACAGACAGGTGCTTGCTTCAATCGTGTGGGTGAAGATTTAAGTGGCTAACGTGGAAGAAGTCATTGAAGGGGGTGTTTTGTGGGTGTTTGTTGTGTGTGATTGCGTAGTGTTCTTGTTTAATAGTGTAATGCTGTTTAGTGTTTTGTAAAGTTTGCTGATATTTGTTCTGTGGTTGTATTTTGTCAGTTTTATCAGTGTAGTGTTATTTGTTTTAGTATTTTGTTGTTTATTTGTGTGTTTGTATTTAGTGGGGTATGATGTGTTGTGGGAAGAAAGTTGGGGTTGAATGTGTCGCGTTGGAAGGGAGTTTGGATTGAGTGTGCCAGGTTGGAAGGGAGTTGGGGTTGAGTGTGTCGCGTTGGAAGGGAGTTGAGGTTGAGTGTGTCGCGTTGTCTGATATGGCCTTGAATTTCTGGAGGGAAATTTGGATGGTGTGAGTTTCTGTTGGCTTTGTGGATGTTTTTTCTCTACATTTTGCATGATTGTGTTGAAAGTGTATACAGCGGTGTGGATGTGTGAGATGGGTAAACTTTTTAGTATTTTAAAGTGCTCTCTTGTGTCGATTACGAATGCTCCGCAGTTGTTGTTGTTTTTTTGTGATCTGTGTAATTGTTTGTAGCCAACTGGCGTTGATCCTTCTTTGTTGTGATAATCAATGATCGGTAAGTGATCAGTCGAACGGATGTAACCACTTTTCAGGATGTTGTGAGGAGGGAGGGGGGTCGTTAGATCAAAAGGTGGTATCTGGGAACGAAGGGTGGTAGTAGATCTGTTGGGGGTGAAGGTGAGTATGAAAGTGACGATTGTTCAGTAGGGTGATGTTTTTTACCATGCCATCTACCTGTTTCGAGTTGTTGACCTACAAGGCCGGCGCCGCCCTGGCAATGAAGTCACCACCCAGGGTGAGGTTGGGCGGTAGTGTGGTGGATGGAGCTGGTGGAAAATGTTTGATGGTACATTTAGTGATTTTTTTAGGGAAAATGTAGGCATTAACTAATGGGAGAGGGGATTTATTGCCAGTGCGCACTTCTGCAGTTGCCTCTTGGTGGGGCGGGAGTGATAGTATATGCAGTGTGCACTGGTATCTGTAAATTTTATGGATTTGTTTGCCAGGGTAGCGAGACCCGCACCAAGTCCCTAATCCCGGTTCTACCTGATGGTGGTGAAATTTGGAAAGGGAAGTGTTTTTTGTGTTGTGTAGAGTTTTGAAACTTGTATGATGGCAATGTTTAAGTTTTGTTTGAAATGAGAACTTGTTTGACAAGGGCAAGGGACATTAGCACTTCATATCTGATATGGTTCTTGGCTGAGGGGATTCACACAACTCTTTAAATTACTGAAAAATCCTGAGTGTATGGAAGGTATCAATAACAATTTCTGCAGTTAGCGCAAAGCAATAAATAACACCTGCCACCGATTCGATCTTCCTGTGAGACGCTCCTCATCCACTTTGCAGAGGATCAAGTTTCAGGTGGTGTTATTTACTGCTTTACACTAACCTCATCATCTTAAACGTATGCTTACTTATCACATCATCAAGAACTGCCGTCTTTTTAGTCGCGAACGACTCACCATCTGACTATGTCGGTCGGTCGGTTACCGTGCTTCTTTCATTCTTTTTGTAATAACATTGTAATTATTCGGCAGATTCTAACAAAATTTGAAACGCTTATGATGTTTTACATTCTCTTTCGAATGATATGATTGCCAAAGTCCTCCCAAGGTTAGCAATCACATCATAACTATTCGGCTAATTCTAACGTAATTTGAAACCTTATGTTGTTTTACATTCTCTTTCAAATGATGCAATCTCTAAAGTTCTCCTAAGGTTAGGAAAGGCATTATTTTGTTTTGGCAATCACATCATAACTATTCGGCCGATTCTAACGAAATTTGAAAAACTTATGTTGTTTTAGATTCTCTTTCAAATGGTGTAATTTCTAAAGTCATCCCAAGGTTAGCCAAGGAATTATTTTATTTTGGCAATAACATCATAACAATTTGGGCCGATTCTAACGAAATTTGAAACCTTTACGTTGTTTTACATTTTCTCTCGAATGATATAATTGACAATGTCCTCCCAGGGATAGCCCATGAATTATTTTCTTTTGGCAATAACATCATAACTATTCGGCTGATTCTAACGAAATTTCAAACCATTACGTTGTTTTATAATCTCTGTTGAATGATATAATGCCAAATCCTCGCAAGGTTAGCTCGGAAATTATTTTGTTTTGGCAATAACATCATAACTATTCGGCCGATTCTAACAAAATTTGAAACCCTTGTGTTGTTTTACATATTCTTCCGAATGATAGAATTGTCAAGGTCCTCCCAAGGTTATTCCAGGAATTATTGAAAGTTTTGAAAGTCGTAAGGTCATATATCAGAAAGGTGAGAGCACGCGACTTTTTGGTCAGCAGACCTTGTGATGATTATCGTCACTCAAAATGACTCTTGTTTTATCACGAATAAGGGTACTTTTTAAAAAAAAAATTGGGAGCTTTTCTACTACTAATATTAAATTCTTTCAAAGAAACTCTGGTAATATATTTAATAATAAGTTAGCTTTAAATTGTTACTTCCTTTTATCAGTGATGGCAAGGAACGAGAGTAATTTTTCTCCATGTCAATGACCACGTATGCGTGAAACGTGGGTCAAGAACCCGATAATTGACCTCGATTGAGAAACTCTTCTTTATCTTCAATATTCTCTGCACCTGGTGCTATCTGCTATGCAGAATGTAAAATGTAATGTACTTTTAATAACAAAGATTAGTATAGTAGTAGAACATCGATAGTTTGTAGATAAGTGTGAACGTACTTAGAAACTTGTGTAATATGCAGGTATACGCGTAGATACGAGTAATTGTGTACCGTATAAATATAGTTATATTAATCGCATGTACTGTAGTCTCTAGCTTGAGGGGGCATCAATCTTATTATCTCTTTGACTGACCTTTAATTGACCCTATGGCCACTGCTGGTCATAGTTCTGTTGTTCTGAGGACCCTGCATCTCTACACTCTCAAATTCTTAATTAGAGCGTTAATACCAGACTGTTCCAGACATGTAATTCCTTATATTGTTACATCCTTTACCTTAAATACAGATAAAAATAAACATGTGTACACTTACACGGGAGAGAGAGAGAGAGAGAGAGAGAGAAGGGGGGCAGTTCGGAAAGTGTATATGATCTTAAAAAAGAACTTTTCCCTACTTCAGTGGGGTTGGAGAGGTTTTCTTGCAATGAATAATATATTTTATACGTTTCACTTCCAGTTCTTTCTTCTCATTCATATCTCTTTCTCTGTTTGATGCCCCCTTATTTATCCCCACTGTGTTTTCGGGATTACTCCACTTGTTTTAATTTTAATAATTAAAAATCTAAATCTATGCGTTGCTCTTCTTCTTCAGTTATAGATAGCAAAACTGAACTTCTGTGCACCTACATAGATATCCGCATATTTACATATCAATGCGAACTGTCTGCTTCTCTGCCAACTATGGCGAAGATTGTCCCCTTACCCCTGTTACGAAGTTTTACGAAATCGCCGGTTCCATCCCATCCAAGTCAACCAGACAGGAGGGCTCCTTGATTTCATATATATATATATATATATAGCAAATGCAAGTTATGCGGGTGATAACAACCACCACAGGGCTTTCGCCATATTTAGTTTCTGCCTTTCAAAACAATTTTGAAGACAGAAAGAAAGTTGCAAATACCTTGCATTGCAGACTATATAACAATATAGTACAAGAAAGAGAAATTGGGCGCCTTCATTGTGCTGCGCTTTGCTCTCTTTGATTCTAGTCTTCTTCTAATGTCCCTTTCTCTTCCTGTACTATATATATATATATATATATATATATATATATATATATATATATATATATATATATATGGGTTTCTCGAACAAACTCATTCCTGGAGATCTTTAAGATCTCCGCCCCTCTCAACTATTTTCTTAGGGATGAGGAAGGATAAAGAAGAGGGTCGAAGGGTTGAGCACATTCAAACGTAGTAAAAGTGGATCCTTAGGGACAATGGCTTTTAAAGGTAGAACACAAGCAGGATATGTAAGAAATGATCCAGATGGTTAAGGTCTATTAAGGGTACAACGCAAAGGGTTAAGGAATGACGCGGACTGTTAAGAAACAGTGGCAACTCCTTGGGGAACCTGAACATTGCAAAGTTCCTGAACAAATTGGTCTAAGAGATATCTAACTGATTCGAATGAAAAAAGTTGAGAGCGGAGTTCTGAGTGACACTTACCATGTGTTACAGTTATCTTGGATTTCCCCTTTGTGTTGGATGTTCATTCCCCTGTACTGGCAGCCTGTAAGAGTGAATAAAATGATTTAGCATTAAGATATTTCCGTAGAACCACCTCTGGTTGTAAATAATAACTGTCAAGACTTCGATAATAAATTTCTATCAATTAAAAAAGGCCGTTTAGGGTCCACTACGGGCTCAACATGATAATTACGACAGTGGTCAAAGGTTTTTGGACACCTCGGAAACTTTAGGGAATTAGATAAATGCAGGGTCGTAAAGGTTTATTTGCATATCAATATAAGAGTGAAATAAAGAAGAATAAATGGCAATGTTATATACGTCCCAAACAATCAGCATGAATTAACAAAATACAAAATTTGCATATCAAACATTAAATTTGAAAAACAGAAAGAGACTCTCATGACTATACAAACAGTTCATCCGCACCACCCTCAACTAAGTAGCACCAGCATGGCACCCAACTACAGCCAAATCTCAAGCTAACAAACTCCAAACGACACCACCCTTAACTACACACCACCAGCATGGCACCCAACCACATCCAAGTCTTAAGAGAACAAACTCCAAATCACTCGACCCTCAACTACACACCACCAGCATGGCACCCAACCACAGCCAAATATCAGGGGAACACACTCCACACCACACAAAACAATCGCATGATTGTACACGCAGCACACTCACCCCACACCTACATGCTGAAAACAAAAATACTCACTAAAAATCCACCTAGACATGATTGGAACCCAACGCTTTAGCAGCCGAGCACTGAGCTCTCCAACCCAACCACAACCTAACAGCAAAGCCCCCACCATCCAGACACAAGAATAAAAACCCACCACGCCACCTCCTACATCTCTACAATAACCTCCCTCCCCCTTTCCACCAAACCCCAACTTAATTAATGACATCCACACTACCTTCACTCAAACCATCTCAAACGAGCCCCCATCCCCTCAACCACACACATCTCCTTTCTTAGGTACTTGTAGACACACTGAGGGAGTCTGGTGTCCTTCCTAGGGGCCTAACACCTCACAAAAGAGAGGTAGGTGTGCCATCAAGTGTGTATATATATATATATATATATATATGCAAAATTCACACAGGAAAATGAAAGACAGATTCGAAGAACTTTCAAACTTGTTCAGTTCATTCCCAAGGAATAACGAAATAATTAACAAAGGTGGTATATATAAGAGACAACAGAATGGTGCCCCGCCCGTGTACAGCGAAAGGACACAGAATAGAGAAATATTATCAAAGGCGTGATTAAATACCGGATACGAAGGGTAAAGACATACAGATAAGATCTACTTCCGAATGTTCTAACTGTGAGAAAAGAATGTAGAAATTTAGGTCAAAAAGCTATGAGTACATACACATGCAATTATAAATACATTGAAATGAACAAAAGAAACAACTAATTTAGTAAATCAAAGGGCTAAGTTTTAAAATGGACAATTTCGTTACAAATAAGCCTTTTAATTACAGGGGCTAGTTTAAAGAGACCGAAGGATATATTATAATTAGTCGAGGAATTAATGAATGAGCATTCGACAATATTTCTCTTTACATAGTGATCAGATTTGTAAATATATTTAGCCGGATTTCCATTGATGGGGTGATTATTTTCAGATAAATAGAAAAAGAAAGCACTATTACTTTCACCTATTCTAATATTGTATTGATGTTGGGTCGAGCGTACACTTAATGAGTTACCGGTTTGCCCAAACTATTGCTTAGGGTAAACGGCATAATCTACAGAATTGACCCCCCTATACTATTGTTATTATTATGAATCAACAATTTGTACATGGTAGAATTTAGTTCAGTAAGAGAAGCATTGACATCCTTAGGATTAGACCACAAACAAATAACATCGTCTATATATCAGAATCAAACGAGGGAAAAACTATTTTACTCCCCACCATTATCGAACTCCCTTGTTTGACCGTTTTCTGAGTCTTTTTCCTTGCTTCCCCGCCTCTTGAAAAGTTTAAATGTTTAGGTCATATTCAAGTATAAGTCTATCTTAAAGACATTGAAAAGGTTTTTAAAAATAAAGACGAAAGCCCTCGGAATCGTTTTTCACTTTTCCTTTATGGGTGTATCTGCATAACTTTGACTTACGTGCACTTTGTGAGTTTTTTTTCATATATATATATATATATATATATATATATATATATATATATATATATATATATATATATATATATATATATATATATGGTGCGGTTAGTATAAAGCAAAAAATAATAACCAACACTGATAGTGGGGCAATTAGACAGTGAGATTATAGCCAGGAGGATTATTGCCAGTGACAAAACATAACATAAATTCAACCCAAAATGGTTGAACCCTTCAAAGATGGTATGAGTTCTTGGCCAACAACTCTCATCCCTGGAATTTACAATCCAAACCTAAAATAAAAGTAATTTTTGAATAAATTGAAGTGCTTTTATCTAAATTTTAAGTCTCAGCAATTGCGAATCGTTAGTATGGTTTACAGCACTGACATGTCGTATTGTTAGTATAGTTGGCATCACTGATGCTTCCCCATTGGAAGACAAAAGGGAAAAAGATATCTTTCCAATTTACTTTACTTCTTATTTTTTCATATTTTGTCACTCGTAATATTCAGCCTTGCAACATTCTCACTATCAATTTTCCCCACTATCAAACTTCTGACTCGTAATCTTCCGAGTGAGAATTTCCCCTTTCGTTTGCTGCCATCGCTCAAAATTGTGATGCAATAGTAGTAACTCACCTAAAGTCAATGAAGGTGGCGGAGAGATCCCAAGACAAACCTTGGGATAGTCTGGACAACAATCTGGGTTTCCTCTCCGGTTGCAGAATTGGTCGCAGTAGCAGAGGGTTCCCAGGATAGGCACTGAACATGAGTCGATTCGTCCATCGCAACATCGATCCCGCTGCCCAGGTCTGATTGTGAGAGGAAGGCGATGAGTGAGAAGCCTTCAAATTAGGACTAGCAGGGCTGCTCTACTCTTTCGTGTCATTATTGTGTTTAAATAGATTATTTTGAGAGAAGAGGGAGTACCCATGTGAACCCACACGGGCAGGTTTGTAGAATTGGTAGATGTGGAGGAGGATAGGATAGAAAGTTTTTGTGTAGTAAATAAGAAACAAGTGGTTGTTATTTTGAATCTACAAGAAAAAGTAGTAAAAAGGAGGAAAATAACAGGGGGGTAATTGCCTCGCGGCTCCCACTTCCTTGTCAGCGGGGAAAAACGGGAAAGGAAAGAAAAAAGGTAAAAACAAGTCTGAGCAGCACTTTATTGGTCTACACGGGACGAGGAAGCCACGAATGCTACAGTAGATCGTTCACAAATGGAAAAACTGGACAGTTGTCAAGTTTGTCCACAATCCACTCTCATCAAGCTCAATCGGTAAGATCCTGTAGGTTTTTTTCAAATGATTATCTTTATTAAGTTGTCAAGAAATTGAGACCTTTTTCAATATAGTGGATAAAAGAGCTTCTTAGAATGCTGAAAAATGTGCTAATCCTAATATAAACTAATATCAAAAAGTCTTTAGTAATGGAATAATTTTAAGCTTTACATTTTTAGCACATTTATTAATGATGGCATATAGCGACATTTATCAGAGGTGGGCGCCGCTACCAAATTTTTGAAACCGCTATCCGCTACTCCGCTACCTTGGATATCTGAAACCGCTACTAGCGCTACTTTTTTCAAAATCACGAAACCGCTACTCCGCTATCGCTAGTTTTTATTTTAAAGCGCTCCCCCCCCCCTCAAAACAGCTTTTCACTCATTTTTAATAAATTTCAAGGAAAACTACTGTATATTACATCCAAAATTATCAGTTTTATTGTAAAGAAACGTAAAATAGGTAGCGGTAGCCATTTGAATTTTTTCAGTCCGCTATCCACTACTCCACTACTTATTGCTTATATAAACCGCTTCCGCTACTCCGCTACCATTTAGAAAGTCTGCAAGTAGCGGAGTAGCAGACTAATGTAGCGGACCGCCCAACTCTGACATTTATTCTTCATCAGGACAATGGCCGTTCACAATTGGGTCGTTTAACCAAATAAAAGATAAATTTGGACATTTTTCTTCAATCCCCCCCCCCCCTGCGATAAATTAAAGGTTGGGAAAGCGTTGCTTATAATGGTAAATATTTCCTTTGATGATGAATGTTCATATTTAATAGTTATTTTCCTTTTTAGTAAAACAGAAATCATTTATTGATAACCCAATAGGAATTCAAATTAAAAAAATAAATTGAGGCGTGATTCCAAGTTCTATAATCGAGTTATATGAGGTAAGGAGCTGAATTCAATTCAGGTCCTCAGGTTCTGATACCTACCATAGCAGGTTACCCTTCCATCTCCTATGAACCATTCATAACATTTGTGTCGCCTGTATAAAATTACAATCTTTGAACAATAAACCTAAAGAGCTTTGTGAATATCATTGCCTAAAAGTTAAACTATTTTTTTTACCGGCATTTGAATACATAGTGTATTTTGAACTTAAATGTTTATTTAACGCTTCTTATCTACAAGTTAGAAACAAAAATTCTTACCGTATACGACAATAATCGCCAGGTAGGTCAGGGTAGTCTCCAAATTGGGCTGACACCAGTGGTGACGTCAGACACATAGTACCAAAGAGGATTGTAATTGTGGTAATCCAAGAGGCATCATTTATGCAACTAAAGAATGTCTGCTTCATTTTAACCAGTCTGAATTTCGCTTTTGAGCGAATGTTTATAGGATAATTACAACTCATTGAAATACGTTCAGAACCTGACTATAAAACTTATGCTATCTGAACGTTTCAGGTAATTATATTTACTGCGCTGTGAGGGAAAGGAAAAAACAACATAATTAGATTTCTGTGTCGAAATAGAGTTAGATGTTGTTCCTTTTGCGTCTTTTACAAACTATTTGGACTTGTTGTCAAATTCATATTTCAGGGGGAAGTATAATTAATGCAAGTTTCGAGCCGAGAGACCCCGCAACATAAGTATAACAGTAGCGCCAAGGTCGATTAAAACCAATGTGCCGCCCAGCGACGAGCAATCCCAAGGGTGCCTTTAATTCGCTGATGCTGCGAAACGGGGCTCAAGCCGAGGTCACAGTCCAAATTGGTCTCCTCTGAAGAATAAACATTTGGCCTTGCGACAACCCAAAGGAAGTTTTAAGTTCGTTTATTTGATTGCTGGTGCTCGTTTGGGTTCATATATTTATGATCACTGGCGTTCGTTTGTGTTTATTTTTTTATTACCGGTGTGCGTGCATTTGATTGACTTCGGTCGTTGGCTTTCTTACCTGTATTCATGCATTTTATTGCATGTGCTCATCTCTGTTCGCACATCCGATTTCATGTGCTCATTATGTTGGTAAATTTGATGACCTGTACTTATACATTTAATTTCATGTACCCATTCTGTTCGTATATTTGATTAATTATATATATTCGTACATTTGATTGCCTTTGCCTATACTCATCTATGTTTGCGCATTTGATTACCTGTGCTCGTGCATTTGATTGCTTTTGCTCATTATGTTCGTATATTGATTACCTGTGCTCATTATGTTCGTACTTTCGATTGCATGTGATCATGTATGTTCGTACATCTGATTTCATCTGCTCATCTATGTTCGTACATTTGATTACCTATGCTTGTACATTTGATTGACTGTGCTCATTATGTTCCTACTTTCGAGCGCATGTGCTCATATATGTCCGTACATTGATTACCTATATTCGCTATTTTTTATTACCTGTGCTCGTCTGTATTCGTACATTTGATTTACTGTGCTTGGCGGTATTATACGCATCTTAATTTCGTAGCTAGGGAATATGTTTGTTCGTAATAAATTATTGCCTTTAAACCTTAAGTAATATCTACTAGTTGGCTAAAGTGAAAGGGGGGCAGGAACAAATTGTTTTGCTAGCTTAGGAACCCCTAATTTGAGAAAAAGATTATATACTTGTAGTTGGTTTAGATACACAAAGAATCCCCAATTTTAACATTAGAGAGCTTTAAAATCCCCCTTCTATAATTCTAGATTTTTTCAAGGAAGGACGTGGTTGAGCCCAGTTTGATTCAAATGCCTTCCACCTAGGAAAGCTGAACATTATCAAGAGGTAAGCTAAAGAAAGGTTAGACGGCAGATTAGTAGCAGAAGACAAATGTGACTACATGAGAAAGAGAAGAGTGACAGAGAGGGAGGAGAAAGGATATTTGTCATGAACTATCGACCTTGGGTGGTGGTAGACTAAATACAAAGGCGCTCAATGAGCGAGTGGATTACGGTGAGTCTTGAACGGCAAGTGGTACAGGTGGGAGGAAGATCTCGGGACATATGGGCAGCCGTAAGTTAGCTCAATGTGACCGAAGCAGAGGTGGGGAAGCACTACTTTTTTATGACGTGAAAGGTTTCCACCTTTCACGTCATAAAAAAGTGAGGCCAAATAATCGAGGATGAGTTTAATGTGCTGATTTTGGTGAAAGGCCGAATTTGACAGGATTCTATCCATTGTGTTTAAGGATCTCCACATGTAGAGGGGGATCGGTCGAAGTGGGTCCGGAAGTAATGGAGGGAAAGCTGACTGAGCAGGTTGGTCAGCGCTTGGTTGTCAGCCACCCCAATGGGGTAGAAGAACGAGCAGTTGACAAGTGACGAGACCGAAAGCTATCGGGTGTCTTATAGCTCTCCGAGTATGAAGAACACTCGGGGGAAGGATGAAGGAAGAGGAGCGCTAATGCACCGTCTCCACCAAGGTGGCAGACGTCAAGCTGATGCAAGACGTGGCTGCAGATTCTTACTACAAGTGTCAGTATAAGCGGAAGGGAACAAGTGAAAGATATGATCGACGGCGGGGGAAATAAATGGGAGGACAGATAAGAGCGGTGGAACTGTAGGGAAACACTAGTCTTTAGTGTAGTGGGGAAAATACACCAGCTGGAATACTTGAGATGGAAGCATCCAGGGAAAAGGAAGGAATGCTTTCGCAAACGTAAGGTACGTCTATAGGATAGGAAATAGACGTTACACTCCGCGGAAAAGTTGGTGACTGGATAAGAGCGGAAAGACCTGAAGCCAAACGAAGACCCGGTGAGACAATTGGGTCAGCGCGAGATAAGCTCTAGGAAGGTGCAAAGTTGACTCAGCCAAAGTCCAGTTTGAACTGGCCCCAGGCACTGTCGAGTGCCACATGCTGTTTGGTTTAAATGTTAAGAGTAGCTCGAGTGGTGGCAATAAAGTAGGAAACGTGAGACTTTCTGTTTGAATTATGAGAAAAGACGGGGAAGGGGGTAAAGGGAGGTAAGCTCATAGGTGGGCGCGATAACGAAAAAATGTATCACGATAACCGATAAATCGATAACGGTAACCTTATCGGCGATAATCGATAACTGGCGATAAATATATCGCCCGATAAGGTGATAACCGATAAATCTATAAATCCAAAATTATAATACAATATTGATTATTTACTAGATATAGCGTTATTTTATAATACAATAGTAAGAATATTTGAATACTGTTTCTTATTTTCTTACCTGGTGAGGCTCTCCTTCATCTCTTCATAGGTTTTGAGGATCCTCCTTCCAGCTCGGACCTACCTATTTCTGCCTCCAAGGCACGTGCTAAACTGGAACCAAAAATTGAAATTATCGATTATCGCTAGTTTGGCACCAAAAGTATCAGCGATACCGATGAATCGATAACACGAGGGAAAAATATCAGATAACCGATAACCCGATATCATTATCGCGATAAATTATCGCGATAAGCCCACCTATGGGGAAGCTGAGTAAAAGACTAGTCAGTGAGCGATGAGTGGCGTCTTACCTAGTTAGGGCTCCGTTACCCCCACTTTCTCTAGCTAGGAATTAAGAGCTGGCCAGTGGTTAGTCTACGGAAAACTCGCCGGCCAGTGGTTAGTCTACGGAAAACTCGCCGGCCAGGGGAGAGGTCGGGGTACAATGTAAGAGTAGATTACAACATAGAAAATTACACGTTATGTTATTATGTAGCGTCCTATGAGGAGGTGATTGATTGTTCTCAAAGGATCTACCAATGTAGCTAAAAAAGAAATTCTCTAAAGGAATTCCGAAGTAAAAATCGTCGTGTGCACGAAAGGAGAAATGTATGATATTCAATTCTGGAGGAAGAAACCACTGATGGATTTGGCCAGAAAACAGAATTTTCACACACAGAACAAAAGACGGTTCTTTCTTTCTCGTAAATGCAGAAAGAAACCCCCCAAAAACTTGAGTATAGCTGAAAATAAAGAAAAAGACGATAATAAGATTAAAATATAAAATATAAAGTAAAAATACTACTTAGGATTGAATTTGATTAAAATAGGTGAGGTTGAGTTAGGTTCCCATAACCTTACCTAATCTAATCTAACCTTCTCTAACCTAACCTACCCTAACCTAACCTACCCTAACCTAACTTAACCTAACCTAACCTATGTAGCAGGATCCATTCGGTTTGAGTTGATTTGAAAATTTCTGCCATTATATTTCTCCTTTTTAACCCTTGGATAAATATTTTACTTTTTTTAGTTTAATTGTGTTGTTTAATTTGTTTGTGTATTTTTTTGTTTTTTAATAAAGGTAATTTTACCGATTATTTTTTAAATATATCAATAAGTTTCTTAGGAGGTTAGTTAGTTAGTCGACGTCAATCCTTCCTTTATCCAGGAGGATCCCCGACCGGATAATGAAATCTACATAAAGGTCAGTATGACAATCATTGGTCGACCCGAGGGCAGCAGGGGCGGTCCTCCTTTGGGAAGAGGTGGCAGGAAGTATTATATTTTTGACACCAAACAGCGTTCAGTGGAACCTGTGTTGTGCCGGGGCAGAGGGACCTGTTCCACGTCAGAAGTATGTGGATATAGATACCCATCGGTAGGATTCCTTGGAACAGAGAGTGTGTGTGTGTTGTGCTGCGAAGACGGGAGAGGAAAGAAAGCAGTGTTGTAATTGACTATGTGTGTGATGAGAAGTGTAAGATCTACCCACCCGAATACAGGGCTGAGCACAGCGCGTCCATCACTCGGTAACCAGATCTATCCGTGCGCTTACGTTTGTGTCCGCTCTTGCTTAGATCGAACCCAGTACCCCAACGTTGGGAGACCAACGCCATATCCACTCTGCTAGCATGAGCTCTTTCTTGGGAGGTCATCAACTATGATTGATATTTCGGGGGGAGGGGTCATCTTCTAGGATTGTAATTTTTTAGGGAGTTATTAATTAGGAATGTTCTCTGGGGTCGTTGTCTATGAGTGATCTTGGATCCTCATCCCCCCCCCTTTCACTCTGTGTAAATGTTCTTGCAGAATAACGCCTCCACTAGAGGTCAACAGAAGGACGGAACTTGCTTCCGAGCCACAAGAATAAAAGTAATGACAAAAAATCAATTCTAATTGATGGAAAACTCCCTTAATAAGCTTTCCCAGCCCTGTAGCAATGTGGGACATTAGGCTGTCGAATTTCCTCCTTCAACAAACTCGCCGAAGAGCGAGATTAATGAACTAGGCCGAAGCTTTACGTGTGTCCAATTAAATATACCTCAAGCTCGCTTACTTGATAATTAATTAGACCTGATTCCAGATAGGGAAATTAGGCATTATTTGGCAGTAGTTCCTCCATTCCTCCTCTTCGAAAAGACGGCGGATCGGCTGTATGATCTTCCTTAGTGAAAGCTAATCTACTCCTGCCTACCTTTCAGAAGAAGTAAGTTGAGCGCGAATTAGCCTCCTCTTCCCCAGCTACTTGTTGTCCTGCTCCTAAGCTTTCATATTTTGCTTTCAAATCGTTTGAGGTCAAATGTATTTAAGTAATTTGGATACCGATGGAGGAATCGAATCCATATGGGTTTTTCTTCATATTCTTTAAAAAAACCCTGTTTTCTTGGTACCTAAACTACCCCGCTTATATTAGGAATTACTCGGTGCTGGTACATTTCTGTCTTGTTTGAGGGTGGACAATACTACCATTCCAAACAACTCACCATACAGCCTGCCCTCGAGGTATAGATCCACTTCTACTCAAATTTTGTCTATTTTTTTAAATTTATTGTCAGACGACTTAACTGTTTTAGTCGTATGCTTGATATTTTACCTGATCCTCAGTTCGGAGTCATACAAGGTGTCTACACTGTTGATGCATTAGGTCAGGGTTGTTTCGTTTGAGTTAAGCTCTCTTTTTGATCATGTAAACCATAAAGGTCTTTACATTGTAAGGAAAATAGAGATCGGTGGTAATTTCCTTACATTTCTTACTGAATTCTTATCGAATAGGCATCGAATTATTACTGATAGAAATTCAGTACCCTACCATTCACTAGTTCTCACGGCCTTTGACTCACCGCCACTTCATGACTCCACGATTCCGAACAACGATGAACAATCTCAGGAGTCGACACACTCTTTCATTACTCGCCTGCCTAAGTTAGTAATGGTATCAATTCCGGTCTGCTGTAAATAAAACTAGTCTCATTGTGTGTTTCCATATCTAAGGGTGCTGTTACGTTAATAACCATCATCACCACCACCTCTTTCTTTATTTTCAGCAAAACTCATGCAACTAGCAATGCCCCATTTCTCTGCCCTTGTTTGGTTACTCGTTGTATTATGCACTTTCTACGCATTTTCATTTCTTCCTACATCACACTTTTTAAGGTTTTAGGGTTTTCTCGTTGATTTTTATCTTTTTAATAATTATAATAAAGTTTTCCACGTTTTGTAGTACTACAAGAATCGTTTTCATCATAAATATATTATCAGTTGTTATATCAAATTTATCTCAATCAATGATGTCAGATGGACAACCACATTTTGACCTAGATTCCACTATCAACAATATCTCAAAAGTGAAGGTGCTGGGAGAGAAAATAATATAAACATATGTGGCTCTAATGAATCGAGTCGACCGCATAAGATGAAGTAATTTTGTTCCTCGTCTTTCCCAAGTTCCGTTCAAACGATCCTCCTGGCTCAACAAACTTCGTTTCATGGGTCTATACCAATCTTGGTCCCCAAGTGTTCATGTCCTAGGTGAGCGTGCTCAGGGAGGTGTTCACGTGAAAACAGATGTATATGCGTATGTGTATGTGTGCTCAGGGCATTTTCGACAGCCTCTTTACATTGCACCATTTGACAAAAGGTCTCTTTGTTTTCTACCCCGTGAGACATTCCTTATATCAAAGGCAATCGAACAAATAGCAACGGATCTCTTGCCTCGACTTGACCCAAGCACATTCAATTCTTGCCACAAACACGTTTAATTCCTGCCTCATCCATACCTGTTTAATTCTCCACTCAAACAGGTGAAATTCCTATCCTAAACACGTTCAATTCCTAACCCGAACAAGTTTAAATCCTGTTCCAAACACGTTCGATTTCTGTCCCAAACATGTTCAATTCATGGCCCAAACACGTTAATTTCCTGCCCAAACGGGTCCAATTCCTGCACCGAACTCGTCTCTTCTCGTTCCTTCTCGAGTTGTATTTTTGTGTTGGCGATTTTGCAATCGGAGTCATTTTGTCCGCTATTCCTGCATAATTGGGCGGCAACCTGATAAAGTTGTGTTGCATCTCTTGAACGCGATTGTGCAGTGTTGACACGAGTTTTTTCTTTGTTATCACAAATGATTTGTGATAAAGGATGAAGATATGAAATTGTCGAAATTAACTCACATGGGGTATGATTAATCGCTGGGTGGGAGTTCGGTTGGGGCATGTAGCGCCCCCTATTCGAAACCAGTATTGAAATGCAGACACTCAAAACCCGTAGGAAAGGTTCATAGATTACTATTATTTCGTAGTAGTGAAGCAGAATGGAGGTGACAAAGTGTGGAAAGTGTGTAGTCGAAGTAGACTCCTTAGGACATTTGGCGTTTTGCAATTGAGGGGAAGCTAATTTTGTTCACTGCAACTCATTATTTTATGTTGAAGGGAACTTGTTCCAACCCACCCTTTCCCCATTCCAAAAATCGGCCCCAACAAGTCCTGTGAGGTCTCCTTTCTTCCTCTGTCTGTCACCCGCCCTGATCCACATCGTAATCACCAGCTTCCTTTGCTACGCAGTCGTTTGCCGTCCGCCGATACGACGAATTGGACCACAACGTTGAGAAGACTAAATCGCGACGCCACCTTCGGGATGCTGTCGATACAGACCACCTAAAACTGATAAAACGCGATAAGGAGATATGAAAGGGAGAGGGGGCAGTAATCCTCTCTTAGGTGGGGGCTAGCAATGATTCCCTGTTTAAATGGTCTATTGGAAGCGTGCTTCCCCCCCCCCCCACCCACCCACACACACACCACTCTCCAGTACCGTGCATGAGCGATTGCTGACACAAGAAAACCATGTGAACACAGCCCGCATCTATTTTGCAGAGAATGCTTTCGAAAGCCATAGTTCCCATAGAAGTTGGTTTACATTTCTCTCATTTAACCATATTACGATAACTCTCTGGACCTCCAGCACATTAAAAATCACTCCCTTCCCCGCCTCCTGCATCTCTCTCGTTATAATGCGTCGCGTCGCGTCGCACAGTAGGGTAAGTAACGAATCACGCATTAATCTTACAAACTCCCACACTCGCATGTGAGGAAGAGAGAATGTGTTGATGTTTATGGCTCCCCGGGACCAGATTGAATCTCTGCTCCTTCCGACCGCTTGGGAGATTAAGGGAGGAGGAAGATTTGATTCTACAGCCTGTAGGACCACCACCGTTACCACAATTAAGTGGGACTGAGCTTTCTGTGAGGCTGTTCTGATGAACCAGGTTAAGGTGGAGGGAGGCTGTTGCATGCTGTAGGAATTTTATAACCCCCCTCCTGTGCTAGCGATTCATGCAATAACTAGGAAGAAGTAGTTCTATTGCAACTTAATCTCACACGGAATACATCAAAGTGAGGTGGTTCCACACCAAGCTTGAATCCGAGTGGGGTGGTTCCACACCAGGATTGAATCCAAGTGGGGTGGTCGTCTCATCTCCACTTGGGAATAACTGACCACTCTACGATCCCTTGTCTCTTCCACTACAGGGTGGCTAGAGTTTTAAAAAAACACACCTTTGCCTAGTAGGTCATGTGAGTGAAAAGACAATGGACATTGGACATACAAAGTATTGATGATATATATATATATATATATATATATATATATATATATATATATATATATATATATATATATATATATATATATATAGTTAATAGCTCCCAAAAAGAAAAATTGGTATCACAACCGGGTGAATACTATTTGGAACAAATTATTTGAAACATAGAAGGTTTAATAAAGAAAATGGGATTTTTAGAAACGGAGAAAATAGGGTAACTGTTTTAACCGCTATATGAAAGTGAATAAAGAAGTTGGGTTTAAACCTGTGTTGTGAAGCGCTCTTCGCTATCAGAACCACGACGCTCATCGACTGAGTCAACATCCTCAACCGCTTAGGGGTTGAGATTCGCTTTTCGTATCACCTAAGCATAAGATACCCCGAAACCTACACTTGAAGATGTTACCCCGAAACATACACCTGAGGATAAGCTACCCCGAAACCTATACCTGAAGATAAGATACCCCAAAACATACACCTGAGGATATGTTACCCCTAAACATACACCTGAAGGTAAGCTGCCCTGAAGCCTACCCCGAAACCTACACTTGAAAATAAGCTACCCCAAAACCTACCCCCGAAGATAAGCTATCCCGAAACCTACGCCTGAAGATAAGCCACACCAGATTTTTTTTCACTTGAAGATAACCCACCCTAACAATGAATGACTCTTTCCATTTTAATATGAATGATTGAATAACATTTATTAGCTAACCTGTAAATAATCATAAACGAGATATTAATTTATTAATACTGAGATAAAGGACCAAATATTATATTCTGACCTACCAAAGAGATAACAAAGATTAGTTGGTTAAGAAACATAAAAGTGACACCCCTTAAATTTGGACGTGCCTCTAATATACAAAGATTAACAAATGCTACGCAATCGATAATTAAAAGATTTAAGAACCTCAGGTGATGAAAGATCACGCTCGACAATAGTTCGAGTTCTGATTTTCTCAGTGAAGCTAACGTGGTTCCTGGGAGAGTTGAGTAACTCCTAATGAGAAACAAGGTCAACATATCTGAGTCGCGTGCTCTCTTTTACTCTGACTTATGAGTATGTGACCTTACCACCCACAAAGTTTTCAACAAGTGGGGGAATCCGACCCATAGTTAGTTTTCTTTTAATAATTCCCGTCCTAACTTTGTGAGTACCTTGGCAATAATATCAATTGAAGGGGAATGTAAAACAACATAGGGGTTTCAAATTACGTTAAAACTGGCCGAATAATTACGGTATTATTGCCCAAAAAAACTCATTGAAAAGTAAAATGGTTATATCCGACCGACCGACAGTGTCTAAAATGAGCAGTAGTGAAATCAATGGGGAATAAAACTTGACGCAAGCGGGCGATACTAAAAGGTCTTACTTATCATTGCGTTGATTGATGGCAACGGACGGGATGGAATGATTGACGCGTGAGTTACTCATGGAAAATGCAGCTAGTGAAAATGGTGCAGAGGCAGAGGAATGGCTGACGACGGTAAAAATCTTTCCATTCGAATATCTTCATGAATGAGGAGAAAACCTGTGATGACATGAGAGTGAAGGACGACGGTAGTTAGCGGAAAGTAAAAAATAATTATGGTTATACTCGTAAAACAGACACAAAAAGTCTTTCTGCGTTCGGTCCGTTGTGTGCCTCTCCTCTGGCGAAGTGAGACCCTTGTCAAATTTCCGTAGTAGAATCTTTCGACGTGTCCCCCAACAGGGGCAAATGCGCGGGCGAATTGATGGGATAGAGAAGGCAAAGCTGCGATAGCTTGAAAATTTTAGTAGTAGAGCTCTCGCAATAAATTAAAAAATAAGAGCGCTCTACTACTCCGCTAGGTAAGTACCATGAAGATGGTCAGGCCCGCTCTCACGGCCCCTTGAGGCTCTGTGAAGGTACGTGCATTCCTGGGAATGGGTCATGTATGGATGGTATTTAAGGGGGCTAATTTGGGAGAATTTGCATTCCAATTTGTTGAGGATAATAGTACACAAGGTCCAGCTAGATGCCCGCCTCTCTTAATGTTTGTAAACTTTCGACCATGGGAATGTTTGTGGACGCGATGGATTACAATCTTCCGGGACTATATTCCTTCCCAGAGAGAGAGAAAGAGACAGAGAGAGATGGCGTAATATATCCTAAGTAGAAGATCAACCTGTGATCTATAGTCTTAGAGAAGCAGGGAGAATCATTTGGACTATGTAATCGCCCTCAATGTAGAGGTAAATTTCTAAAAATTGGAGCGAAAAATTCTGATGTTTTTCAAAGGAAAACTCGACAACTAAGACTCTTGAATGGAGAAAACTGAAAATTATAACAAGACCAGGCAATGGCTTCGCCACTTTTCCTACGGGGGGAGCTTGCGCTTCGCTAATAAGATTAAAATTTAAAATCTAAAAAGAGCAGCCATGGTTAAATTTTTATAAATTTTCTGAACTTCGTCAATTCTAATAATTTTAAAAAAGAACTCTAAACTAAATTTCGTCCCTTTCAAAATATCACGTTGCTAAAATATAGAGTTATAGAAGAAGAAGATATATAAAAATAAATTTTCTGAACTTCATTTGTAATTCTTTAGGGTTAAAAAAAATTAAAAAATTTCGATATTTATTTTTATTCCTGAACTTCACCATTTTGTTTTTTGACATTATAAAAGAATTATTAGAAATAACTTTGATAAGAAAAAACATAAGTCATAACCATACTAAGATGAAATTATTATTCAAATACTCAAAAAAATCCCCTTCTTAAATTATAGAGTTAGTGAAGTGATGATGATGATGATGATGATGTCCGATTCAGGAGGCATTTTGCAAGGGTATAGAGGAGGTGGGCGGTTCTTAGCAATGGTCTCAAAGGTTAATTTTGAAAGGTCGAAAGGCATAGAACGAACGGAGGAAGGGTGGGGAGAGAAGCGGACCATCCTGCTGAATATCGCACTAGGTAGCATATTGATACGGTTCTTATAGCAACGGTTACTACCTCCCCCACTGTACGTTGCAAGTTAATTGATGGTTGTACCATAAAGGCCATTTGTACCACTACGGCAGTAGTGAAGGTTAATAGAGCCAATTGCAAAGTTATTTATAGGACTTTTAGGATTTTGTAGGACTACTAGATCCAACCATTTTCTTCGTAGTCATGAGGGGGCGTCTCCCGGGAACCCCAATGAAGTGGGGGGGGGGGGTTGCCCATTGTCATAGCAACCGCATGCCATGGATGCGGCCCCTTCAGTTTAAATGGCAATGGTATACTCGAGTTATATAGCCCCTACCCATATTTTTCCATGTCCTAACTTCACCATTTTTTCAAGAAACACTTTTAGAAACTTTCAAAAAAATAATAATAATTAAATCGAGTAGAACTTTTATTGATTAAAAAGTTGAAACGAAAACCAACGGTTTAAAAAAAAATGGTCATAAAGTAGTGAAGTTAGTTGAAGAGAATTTTTTTATAATATAGCTCAAGCAAAATGACCTTATCGCTAGGGACTAGGTGAGGATATGGAGGGAGGAGTGGGGGATACTCGTCTGACTCTGCATCCTATTCCGGACCGTAGGTAAGCCACAACCTCTATTGGGATAATAGATAAACAAAGTCAACAGACCTAAGTCCCGTGCTCTCAATTATTCTAACTTATGACCTTCAAAGCTTTTTAATAATTCCCGGACTAACCTTGGGAGGACCTTGGCAATTTTACCCTCCTGAAAAAGAATGTAAAACATCAGAAGGGTTTCAAATTTCGTTAAAATCGGCCGAATAATTACGATGTTATTCCCTCAAAACTCATTGAAAATTAAAATGGTTGCCATCCGATCGACCCACAGACCTACGGACCGACATAGTAGCATATAGAGTGCCTTGCACACGACTTAAAAAAAGCGAGTACCCAAATTGAGACTTCCTCGTATTCGTTGAATACCCGCACATTGACAAGGATCAGTTTCATGCCCTGATACCCACCGCCCAGCCAGACGAATTCCGACCACGTATCGGGTGTCATTCAATGGGTAATCAGTGCAGCAGCTGCACGCGGCTCACTCAGCTGTGGCCTGAAAATGAAGTTTCAGCTGTAAAAGGAGTCAGCCGTCGTGCGAGGAGGAACAGCAGTAGTAGTCCCCCAACCTGCCTTCATCCAGGCGGATCCCGACATGGTAATGAAATAGTCATAAAGGTCAGTATGGCAATCGCTGGTGTGCCCGAGGGCACCAAGAGCCAGTCCTGGTTGGGGAGGACTGCCAGGAAGTATTTTGTTTTGAAAGCAAACAGAGTTCAGGTGGAACCTTCGTCGCCCCGGGGCAGAGGGATCTTTCCCGCTTCAGAGGTACGTGGGTATAGATACCCCTCGGCAGGATTCCTTGCAACAGAGCGTGTGTGTTGTGCTGCGAAGACGAGAGATGAAAGAAAGCAGTGTGTAATTGGCTGTGTGTGTGTAATGAGAAGTGTAAGATCTACTCACCCGAATACAGGGGTGAGCACAGCGCGTCCACCAATCGGTAGCCAGACCTCTTCGTGCGCTAACCTCTGTGTCCGCTCTTGTCGGAGTAGTTATTGATGGAGACCGGATAGAGACGGCATCCTGACTCTTTCCTGAGACTGAATCATTTCCAAGGCGGTCGTTTTAAGAAGAGACACAAAGCACCCTGTAAAAATAAGAAGTTGAAGCCCAATGAAGATGCGTATGACCTTGTTAGTGTCCGTTATGATGAGATCTTTAGAAAAAGGGAGTAAAACGGTATCATCATGAGGCTCCTCCTGGTCTATCTCCAGGGAAAGAAGATTAAGTAGCGTAACGACGCGAGCAGAGCGAGCGTGGGTGTTTTTCATACCCACGACGTTGTAATGTGGGAAGATTTGAGGAGAGAGAGACTATTTGATACAGCTCACAACGAGAAACAACAATACTTATCCAAATGACTTTTTGTGCTCTTTAAATCTGATATGCATTTTTTTAGACTACATTTGCACACAAAATAAGGTCAGATTTAAATAAAACACTTAAATGTAGAATTAAAATGTATTTTTTACTTTCAAACTAGAGTTGGGACTTTCGTGAAATAATTACCGAAGCGACTCTATGGCTGGAGACAGAGATTCAACATGGCTGTAGAACGTTATAGAGGAGTATCATTTGATCTAGATACTCTTAGATAGCCAACTATAAAAGTGAAGTAAATAAGGGAATATAGAAGTAATTGATGGTCTGCTATGTATAATGTGGTCATTGAAACTTGCATATAACAGTGACCATGATCGAAGTTGGTCGAGACATTTCATGGCGAAATACCATGGACATAATGCATGCTTTTTCAGGGACTTTTTAATAAATTTAAGATCGACTTCTTGTCGAAGGACTCGATGAGGGAGTAAACTACTTCCCTAGCTTAGTGAGGGATGGAGGCGTTAAAAAGTGACCCCCAAAGTAGCTCCGTTAAGTGTTCAGCAAAAGTGAGAGTACTAGTTGTCCATGAATATAAACAAGTTCCTTATGATGGTTATGGGAAAAATCAGTCGCTAAATCTGAGATTTTAACCGAGTGAATTATTAGCCATCAACAGGGTTTCAATGGCTCAGTGGATGCTAACCTCTTAACTACAAACAATTTATTTTTATAAGGAAAATTAAAATCATCTAAATCAAAACAACGCATGTTTAAGGAGAGAGCTGACAAAAAGCTCTCTTAATAAAAATAGGAATAGTGATAGAGGATAACAAAATGAAAGCGTCAACCTCAATACTGGGAGCGTTATAAATCTACATAAACGGTTCATTCAAATTACATATGTAGTAAAATATATAACATTGAACTCTAATGAAGATGCGGCGGCTATGCTCTTGTTGGTGCCCGTTTACAATGCGATCTTATAAAATTTAAATCAATGTGTAGACAATATTGCATTTCATTGCATGCGATATTTATGTTGTGGAAATTCCACTCTAAACGTCATTCATGGTCTCATGAACCTCGAAAGGCAAGATTTTTAGTGAATATGAATTTAGATGTCCTGGAAATATACTAGGGTAAATATTTGGATAGATGTTTGTCTAAATAATTGTGTGGATGTTTGGGCAAAAAGTTTCTTCATTGTTCAAACATCGAAAAATGATTTTAATGCGACAAATTTGTGCCGTTATTGCCCCACCAATCTCTTGCTCAAGCACAGGCGACGGAATCATTGCCTCATCAACGAATGGCCGAGTGGCGTGCTCAGTAGAGGCTCACTAATTCCGTGTTTTAATTAATATCCATAAAGGTTCGTCTTCATTGGACTAAACATAGTTTACCCATTTTCGCTTCTTCTAACTTCACCACTTTGTTTGCAACCCAATTTTAAGTAAAAATGCTTCCGATGGTTTTTCTTCCCATTTCCCTTCCCCTAAAATCGTGTTGACAGACCGCTTTCATTTTCAATCCAGTGAGAAGCAGCACATAAAGATTGGAGTACCTCTCTGAGCATTTGCAACGTGACGTCACACTGCGCGATACAACGATGCTTGTTGCAATGATGACAACAACGCGGCTCGGGTGAGCAATGCTCTTAACATCTGGCAGGGCGCGGGTAGCTGGAGAGAAGAGAGAGAATGAGAGAGAGACTACGAGAGCGCGAGAGAGAAAGAGGCAGACAATTAGTTTAAGAGAAGAGACAGACAGACAGAAAGAGAAATAAACTTGAGAAGAGAGATTAGAAGAGAGAGGGAAAGAGAGACAGACAGAGGGAGGGAGGGAAAGGGAGATGGATATAGAGTGGGGGAAATAAATATTCGTACACCCAATAAATTGTTTATTAATAACCTTAAAAGTATCTAAATAACTTTAGAATAACGTGCACTATTTTGAAATGAAGAAACGCAAACTTCAGCTGAAATACATTACAATTTAAATTATTCAAATTGAATAAGGAGAAGGGTATTTGTACATAAAAAGTAATATATAGTAAAATACTAATTACAAACTTTTAGAGGAAAACTGTGGTTGCATGAATAGTCAAGAATATTTTAGAATGTTCAACTAATGTCTTCAGCAAGTTTTGAACTTAGTTCGACGTTAGACAACCATTCATTGTATTTTCCTGATGCAGCAAGGTTGTCACCATGGCTAAAACGAAGAAACTTTCTATAAAATGTAAGAATGAAATTGTTAACCATTACAATGAAGAGTTGAGTTAGCGAAATATATCAAATAGGTTAAATATTCCGTTTAGTACCGATGGTTCTCATATTTTAAAATGGAATAAGTGGTAATGTGCACAATCTTCCTAGAACTAGCGGGATTTGCTTGTCAGGGTGCTGCCGTGGGCTAGCCAGGGGCCTAATTTAAACCCCATTGAAAATTTATGGCGCAACTTCAAAAATCAGGTTCAATTGCGAGACCCCAAGAACAACGGAGTTGAAGGTCATATGCAAGGAAGAGTGGGCGAAAATATCAACATAAACAAACCTGCAAAACAGTTGTCGCAATTATGAAAAACGTCTATATGCGGTTATTGCTCCAAATGGTTATGGAACTAAATACTGACTTGGAGTACATCTATAGGAATACTTTTTCCTACTTAATTTGAATTATTTAAATTTTAATGTATTTCACTTTAAGTTTGATTTTGTTCATTTCAAAATAACGTACTTTATTCTAATCCCCATCTTTTATATAAGTTTTGTGATTTGGACACTTGTAAGGTTATTAATATACATTTTTTTTCTGGTGTACGAATATTTACCGCAATATATATATATATATATATATATATATATATATATATATATATATATATGAGGAATTAAACCACATTCTCCGAAGACAATTTGATTCAGAACAGTTTCGGTTTATCTCACACCCTTTTTCAACTGACACTGGGTAGAAAATATAAGAGAAGTGCATATAAGCATAACACAGGATCCCCTCTTTTTTCCCCCAATCTTCTACTTGTGGCTAATCTGGGGGGGCGGGGGGGTTAGGCCTAAACATATTGAAGGGCTGACATTTAACTATTTTGTTTATATGCTTTCTTATTACAGGATTAAAAGAAAATTGACCCTCAGATAGATTTAAATTAGGAACTGACGATATCAAGCTCGATTCTACGATTCTTCTCTTAACATAGTTAGCCGATTTAAATACCATTTTACTTCCATTGAAATCGATCGTATGATTCTTGTCTCTAACATGACAAAATATTCCACTGCTTTCGCTGCCCACTCTAATATCTCTTTTGTGTTCGTACAATCTCTTGTCTTTATTTCTCCCTGGTTCTCCTATATAAACTTTATGGCAATCGTTGCATGGTATTGCATATACTCCTATGTTATGATTCTCTTTGGGTTTCCTGGCCATATTCAATTGGTTTAAGGAATTAATATATTTAAAGGCTAGGTTTATACCCGCTTTTCCAAATATGTCCTTTAAACTATTTAATTTATTATTAAATGGCAATGTTATACATTTGTTGAAGTCGTTAGTGCGGGAAGGCTTATTACCATAGAATGTTTTCCTAGCTGCAAAATGGGCAGACGATATGAACCAATCGGGATAATACAAATTAGAAAAAATGGTCCTGATAATGACAATTTCTTCATCTAAATAGGAAGGATGGCATATTTTGTATGCTCTAAGGAAAAGGTTAGAAATTACCGATTTTTTAACAGTATTATCGTGAAACGAAAAATAATGTATATAGGCATTCGAGTGGGTTGGTTTCCTATACACGTCAAGTTTTAATTCATGGTGATCTTTATTAATGAGGACATCTAAAAAGGGTAATCTATTATCATATTCCCATTCATATTTAAATTTGATGGAGACATGCAAATTATTCAAATTTTTAAAAAAGGTATCAAAATCATGGCCATTAGGCCAAACAGAAAATGCATCGTCAATGTACCTTAACCATATAAAGTTAGGGGGAGAAATTGTGGGAAGGAGTTCAGTCTCAAATTATTCCATGAAGAGACATGCCAATATCGGAGATAAACTATTTCCCATGCTAAGGCCAAATATTTGTCTATAAAACTCATTATATACTCGAAACACATTGTCAGAGAGACATAATTCAACTAAATCGATAAATTTACTCGTAGAAATGGGAAGATCCAAATTAAGTCTAGGCATGATTTCCCGCAGAAGGCCCATGGTTTTGTTAACCGGAACTTTGGTAAACAAAGAGTTTACATCAAAGCTCACAAGTTTTCCATCCAGTAATTGCAAGTGGTTGAGGCGGTCAACGAAATCTTGAGTGTTCTTAATGTGTGCAGATGAGATTCTTCCTACTGCTGGAGATAAATGCTTGGCGAGCCATTTGGAGAGCTTATAAGTGGGAGAATTAATATTGGAAATGATTGGGCGTAAGGGACATTCCTCTTTGTGGGTCTTTGGGAGCCCATACATATAGGGAAGTGAAGGGTTCGTACTCCTGAATTGTTTAATTAAATCTGCGCTTTTCAATATTCACTGTTTGGAACCCTTCTCCGTCCTAATTATATCGAGCATTGGCTCACATACATACAAACTCTCCAAATGATTGGCCTCATTTTCGGTGTAGATAGCCTTTTTACCAACGTCCCTATTGATGAAGCCCTTCAAGTGTTAGTGAATTTATTAGATGACCCCAAATTAAACCTCTCAATGTCCAAAAACAAAAATTGTCAAACCATTTAAAATGTGTATTACGGATAATGTATTTAACAGTGGCTTGGTCTTCCTTCCTCCCGGCATCTTCAGACGAAAGTCTTCTTTGTTCTTGAGGCGGTGGGACTTGCCTCCTTTACCGGTTTAGCGATGAGCAAGGATAGTGAAGAATGAAGCTTAAATAAGAAGGCGCCAAACTTTATTCTTCGATACCCTCGTTAGTCGCTCAACCGCTTCACGGGTAAAGGAGACACTTCCAATGTAAAATGGAACATCACCACAGCCTCGAGAACAAAGAAAACCAGTCTAAAGATCCTTGAAAAAAGGCGAAAGCTCACGACTAAATTAAGTCTCAGTTTATAATTAAGTACAAATAAAATGGATCTTCTTAGACTTATTTTTCATATCCAACCAGATATAAAAAATATAGCGATATATATTTTTTATCTTTGTCTATAAATGCATCTAGTTTGATTTTTCTTTTCTTGTCTCGTTTCTTCTAGCAATGTGTTCTGGCCGTTTCCTCTTCCGATCATTCATTCTTTTTACTATATATGTCACCCTTGTTTGCGAGGTATTCCTAACACTTAGCACGCATCGTTCCATTTTCTCCTTGTTGTCGACAGTTTTTTCGTTATTTTTTGTGTTCGGTGACCATGTCGCTTCTGAAGATGCAGCTAACATTTCCCTACCGTTCTCCAGCCTGCATTTGTTCTCCTTATTTCCTTTCTCATGCTCCCAGCTGGACTCACAAGCTGCCTTATCTATAAGTAGTCTTATACCTTTTAAGATTTTATCATTAATTCTAATTGTTTTCTTTTGCCAAATTATTGATATTTTTTTTATCTGAAAAGTTCATTTTCTTGCTATATATTAAACTGGCTTGTGACAATTATGTTATCATTAACATCAATTTTTATGTTTTTGAAGCAACTAATATTGGCATCAGTACAGCGAAGTTGGCAAATATCTCCAAATAATTCTGATTTCCTGATGCTCCCAGTGCAAAGTCCTGAAAATCCTCTTAGGGCGCTATTGTAATCTGTGACCGTTTTTCAATGGTATTTTTCCTTCCTTCTTTCATGCGTCGGTGAGGTCAATATTGTGCTATTCCACCCACTTAAGTTCTTCTTCCATTTCTTTCAAGCTCATTGTCATTTAAGTGGGTCTGATTATTGTACGTAACCAGAGCTGCCAACCATTGGCAGCCGGCTCTCTAAACTTGGCGGATTCTTAGCCCCTCGACCTCAAGCTTACCCCACCGATGCCACGGGGAGAGGTTCACTCGCCTCGGGGGAATGAGTGTCATGTATCTATATACAAATCCTTAAATAGGGTTCAGCATTTATCTAATAGTTTATGTAGGGTTTTACAATGATTTCCTTTTTATCGTGTTTGTAACTAAAAGGAGTCTACTGATTCTCTTTCTCTTTCGGAGGCCGGGTGAAGGCTACGAGGCAGAAATGACGATTATTGACAGCTTGACGCGAGACGAGACAGTAAACAAATTGATTTGAAGAAAAACGCCTTGGACCACACCCTCCCTGTAGTATTGTGGTGTTACAACACTCATTGTGTTGTTAGTTGCGCATCGTAGATCACTGTATGTAATAGCACTCATACCTTGGTACATTAGTGGGTCACTCAAAATAGTTTTTTGACACTGAAAATGGAGTATCAAAACAGGCTTGAACACTAGTGACCCTCAACAACATAAAACCCGTTGAGGAAGGAAAGCATTCGAATAAATTCAAGACCGACCGAGAGAAATGGCCCTTATATAACATGTACCTACACAAGTTAGACTGAAAGTATTGCATGTGTTATGTGAAGTGCCATTTGTTTTGGCAGTTTAGAGAGAGAGGGTTAAGTTCAGTTATGCAGTATGGCCGCGCGTGGCATAGCAGCTGCGTCATGACCTCGCCCTGGCACTGTTCGTTACTGCCAGAAATAATAGCGCGACAGCTCCTTTTGCTGCTGTTTGTTTTAGCCTTGAGTTTTTTTTTCTGCGTGATTTGCCTTTAGATATTTGCTCGTTGCTTCGGAGCCCATATTCCCTCGTTGGATTACATACGTTCGGCAGTATATTTGACCGTTTGTTTGTCGTGATATTTAGGAATGAATTTACCTTGCGCCAAGGACCACTTGAGTTTATGATGGTTTTTCCCTCCCCTACACTGCGGAGCTCTTTAAGTGTTAAAATCTCATTAAGAGACAAATGACAAGGGCATCGCCGCTACGTTCACTGGATATTGGAAAAATCCTTGAAATTTGTGGAGATCTCGCCCAAGAACAAGTTGTCCACAAAATATAGAACCCAAAAGAAACTCAAATAATTTCTAAATGATACATCCAATATAAAAAAAATATTATAATATTCATAAGGAAAAGAATTATAATTTAATATTTGTTTATTTTTTCTAGAATTATTTGTTTTAAAAGTATATCATTGCACTTAGAACATTTATCTCCATTCGTGAGCGAGACAAGAAAAGCCATCGGGTCCAATTAATTCCTTCTTCAGAGATGTTTGCCTTCCAGTTTTGAGATCATTGGGCGGATGTATATTTTTCAAAAGCCCCCCTCCCTTCCGCGCCTCAGGGCAGGTGTAAAGAGACCAGGGGATCCTCTCAACAACCTTAACTCTTGAACTTGCAGTCCCGGGAAAGAATTTCCTCGCATCGTAGTCTAAATCCCCGAACGGATAATGAAATGCAAATAAAGATCAGTATGACAATAGCAGGCAAACTCGAAGGCACCAGGGGCCGGTCCTAGTTGAAGTAGGGAAGGTGTCGCGTAGTGTTGTGTTTTAATGTCAACCAGCGGCCATAGGTCCCTTCCGAGTTCCGCGTCAGTGGTATGTAGCTATGGCCCCCTAGGGAGCTATAGTACTCCATCTACAGGGTTCCGTAACAGAGGAGAGAGTGGGTTTGTTGTTCTGCGAAGGCGGGTAAAGAAATGATAGCGGTGCTGCCATTGGCTATGTGTGTGATGATGCGTATGAAGCTCCCTATCAATGCAGGGGACTTCAGTGTATCCACCAATGGGCGGTCAGCTCGTGGCGTCATGGACAGTTTTCTGTCCGCGCTTGCTGGGGTTGAACCCGTGCCTCGACGCTATAAGTCCAACGACGTACCTACAAAGCTAGCGAGAATTTAAAAATCACGTAAGAAATTCTCGCAATATTATCATTAAGAGCAGTGCCAAGGGGAGAAGTGTAGGAAGAATTGCCCAGTCGGAAAATAAAGGAGCCTTGCACCGGTGGCACTGACTCGACTTCGTATATGTGAGAGGACGGGACCCTCAACCCACTCGGCTATCTCTGTGCTTAAAAGAAACCTCCGCTTGATTTTTATGACTCTTGTCAACGTGAATATTCAGAATGAGGAGACTTATTTGGTGAATTGAGGATTATTATCAATGGACCGAATTCCTTTTTTGTAATAACTGACCGGATTATCAATGGACCGATTTTTTTTTTAATTAACTAGGGGGGATTATTAATAAACCGAATTCTGTTCTCTCCTTTTTATGTACTGACAGGATTGTCAATGGACCGAATTATGTTTTTAATTAACTGAACAGATTATCATTGGACCGAATTCTTGAAAAAAAAATTATTTAGTGACAGATTGAATTAAAAATGTGTTTCCTGTTGAGTAAGCAAGAGAGGGAAGGAATCCAGTGCAGCCGGAAGCTTTTATTCCACACACAAGTTATCTTCCTTCCCTCATGGCTTCCCTATCGAGCTTGCTAGACAGCCTGTTATTGGAACGAAAACACGTGTAAATTAATTCTTAATATTTTATTTACATTTTGTGTACAGTTGCGGCAGTTCTCGAACCAAATTATTCGGACTTTCATTCAATAAATGCTTATTTGTTTCAATATTCACTTGTATTCGTGTAAATGGAACTCTATCGTTTGTTTCTGCTTTAAAAAAAACGCCGTTTTCAGTTAAATTACGAAAATATCTGTTAGTAAGCGTTTTTTGTTAGGTAATATTGCAGATTGGTATGCAACTTGAAATATCTTTGAGCTGTGATCTGACTTCTGTTACTGATTAGTAATTTAGCATAGTTGGTAACCTGTCTGGTGCTCCAACTTGACTATAACCTCTAGGCCAGGGGTCTCCAAACTACGGCCCGCAGGCCAGATCCGGCCCGCAAGGTGAGTTCATCCGGCCCGCCGCTGCACTGTGCCACAAATGATCACATACATCAAAAATGAAGTATGTGAATTCAGCACATCGGACGAGGCTGACCGATGAACATTTGAAAGTAATTCTCTTGATTGGATGCAGCAATTACAAAGCGAATATTGCTGAGATTTTAAAAGTTGGCCGCCAGGTTCACAAATCTCACTAACCTTTTTCGCTGCTTAGTTTGTGAGACTCGGATATGTGCGCTCTGAGTGCGATAATACTATCTTATTGCTAACGACGCCTTCTTTGATAACTTTTTGGTAAATAAATATGTTTGTTGTCTTTATTCTTTGTGTATTTTGTGTATTGGTAAATAAATATGTTGGTTGTCTTTATTTTTTGTGTATTCACTCTATTGTATTGAACAAAATGGTCATGCGGCCCGCGCTCGTCATTCTCCGTTATCTGGCCCACTGTGATAAAGGTTTGGCGGCCGCTGATCTAGGCTAACAATTCATCCCAGTTATGTTCATTAACGTTTAACCATAATAAATATAAACAATGTCAATTTTGAAGGTTTAACCTGTCTTATGTGAAATTTTCTCTTTACAATTAAATTGCTATTAATTACTGAAGCTTTTATGACTTCATCACAAGGAAATTGGGCGAAATGTTACAGAGGAATCGCCGTGAAATTCAGTGGAGAGATTTAAGACATGACAAAGATTATGTATAAGAAAGGAAAGTATTAAAACCAACGAAGCAATTTAAATTTTGTCGAGAAAGGCAATAAGATAGAACCGAGAGATTGGCCTAAAATGCGTATATAAAGAAGAAAGAATTATAAAACCCCGAGAAGGATCATACGAAGGAGTCAAAACCTAAAAAGGTACGAATTTTGATCCTATTTACGAGCCTAAAAGGAGGATTAGTGCTCGTATAAACGAGTACAGCTCCAGATTCCTCGTTAGCAACAAATGTTATGACGTCACGATTTCTCCACCTATCTTTCTCACACCCTGAAATACAACTACCCTTATCCGCATCTCCGCTTGTAACCTGTAGCATCTCTACCTCTCTTAAACATACTTCCCCCTCCCCCCACTCTTCCTGTTACCCGACCTCCTCCTGTTCCCACCCCCTTCTTTATTCCCCATTGATCAAATATCGGTCCGTGGCTTCGTGCAAAGATAAACAGCGCTGCCGCTGGAGGCATTTGTTTACTAGTGTTGGTTTTGTTTAAGTAAACACTTCGACCTAATTGGGCCGCTTAGCCGAATTGTCATCATCATCATCATCATCATCATCACTAACTCTATAATTTAAGAAGGGAATTTGTTTGAGTATTTGAATAATAATTTCATCTTAGTTTGGTTATGACTTATGATTTTTTCAAACAAAGTTATTTCTAATAATTCTTTTATAATGTCAAAAAACAAAATGGTGAAGTTCAGAAATAAATATAAGTATTGAAATTTTGTGAATTTTTTAAAACCCAGAGAATTACAAATGGTGAAGTTCAGAAAATTTATTTTTCTATATCTTCTTCTATAACTATATTTTAGCAACGTGATATTTTCAAAGAGGCAGAATTTAGTTTAGTTCCTTATTAAAATTATCATAATTGGCGAAGTTCAGAAAATTTATAAAAATTTAACCATGGCTGCTTTTTATTAGATTTTAAATTTTAATCTTAGTAGCGAAGCGCAAACTCCCCTCCCCCCCGTAGATGGGGGGAGGGAGTGGCAAAGCCATTGCCTGGTCATTAAATTAAACAATTTATATTGAGGCAAATTTTGCTATGACATTCATAGGGTACCAAAGAAATTTGGACACACCCCCCACCCTCCCCAGGGCGGAAACATGCAGGCGAATGATCCACGGATCCTGACCAACATCATTTGGTGTAGCTACGTACATGTATGTGTGTGTGTGTGTGTACTGGTCAACATATTCATGTTTGAATACCATTGTGGATGCGTATATGAATTTTTGTGGGGGGGGGGTCGTTATGGGAAAGGAGGGGGGGTCACTCCCTCTTTTCCTTATGATGTGTCAATTTTCAAAAGTGTTTGGAAGGAAAGATCTGTAAAGTGTTTTGTTGGAATTGGGGCGGGTAGGGCACGCAATCTATCAGATGTCAGCTGCAGCATGCTGGTCCAGGCTATACCTGACACCAGTTACATACTAAACCTGGGACGGCGTGCCATTCATCCAGGTTTCAGAGGTAGCGGAGGGAGGGTACCCCTGCGTCACCCCCATGACCACCCTTTGCGGATGATGTGTCCATAAGGCGGGAGAATGATAAGAAGATCAGACGAAAGACTAAAAAAAAAAGAATGAAGAAAAGGATGAATAGGATTCGTGAAGCCAAGGTGTGTGAAAGAAAATCACATCATCCATCCCCCCTTGTGGAGTACTGGTGTAGTTGATACCTGGGCGTGAGGAAACGCTGTTCTTTTTCGCTTTTTCTTCTTATTCCTTTTTTTTCATTTATCCTTCCTTTCCCTTCTATTTTCGATCTCTGAATATTCTTTATCCGTTCATCAAATAAATATCTAATTTTCATTACTTTCACTAAATCCTATTTAGTCAAAACCGATAATAACCCAACTTCGCCGTACAGACTGGTCCGAATGTCTTGTCACCCTCTGTATATATTGTTTCAATTTTCTATTTTAAATATTGTTTCAATTTTATATTTCAGATGATCGAAAGTCTTGTCATCCCCTGATAATATTCTTCCTCTATTGAAAGTGAATACACTAAAACCATTACATTTAATTGTTATTATTATAGTTTTCCTCTCTTTATTACTTTTCGGTAGACGGTGACAACTTGTACATATTTTCAAAATAAATAGCCCTAGTTCTTCAAAAACCAGCTTCCGAACATCCTATATCATACAGTTGTCACTAAATTACTATAAACATATATACCATAATATATAAAACTCAACCCCCCATTTTACCCTCATAAATCAACATAAGTCAAAGTTTAATGTGCGGTTAATTTATAAAGATATCTATCCGCCTCTAGCGTAGCGGAACGGAGGACTTATCTCCAAATTGGACACTGAAGCAAATGACGTTGTTTATCTAAGAGAAGGTAGAGTAAACTTACAATTTAACTGCCATTTAACTTGAGTGTTTGTGTATTTTAAAGGAATAATTATAGATATGTGTGGAGGCCCAGTTGCGCCTGTTGCGATGAATCAGTTGATGAAACAATGTAAAAACTGTTTGAGGAGTGTCAATTTTCGGTGTGTGTGTGTGTGCGCGCGCGCACGCGTCATTTGTGAAGTGGAAGAATAGAGAGAAGGGGATAAATAAGGTGTTATACGGGATAGGGGTAGAGGAATGCGAGGTAACATATTGTTATTTATTTATTTTGTTACAAATAGGAGTGTGAGGCGAAGTCATGGTCACGATGTTAAGTGGTTAAGAGATGTATGTAGTCGTCGAATGTAAGAAAGAATGGAGTTGGTGGAGATAAAGTTCCAGTGTGTTATTGTTTAGCTTACAGAAGGTTGTGTGATACATAGAGACGTTTAAAGTAGTGACTCGATGGACCTTGTGAAAGTGATTAGTAGGTTCAAGTATGTATGGTGGGAGGGAAATAATGGCAAATTGGGTGCATGAAAAGTATGGGAGAAAGATAAAGAAAACCAAAGGGTGAAGAAAATCAAAGGAAGAAGGGTGAAGAGGAGCAAAATGAGAAGGGTGAAGAGAATCAAAGTGACAAGGGTGATGAGAAGCAATGTAAGAAGAGTGAAGAGAAGCAAATGGAAATGGTGAAGAGAATCAAAGTGAAAAGGGTGAAGAGAAGCAGAGGGAGAAAGGTGAAGAAAATCAAAGTGAGAAGGATATAAAGAAGCGAACAGAGAAGGGTGAAAAGAATCAAAGTGAGAAAGGTGAAGAGAAGCAAAGTTAGGAGTGTGAAGAGAATTAAAGGGTGAAGAGAAACAAAGTAAGAAGGGTGGAGAGAAGCAAAGTGAGAAGTGGGAATAGAAGCAAAGGGAAAAGGGTAAAGAGAAGAAAAGTGAAAAGGATAAAGAGAGGCAAAAATAAATTTGTGAAGAGAAGCAACGTGAGAAGGGTGAAAAGAATCAAATTGAGAAGGGTGAAAAGAAGCAAAGTGAGAAAAGTGAAGAGAAGCAATGGGCGAAGGGTGAAGATAAGCAAAGGAAGAAGGATAAGGAGAAGTAAAGGAGATAGATGAAAAGGTGCAAATGGATAAGGGTCAAGAGAAGCAAAGTGAGACGAGTGAAAATAAACAAAATGAGAAGAGTGAATAGAAGCAAAGTGGCAAGGGTGAATAAAATCAAAATGAGAAGGGTAAAGAGAATCAAAGTGAGAAGGGTGAAAAGAAGCAAAGTGAGAAGGATGAACAGAAGTAAAGGTTGAAGAGAAACAAAGTAAGAAGGGTGGATAGAAACAAAGTAGGAAGGGTGGAGAGAAGCAAAATGAGAAGGGGGAATAAAAGCAAAGTGAGAAGGGTGAAGAGAAGAAAATTCAGAAGGGTAAAGAGAGGCAAAAATAAATTTGTGAAGAAAAGCAACGTGAGAAGGGTGAAGAGAATCAAATTGAGAAGGGTGAAAAGAAGCAAAGTGAGAAAGGTGAAGAGAAGCAAAGGAATAAGGATAAGGAGAAGTAAACGAGAAGGATGAAAAGGTGCAAATGGATAAGGGCGAAGAGAAGTAAAGTGAGACGAGTGAAGAGAAACAAAATGAGAAGGGTGAATAGAAGCAAAGTGGTGAGGGTGAATAGAAGCTAAATGAAAAGGGTAAAGAGAATCAAAGTGGGAAGTGTGAAAAGAAGCAAAGTGAGGAGGGTGAATAGAAGTAAAGGGAGAAGGGTGAAGAGAAGCAAAGAGATAAAAGGGACAAAATTAGAAAGGTAAAGAGAAGTGAATGGAGAAGGGTAAAGAGAAGCAAAATGAGAAGGGTGAAGAGAAGCAAAGTGAGAAAGGTGAAAAGAAGAAATGGGAGAAGTGTGAAGAGGAGCAAAGGTAAAATGGAGAACGGTGAAGAGAAGCCAAGTGAGATGGGTGAATACAAGCAAAAGGTCAAGGGCCAAGAGAAGCAAAGTGAAAAATGTGAATAGAGGCAATGAGAGAAGGGTGAAGAGATGAAAACTGAGAAGGGTGAAAAGAGGCAAAGTGAGAAGAGTGAAGAGAAGCAAAATTAGAATGGTGTAGAGAAGCAAAATGAGAAGGGCGAAGAGAAGCAAAGTGAGAAAGGTAAAGAGAAGCATTGGGATAACGTTGAAGAGAAGCCAAAGAGAAATGAAGATAAGCAAATGGAGAAGGGTGAAGAAAAGAAAAGTGAGATAGGTGAATAAGAGTAGAGGACGAAAGGTGAAGAGAAGCAAAGTGAGAAATGTGAATCGAAGCAATGGGATAAGGGCGAATAGAAGCAAAAATAAAATTGCGAAGAGAAGCAAAGCGAGAAGGGGAAAAGGAATTAAAGTGAGAATGGTGAAGAGAAGCAAAATGAGAAGGGCGAAGAGAAGCAAAGTGAGAAAAGTAAAGATAAGCAATGGGAGAACGGTGAAGAGAATTAAAGGGGAAATGAAGAGAAGCAAATGGAGAAGGGTGTAGAAAAGCAAAGTGAGATGAGTAAATAAGAGCAGAGGGCAAAAGGTGAAGAGAAGCAATGTTAGAAATGTGAATAGAAGCAATGGGAGAAGGGTGAATAGAACAAATGAACCAGGGCGAAGAGAAGCAAAGTGAGAATGGTGAAGAGAAGCAAAAGAGAGGATAGGAGGACACTGTTGATTTTGTGCTCCCTTCTGACCTTTTAACTATAGCTATTGTGTCAATGACCCATCGTCGGTAGGTGGGGCACGCAGTCAAGGAGATCAGGCAGTCGGCGCAATGAAATCCTTTTTGGTGAGAAAGAACTGCCTGGTAGTTTGGTACACGGTGCAATCTGACGATGAAGAATGATACTTGCAAGGTTTGATCTTAGTAGAAGTGCGTGTGACCCTAATTGGTCACAGCAACTCGACGTAATGCTTGTGTGGCTCTAAGTGTCGACATCACCTTGAGCGTTTCGCTGTCCTCTTTGAAAACCCCGGTACGACGCAGTGGCGGAGAGCAAAAGGAGCTGCATGGCTTTAGTTTTATTCAAAATACAAGATTTGCTCAGAATGTCTGCTCATCTAAAGTTTACAAGAGAAGCAAAAGGAGAAGGCAAAAGGAGAGGTGGTAGAGCTCACCCCCGAAGGGGTTTACCAATAAGATACTAATTAGGAGGAGCTATTGGTTAATTTAATGGAAGTCTCCCAATCCTATATTACGTGGGAGGAGTTTTCACAGGTTTTGTTAAATGGGTCTACCATTACTAACCTAATAAGGGCAGGTCCCTTTCTAACACTGCCTGTTTATTTGCTACTTTCACGACCAGTGGGCAGGCATATATTTTTTCCTAACCTATCTTAGAAGTGGGTGGCACCGGTGAACAGAAAAGGATTTTTTATCGCATGACAGATTTAGTTTTGTTGCTTACATGACAGGTTTTCGCAGCAATATAATCGAGGGTGGGAAAATCAATTACAAAATCTGATAAACATGAGAGAATTGGATATAAAGAACATTTGAGCTTTTTCAGCAATGTTTTGGTTCTGGATGCTTAGGTGGGCGAATTCTGCTGTTGTATCATTTACGGTCGAAAAATCAATTACAGTGTTTTGGCACTTTGTGACCTGTTAAGCGTTTAATTCGTATCTGTCTATCTATTATCTATCGATCTATCTCTCTATTTAATTATATGCAAATGTGTTTTTTCCCTAAGTGTGAAAGTGAGAGGCAGACTTCCCGTTTCATCTAACTATGCTATAGTTACTTTCTTTGTTCAGACACTTAACAGACACCGCGAGATAAAGCTCTGGGCAAATGGTGGTCGTGAATGTTCGAAAGCCGTGAAAAAGGATAAATGAATTGGCTTTCCACATGCTGTAGAGGAATTTTTTGAAGGAAGTTAGTAAGGAAAGTGGTGAAGATGGGGGATGTCAAAATGTGTGGAAGATGTATAGCCGTAGATCATCTGCGGGCATCGGGGCAGGGGGAGCTGAGTGAGAATTTTGGGGCCGGGAGGGAACACAATCTTCCAGATGACATTCGCAGCAAGTTGTCCATGGTACAACTGACATTCCCTTGGGGTGCTTAAAATGATAGATAAAGAAAAAAAAGGGGGGGCAATAGAAACAGGAAATGTAGGGAAAAATGTAGACTCATCACCCCCTTCCCCCGCCCCAAGCGGAACAAAGAGGGAGGCGTGAGTCCCCATCCACGCGTCCCAACTACGGATAAATGGACGAAAGCTGGTCGCCGACTAGTTTGCCAAATCAACCACCGGCCAAGAAAATAGGCGATAAGAAGCTTTCAAGGGATTAAATCCCAGGTAGTATCAATTTTGCTTGAGACTGTTGAGTATACTGGGGTCTGGAGACGTAATGCCCTTCCAGGTACCAAGAGTCACACTCTCAACAGGGCTTCCACTTGTGTGTGTATGTGTGGAGGGGATGATAAATGGGAGTATACTGTGAAGAAGTGACCAATATGCTGTGCAGGTAAGAGATGTAGTCGTTGAATGTAAGGGAGAGAAACGGAGAATGGATGAGTGAGGATGAAGTTAAGCGTGTTATGTTTGGCTTAGAGAAGGTCCTGGGGAAGTGGAGTGATTCAAGATATGTGTAGAATGTAAGAATGTTGCTTAATTTTTAAGGTTTTGAGTGGTGGCATGAAAGTTTTCAATGCCTCCGTCCTCGCTCTAATAGAGCAGACGTCTAGCCTTCACTGGATATTGAAGGAAATACATTGACGTGATATTGTATATAACTATCATAGTGCATCGTTTCTGTGGTTCTGATATGTAATAGAGACCATTAGGGATGTATGTTTGACTCTACAGTGTTGTATGATATGTATTATTGCATGGTGTAGTTTAGGATAACAATAATATAGTATGAGTTCCTTTATGGTGAGGTGTGTGATAACAATGAAGTTGTATGCGTTCTCATATGGTGTAGTATACGATAGTAATGATATGGTATGTGTTGGTGCATGGTCTAGTGTAGAATAACAATGATATGGTATATTGCTGTATGGTCTGGCGTATGATTACAATGGCATGGCATATGTAGTTGTGTGCGATATGCAGACCGTCATGAGCGTACTTACAACGTTTGGATTTTATACTTACACTACTTCTGTTAACTGCAGTGACACATGAGCTAGCAGAAGCTTAAACTCATGAAATTCTAGACTCCGGATTAATGCTAGCTATTATTAGCGTCCATTTGATCGTCTGGTCGGAAATTACGAATCACAACCGTCCATAATTTAGTGGCTTAAACCTCCACCCGGTGGCTGGCTGTGTAGATGATGGAGGGAGGGGGGGGGGCTGTTAGAGACCATATGGGTCCAGTGTGAAGTGACTTTTCTGCAATTGACTTTGATGTATTTCTTCAAACGAGTGTGTTTTCCAACGACCTCACTAACTTCCTACACTGGCATAAGTATGAAATGGGTTTAGTGGAGGTGGGAGTTCTCGGTCTCTACTGGTTGTTGTTAGGGGCACCGCCGAGAGAGGTGAAGGTGGGGGAAGGGGGGAGTTGAGGACGCTGCGGGCTTCAGTTCTCGACATCGATGGCTTGGTCCCTACGTATCGCCTTTTTCGTTCACTTAGGTCGAGGCGCTTATACCCTTGATGATTGCGGCTAGTTTATTCATTCCATTGTCATAAATAGTAAAGAAGAAGTGAAGTAGTAAATAATGAAGACCATAATTATCCAAAGGATTCCCTAAAGTTGGGAAATTCAAGCAAAGTAAACTGAATCCCAAGACGATCCTAATCAGGTCCGTTACAATCAGCACACGGGTTAACTACACTACTAGGTCGAGATCTGCTGCCACACAATTATCTACATGTGGACCAAAAATAAAACCATACTTCTTTTTTACTGATTTTTGTTGTACCTTGGTCTAGAACTTCGGATGCAGACCGTGTACACCTATAATTCGTGCACATTCAATCTAACGGAACTCAAAGTCAATTTCACAACAGAGGGAAGAAGAGGGGGTCGGGATGACGCGCATCAATGCCCAAGAAAATACCCTCCTCATTCTCCATGCCACATTAAATCCATACCCACACTATGATATCACCCACCCACGGTTCAGCCCTGGGCGGAGGGACCCAGGAACGCGCCCTCATAAACTTCCCTCTCCTCCATAATGTCCCCCGCGGGTCGCATTAGTTCCTTTCTCGCAAACATTGTCCCACATATTCAATCCCTCCAGGGTCCTTCAACCCTTTATACATCAGCACAGTCACTCCTACGTCATCATCACAAGTGTGTGGCACAACCTTCGAATCAGAATGGTGGCTGGCAATGTAATGTAAACTTTGAAGGGCCTAAAATATGTTTTATTTACCATATAAAATAGTTTTTGCCATTTGGGGAAAACATTGGCTTTGTTCAAATAAAGAGCAAATATAAATAACTTAGGTGCCAGAATTCACGTTTTAAACACGCTCAAACCTTGGTATTTATGTTACAGAGTGGCTCCATTTAGGTTATTTTGGGTCATTTATAGATTTAAAATAATTCGAATAAAAATAACAAAAACTTCTTTGTCGCAAATTTATGTGACATTGTAATTATATAAGCCAATGGTTTTCAACCGGTGGGCCCCGGGAGCGACCAAGCAATCATTTTGAAAATGCCTAAATTGCAAATATATATATATACATATATATATATATATATATATATATATATATATATATATATATATATATATATATATATATTTCAAGCATTTATGAAAATCTAGCGGCACTTATTTTGATACTATCTTCTCTGCATTGTGCAACATAAAAACAACGAAAAGAGAAGGATTACAGACAGTGAAGGGAGTAAAGAATTATGTTGTTTTATTTCTATTTTATTAGCTTAGATGTCAATCGTGGTTAATTTTGAAGTGCTTTCCACGTAATTAAGTATTTATCCGTAAATTATTTTGTATCGGGGTGCCACGGCTGCTTCTAGGTGGCAATTAGGGTGCCAATAGGAAAAAAAGGTCGAAAACTACTGATCTAATCATTTTGCTAAGACGAACCAACCCTCACTTCTCCTTTTTACGATGGGACGAGAGAGGAAGTTTCGGATGGCCCTCCACTCTATTACTATTCTCTGTATCATTCGGTTGTCTACGCTTTAGTATTAGCGATATATTCTTTACCTGTTCTATTATACTCAGTTGAATCTATTCATTCTAC